>JBAMBO010004356.1:0-78282 GCA_037044535.1 Lordiphosa magnipectinata
GTGAAGTTTGGCGAAATAGTCAAAAACATGTACCGATTTTAATGATTTCCGATTTGATGGATTCGTCGTCGCCCTGAATAGCAGAATAGATATTAATAACTTTTATTTAAATTCAATAAAAATTCGTACAATTCTTTGGAATAGTATATTTCCAAGTTAAGAAATAATAACTTACGATAATATCAAAAATATTCAAAACAAAAGAATTGGTTCTCCACAAAACGCATCTTAAAAGGATGAAAAACAACATTTTTTGCAACTTTAAACTCAAATTACCAAAAAGCTCGACGTGATGGACCATTTCTGAAAACAAAATCGTGTTCAGCACACGAATGGTCAGTACGACCCAATGTTTGGGCCAGATGGAAAAGACGATGAACCAGAGCTCGTTACACAAGCTGTAATGGATTACGTTGTCGCCAAGCTTGGATTGTCCCAACGCAAATCTGTATTTTTATCTAAATAGATAATTTTACGAGTTTTACTTAAACTTTTGTAAGTTTCTACACTGAGAAAAAAAATCAATCTAAAATCTAGATGGAAAATCTCGTTTTCAAGAACATTGCAAGCTTATGAAAACCAGATTGAAAAACCTTGAAATCAGCTTAGAAATCTTAAAAACAAGATTTATCATCTCGCAACTTATCAGTTGCCTGTAAAGCTTCAGTTGAAAATTTTTTTGATATATATAGATTTATTTTGCTAAAAAAAAACAACACACACCCCTCCTGGAACTCGAACCACGACCTCTTCGTTCAATAACACATTGGCCCGGCCCGTTAGTCGATTTTGCCGTAGGGGGTCAATTGTTAAGCGCAGCCAGTTGCAGTATAAGAACTCAGGCTGCGAAAATCTCTGCTCTTATACTGCAACTGGTTGGACCTAACAGTTGACGCTCGGTGGTAAAGCGGTGGTGTTAGTGTTTCAGTGCGCAGAAGCTACTGAGCTCAAGTCCCAGTATCGGCGGATTAATAATTTACAATTTATATAAGTTTTTCAGAAAGAAGAAAATGTTGATAACTAAAACAACTAACTTAAAAATAAAAAATTCTTAATTTATTTTTGTCTTTTTTTTCATATTAAACAAGAAAGAAAGTCGGTCATGCCCGACTATAACATACTCTGTACCCTTACACACGCATTTGCTCACGAGTTAAACGGCCAGTTAACACCTCCCACCCCCCACCCATAACCGCAGCAACATACAATAACCGTTCAATACAGGCAATCTTAGTAAGAGAGAGAGAGAGAGAAACTTAGTGAGCGCACCGCGTTGTGCGGTCTAATAGTTTCTCTCTCTCTCTCTCTCTCTCTCTCTCGTACTAAGATTGCCTATGCTGAACGGTTATGGTATGTTGCTGTGGTTATGGGTGGGGGTGGTAGGTGTTAACTGGCCGTTTTTTGCTCATAACTGGAGTATCGTTCATCCGATCTTTATCATTCCTTCAGCAAATCCATAAATAATTTTGATTTCTAGATATCTCTAGAAGGTACGAACTATCTATCATCAAAACTGTGGAAGATACATGTTTTTTCTAAATTGCGGGGGCGGGAGGATGCGTATCAAAATTTGAAAATAAACTTGATCTGCCTGCAAGTATAAGAAATATATGTCCCATACATGTCAAACCTCTATCTCTTACCATCTCTGAGATCTCTTCGTTCATACGGACGGACGGACAGACGGACAGACAGACAGACAGTCAGACGGACAGACGGACATGGCTATATCGACTCGGCTGTTAATGCTGATCAAGAATATATATACTTTATAGGGTCGGAAACGATTCCTTCTCCCTGTTACATACTTTTGCACAAACTTAATATACTCTGTATACTCTGTGTACTCTGTGTAGAATATAAAAAGGAGATTGTTTAATCTTAAAGTCGAGTATAAATGATCTTAATTCAATATTGTTGGGATTTAAATTGAAAATTTAATCTTGGGCTAAGATTATCTCGACTCTGTCGAATTCTGACACCGTTTTGTTTCGTTTCAAGACTATAAATCTTGGTTTTAGATGGATTTTTTTCTCAGTGTAGGTCAAAATTATATAAAAAAATAATCTAATGAAATTCAAAAAAAGTTATGGCATTTTTCGTGTCTACATTCTCGGAATAAATACTATATTGAAATGGTGGCGGTTTTCAAGATAAAAGCAAAACACTTAAAAAAAATGCTTTGGAAAGGGTTGATATTTTTACATTTTCGTGATTTTGAGCATGAAGACGGGTTTTTTTTTGAGCTGGTCCAAGAAGTGTTTTGCAGGCGTGGTTAAGAGCTACAAAATTGCTGAAGACTGAAAAGTAAAATTTCAAATAGTTTATGAGATGTACCCCTGAACAACAAAACATTTTTCATAAAACCTAAAAACTTCAAGAGTGCATTACAAGAAAACCTTAGCCAATCAGACCCAACCCAGCCACACTATGACTCTGCTCATGCAGAGCTCTATGACATACCAACCTCTTAAACGAAAAGTTATTTTCAGAGCTCGCAAAATATTGTCAACCATTTTTTTCTATGCTGTTTACTCACCGAAATGAAAGAGACAAATTTAACAGAATCGCTCATTCTCTCAACAGAACACTTAATTCGGTTTACTCAGTCGGACTTTGAAGAATGTGGTTCCAAAAGTAATGCCATTTTTCATACTACTTTTTACACGGAAAAATTCACTACATATCTTTTTAGTATGATAAAAGGTTAAAATTCTGTTTGAAATTTTTTCTACATTCTTTATTCATGTGTTTGTAAGACTAAAGTTCACTATACTCTGAAAGCGTCTCTTCTGTGCGTTGTGCTTTTGGCGATTTCCCAACGCGGTTATTTTTTAACACGTTTTTTTCATGTGTTTGAAAAACTGCCTTGGAAAAGTCCCCACAACATGAAACCGTCCGTTCTCTAGTCAGTTATTATTTATTTTGAAATATCAGAGAGGAGGATCAAGATTAAATGAAAATCATTCGAGTGACATTCAAAGAACAAGTAGCTACTTTTATGAGCGGTAATGGAGGCAAGGGATCACATTATAAATAAATATACAATTTAATCTGATTAAATACTGAATTTGATTGAAAGAAAAATTTATATTCATAAATATTTTTTGTTCGAATATTTCATATAAAATCATATGTCTAGCATGCTGTTTTATGCCATCCAAAATGGGTGCCAAAAGAACGTGTTATTCTCACATCCTTTGCGCAGCGAACGCTGCATGCATGGAAACCGAAAACCGAAATAAATTAGAATCAAGACAGAACCTCCTGCCGAAACATAAGTTTCGGTACGTACCACAACTGGAACCGGAACCGAAATACGAATCGCTTTGATTCCCTGGCTCAAACCCGTAAAATTCTTATGCCTTTACTAGATTAATCCTAATCTTTCTTGAATCATTTAGGCTGCATGATTTAAAGACCTTGAATTAAGGAAGTATAGCTGTAGGTTAGAAATCTCTTATCACTGCAAAGGCACCAGTAGGGAATTTCAAGGTCGCATTGAAATTCTACTTCACAGTTAATCCCGGACTTTGGTTTCTTTAATTTAGAAGGTGATTTTATTTAAGAACTATATAGCTCACTTAAGGTATAAACAAATTTTTGAACAAAAAATGTTTGTTCTCTCTTCAAACAAGAAAGAAAGTCGGTCAAGCCCTACTATAACATACTCTGTACCCTTAACGTCGCAGCTCGCATTTGCTCACGAGTTATACTCGCTCATCTCTAAGTTTCACTCTCTCTCTCTCTTTCTCTCACTAAGATTGCCATTCAATAGAATGCTGCGGTGGTGGGTGGGGTGGTGTTGGGTGTTTACTGGCCGTTTTTTGCTCATAACTTGAGTATCGTTCATTCGATCTTTATCATTCCTTCAGCAAATCGATAAATAATTTTGTTTACAAGGTATCTCTAGAAAAAACGAACGATCTATCTCCAAAACTGTAGGAGATATGACGTTTTTTCCAAATTGCGGGGGCGGGAGGGGGCGTGGCAAAAATTGAAAATAAACTTGATCTGCCTGCAAGTATAAGAAATATATGTCCCATACATGTCAAACCTCTATCTCTTACCATCTCTGAGATCTCTTCGTTCATACGGACAGACAGACGGACAGACGGACGGACGGACAGACGGACAGACGGACATAGCTATATCGAATCGGCTGTTGATGCTGATCAAGAATATATATACTTCATAGGGTCGGAAACGATTCCTTCTCCCTGTTACATACTTTTGCACAAACTTCATATACTCTATGTACCTTCGGTACAGAGTATAAAAATGATCAGTAGTATTTGGAATTTAAAAATTTTTGTACTAGATGTAAATTTATTCCATCGATATTTCTACAATTCGAAAATATTTGAAAACTAATTTTCATTCTAAGTAAAGTTGTTTAAAGTTAACTTTTAAGCAGATGGGATGGAAAACTGCATTTCGCTCCTAACTTATATTTTAAAGTGAGTCCACTTAAACAATCTCATATCTAAAAATGGAAGTTTTTGAGCAGAAATCTAATTTTTTTCTCATCTGCATACATTCTGCAGATGAAATACTTTTCTCTTTGAAAGAAGTACTAAATCCCTACCAAATGATGATGATGCGGCGATAGTCCACCGCTGTGTCCCAAATGATGATGATTGAAATGTGACGAATGATTGTCGCTGGGCATTTTGTAGCCAATATAATTCAAATCGAACAAATGTTCCAATTCACCGAACCGTTCACCGAAAGCACTGCACACCAACTAAATCCAGGCAGAGTCAACTATCCACTTGGACCGGCATTAGCAACAGACTAACAATAAAGGTAACCTGGCATGGCACCAAGGAATTTACTTCAACATAACATCACACAATGTACAAAAAAAAACAAAAACTAAATACATATAAATTTATGCTCGAAGGGTGAAAATTCAAAGCTGTTGTGGATTTGGGGGGGACGCGAACCCCAAGTGAAAACGGGCTCAATGGCAGGAAGGAGAAACGTTTACACATTGCAAACTTTTTCACCATTTGTTTGCTACAATTTGGGTCATTCACATGCGCGCCGCCAAGTGGAAGCAACTGCAATCTAAACAGACGCACGCACGCAAATGCAGATGGGCTCCTGCTGAAGGAGGTGTGTGTGTGTGTGTGTAAGCACAGTGTGAATGTTTTGGGTCTACCGGAAGCGGAAAATGTGGTGTGTGCAACTTTTGGCTAGGCTTGCCCATGTTGTCCCTTATCCTTAGGGTAAGAGGTGGTGAAAAGTTGGTCAAATTGTGTTCGATAACGGATAAGCTTGGGCAATTGAAGAACATAAATTAAAGTCCAATTATGTTAAGCGAAAAGTTCTCTGAATTGAAATAGACTAAGTTGGATTTTTAGAACGCACTCAAGGTAAATTGTTAACTTGTTGTTAACACTTTGTTAAGACGGTGGTATTAGCGATGATTGTAAAATGCCAATGTTAATCCGATGCGATATATTATTGTGCTCGACTTTAGTTTATAAAAATCAATATCTTTTGGATGATTGCAAATTAAAGTTCTTGCTGAAACCAAATTCCTCAGCTATCAAACGGTTTTAAGAACGACCTTAATTTTCAAGTTCGCTTTAATTTTGATCATATTGATTTTCTTGAACAAAGTACATAGTCCGAGTTTACACGCAAAAGTTTGCTTCATAAAGCCCTCTTAGGGCTCGCATACACATGCGACAGAAAGATGAACTGACGGCTGACCATGTCTATTTTAGTACGTCAGCAAGCCGAAATAAGCCCACTTGCTTGTTTGAATCCGAAATGCTGAACTTACAACTGAATTCAGATCAAACCAGTGATTGTTGTGCATACAAGCATGCACGAAGCGTGGTTAATTGTCAAGATCAGCCTTAAGTTCTGCCGTCAGTTCACGTTTTAGTCGAATATGTGCGCGCGCCCTAACGTCTGATTCTCAAACATTTACACTATTTTTGTTTGCTTCGAGTAGTTTTGTTTCAACTCAAAACCAACCCTGCATCGGCTTAATCGGAATGAAGCAAAGCTAGGGTATAAAGCTTTTCTTGCATCGACTGTGTCTTCACACCTCTTCACCACAAACAATAACTTTATGAGGAACTTCATGAAAAACGAAGCGTCTGACGCTTAGATTATAGTCGATATTAAAAAAGTAACAGTAAGTAAGTAAAGTAAGTAAAAGTAATTTCGATATTGATATTTTGTTAGAAAAATGTATACAAAATATATACATATCTTTACAATAAACAGTTCTTTTGAGGTAATAAAGGTTGCGTTTGAATCATACCAATATCCAAAAGAATGAAATCAGGAAACTTCACTTTTAGCGGCCGAGAATACCTACGAAAATGATCACCCGAAAAATATATACAGATATATATACAAGCAGAAAATATATACAGGCAATTCGGCTTTGGAATCGTTTTTCGTGCTCTCAATTCCGAATAAAATTGTTCTCTTTTTCCTTTTTGCAAACCGCCGGTCCAAGTGAGAATGGCACTGCATACACAAGAGAGTAACCACAAGTCCAAACGAAACGTGCCAAAATGGAACAGTTGGAAATGAGAGAGTCTGACTTTTAGGTTTCACTCTTCGTTTTCGTTTGCACTGCCAAAATTGGACACATTAAACAAACAAAAAAATTCTTATAAATCAATTAGACTAGATTAGACTAAAAGACTAGAATGCAAATTAAATTTCACTAACAATTTCTAAATTGATCACAGCATTAAGTTAAATTAACTTTATGTACATCTACCAACTGAGAAGTTTTTAAACACCTTTTTCAAGAGCCACTTTAATTGGATCACAATAGTTCAAATTATTCAAGCATTTGAGTTTCTGTATTACTAGAAGTAAATTAGGCAGAAAATCCTAATTAACAACGAGATTCGCCCTGCAAAAGATCAATAGCCTTAGGCGAAAATGTCAGTAACATTATTTCATGATGGCATGAAAACTGTTCCATCTTGAGGCGCAAAGAGCTGTTAATTTAAGCTTACAAGTTTTCTTAACTTCATCTGCTGTTACTGTGGAGGCTGTTCAGCATCTTTCGTGACAACTAAGTTCAAAGTGTGTGATGCACACTCAAAGTGCCTTGGCAAAATAATTTCAGCGACAGCTGAACTATCCAGTTTAATTACCTATAAATCGTACTCTTCTAAATACTGTACACTATAAATGCTTTGCAAAGTTGGATGAATTATCTGTAACTGTTCCACATATTTTCGTATTTCTAGATCCGTATTTGCTATGAACTTCAGCTGATATAGTAGCAAGTATTTCATGTGTGTGGGGAGCATCGCACACGTTTATATGTGAGCACGAGAGAATGACGATGTAGATTTCTATCTATAGTGGCCAGTTACACCAAATTAGCTTTTGTTATTGCAACACCAGCTATCGGCAGTCGTACTAATAAATTTAGTATTCTGAAAAATACCAGCGATATTATTCTTATACTATTCTGTTTTCACTTTCGTAAAAATTTCTCGACTTAAAACCGGTTTTCAGTATAAAATTGGTCTTAAAATTGCAAAATTTTTGGAAAAGTGAAAATGCTAATAGTCCGCCTTCCTCTTATCTAGCTTGGATCGTATAGTTTTTGCACAGGGTATGTTTACCGGACGTCCAGCGAAAGCCACAAACAGCTTCCTGAAACATTTCTTTTCAACATGGCAGAGCGACAACATCTTGGATATAATGTAATCGGAGCGAAAGATTCATGTACGAAAAGTACCTAGTGCCTTACCTATTGACATGGTAAATGAAAATTTAGACCTAGGTGAGGTAAAAGGTACTCGAATTTGAAAATACCGAGGTAAGGTAGAAGATACACAAAATTTGTATCTAGGTATGTAACTAGGTATTTGTACCTAGGTACTTCCAAACACTGATTTTAAACAGATACTTCACTGTTAAAACCAAGTTTTTGCATATTTTAACAAATACTTTAAGCTCCTTAGGCTACCCACCAAATTTGGTTCGATTGGCGACACTATTTCAAATGTCTCCCAATTAACCGATCTAGCCGATTGTCACCAACTTTGAAATTTTTAAGATGCCCACTATTTCGAAGCTCATAGCAAAAATTTATTTTGGTGAGAATCATCATAATGGACACCATAGGAGAAAGTCAACCCGGTTTCAGAAAAGGCTCGTCGTTTTAAACTCTTAAACTCTGTGCTCATCCTGATGGTGCTATTCGTGTTCGTGTTACAAAAATCAAAGTTCGTGCGTACTTGAGCGTGTATGTGATAATCCCTTTATTAAAGAATACCGTCCAATATGAAAAAACACGGTTTGACACGACACAAGCCGACACTACATGACTCAACGGTATGAAAAAACAATTAGGCTCGATTTCACATCTTCTTGATAGCATTGTCTGTCACATAAACTTACAAATATGTATTATAAATAAATATTTACATTTTCGATTAGACTTGATTAGAGCTCAAAGAACAAAATGAGAGCGAACTGCTGACTAATTTCTGAGAGGAAAGTTGTCGTTGCAGCAAGCTGCTTCTCTACGTTTCATAGCTTTATGCCTCCAGTGAGAGAGTCTACTCCGCTAAGCGAAGTCGTGCGTGCCGTGTCGTGTTCGACCTAAGGATTTTTTGGCCGTGTATGGGGTGCACGCGTTAGAAATATCCAATTGGTGTTATTTTTTAAGTTTTAAGGCCTGTTCTGAGAAGCGCGGAAAATAAATTTTTATGACGCACTCCATATAAAAACGAGAGCGTAAGTTAAAGTCGGCTCTAACCGACTTCGATATACCCGTTACTCATGGAAACAAATGTTTATTAGCCTTCCTGTATGCCTGAGGTGGGTCAGCCGAAAAGTATGCAACATTTTTTAACTCGGCTATTTATTATCCGCCAGATATTAATAGACATTTGTCAATTACTAAATCCAACATAAATGACTCCAAATTCATCACGATAAACAGATCAGACAACAAAACTTTTGAAAACGTCGGTCAAGCCCGACTATTACATACTCTGCACCCTTAATGTCGCAGCTCGAATTTGGTCACGAGTCAAACGGCCAGTTAACACACAACGCACAACGCAGTGCGCTCTCTAAGTCTCTCTCTCTCTCTCTCTCTCTCTCTCTCTCTCTCTCTCTCACTAAGATTGCTGCTGAACGCAATGCTTAGGTTATGGGTGGGGTGGGTGGGGGGGTGTTAACTGACCGTTTTTTGCTCATAACTTGAGTATCGTTCATCCGATCTTTATCATTCCTTCAGCAAATCGATAAATATTTTTGAGTACTAGATATCTCTAGAAAGTACGAACCATCTATCATCAAAACTGTAGGAGATATGACGTTTTTTCCAAATTGCGGGGGCGTGAGGGGGCGTGGCAAAAATTGAAAATAAACTTGATCTGCGTGCAGACAATAGGAGTCTACATTTCAAAATTGGTTGCTCTAGCTCTTCTAGTCTCTGAGATCTAGGTGTTCATACAGACAGACGGACGGACGGACGGACGGACAGACGGACAGACGGACAGACGGACAGACGGACATGGCTATATCGACTCGGCTGTTGATGCTGATCAAGAATATATATACTTTATATGGTCGGAAATGATTCCTTCTGCCTGTTACATACATTTGCACGACTTTAGTATACCCTTTTACTCTACGAGTAACGGGTATAAAAACAGTGGCCGATTGGGACTGAATTTAGTTTCTGTATTCTGAGACGCGCTAAATAAATAAACAATTGGCCTATCGATAGTTGACGTACCGATAGCGGTGTGGGTCCTGAGTGGATTGAATGAACAGCTGATGCCCTTACGAAAATATGAACAGCTCATTATTTTGACGTCAAAATCGACAATGCAGGGGAAACATGAACCCAAAAGGAAACGCACCGAGAGATTCAATCGCGAGGAAACTATAAGCTAAGGGCCACAAATCAGCCCAAGAAAATCCGGACTGGATTTCCCCCTATATCCCCCCTATTCCCCCATATCCCCTAAAATCGTCTCCTATGCCAACGGACGCAAGCGTCCGCACTTGGTGGATGCCAAACAAACAGATGGTGACATTCCAATCCGGTCATCAAGTTTACCACCACCACAGCGAGTTCTGTGTCGGCCACGGCTCCTACTCGGTGGAGTTCAAAAATGAACCTAATGCGGACCATCTAAAAATAGAGTTGGATAGCGATGCGACTGCTGTGGGCAGCATTGCCAGGAGGATTCTGAATTTACGGCAAATAAAACCATAATTTAGTATGAAAACTAAAAATATATTTTCCAATCTTTAACATTGCGTTTCACTTGAGAGCCAAAATGATGGCACAGCCCAGATCCATGATTTCCAGATACTCCGAGCCGCCGTCCTGGAGACGATAGCAGCATTCCAACAAAGAAATGCATATTCAACCAACTTTGAATGAAGCATCAAAAGTGCTACTACCCACCCCCATGTTGTCGCATATCTGGGCATTCGTCAGGGCCGCATGAAGCACTATGTACTCCACAAACTGACCCACACTGTTGCCCGAACGGCAGACTTCCAAATAATCCTTCAAGTAGTAGTCCGGGATTATGCCCGACATCTCAAACAGATCAGCCTTGTTGACGGCATGCTCGACCCCCTTAAGACGATAGAAAGACGCATATCATCTCCCAATATCTGTAAAATTGACTTGTAGGCCTCCTCCTCGAACTGCATCGCTCAAAGTGTGTCTCAAACGGGCAATAATTTGATCATCTCCCAACGCCTTGAACCGGAATTTGATGCCGCTACCTCCATCAACATTGTACATATCTGTGTTCCTGTTGCGCAGCTTAATTAAACTATTTTTGGCAAAGCAAAACCACTTTCAAACAGCTGACCACCAGTGTGGGCGTTTCTGCATTTTGTCTCTATGGCTTATATACGGGCTCACTAATAATTTATAAGGATGCTAACTTTATTAAGTGCAATTGAGCGAGCTAAATTTTCCTCGCTTCTCAGAACAGGCCTTTACACGGAATCAGTGTTGCCAACGCCTCTACACAAAAAAAGGACTGTTGAACCCAGAAAAAAAACACAGAAGACGGACAGATTTTTTTTAAAAGCATAAAAAAACAGGACAAACAATGATTCCACATTAGTATAATAAAGCTTTAATCAATATCAAAAAGTTTATAGTTGGCGACCTTTCTAAATTGTGGAAATTTGAGTTTAGCCAGCTCGAGGTCAAATGAAACACACAGATGTGTATGCTGTTTCTCCGATATATTTCGGTTGCTCACCAGGGACAATTATTTTACACATCTGTGCCGTCTGACGTGGAGTTTTGAAAATCTTTATTTTCGTTTAATTCATATCGAGTGTAGTATTATTAGCATCAATTTCGTGTGCATATGATGCATTCGTTTCAATATTATATATTGCTAGTGCCGCCTCCTGAAGACAAGCAGCTGATGTTGAAAGTGGCTGAAACGTAATTTTGTTTACCTGTGCGAAGGGCACGGCATTTTGCATGTGTTTTTATGGTCAATCTTTAGATTTAAACTGCAATTGCAGTACTTGCAGTATGTCTCCGGATCCGGATAATTGGCATTTCGGCGCATCTAACTCTTTAATTCAGGTTCTTTTAACCAAGTTTCGCGAAATTTTTGATTGTAAACGTCTTTCGGCATGTTGAAACCTTAAAGCGCGATGAACTGATATTCGATACGTCTGATTTCGATTACACACAAATAATCACAAGCGGAAAATCAATATGAAAGCGATGCCACATAGTTGAAATTGATAAAAAAAAAAACTTCAGAACAATGAAAAAAGGATGAAAAATGCACTTTTTCCGGATAGCGGACGTTTCAAAATTTTTCCAGAAATCGCAGTTTAAAAAAGGACAGATCTGTCCGCAAAAAGGACAAATTGGCAACACTGCACGGAATACATATCTGATCTAACCATGGCATAAAGAAGGGGTATACTCCAAAGAACTCATTTCCTTAGGTCGATAAAGATGCGGAAAGCATCTGGAAAAACTGGGGGGAACTCAAAGCAACGGCTGATAAGATCATTGTAATTGGGGGTAAGAGATGTTTAAGCTCTAGACCAGCGTTTTTCAACAAGAGCGAGGCCAAAAAGTGAGAATGTATAAATATGCGAAAATAAAGAGTCGCAAACCAACTCTGACCTACTTCATCGACCGTTGGTCACCAACTGAAAAACTGTTTGCTAGGCATGACCATCGCTGCTCTAAACAAACCAAAACGAGGGTGAAGATGAGGCAATCAAGTGAGTACGAAAACCTTTTTTGAAACAAGATTTTGTCCGTCTGTAAGAACGAACAGATCTCAGAGATGATAAGAGATAGAGGTTTGACAAGTATTGGACATATATTTCTTATACTTGCAGGCAGATCAAGTTTATTTTCAATTTTTGCCACGCCCACACCCGCCTCCGCAATTTGGAAAAAACGTCATATCTCCCACAGTTTTCATGATAGATGGTTCGTACTTTCTAGAGATATCTAGTCATCAAAATTATTTATCGATTTGCTGAAGGAATGATGAAGATCGAATGAACGATACTCAAGTTATGAGCAAAAAACGGCCAGTTAACCGCGGTGTGCGCTCTCTAAGTTTCACTCTCTCTCTCACTCTCTCACTAAGATTGCCTCTCTTGACTCGTGAGCAAATGCGAGGGTAGTAAGGGAACAGAGTATGTTATAGTCGGGCTTGACCGACTTACTTTCATGTTTAAGTTTTTGATACTTTTTCGAACTATCGTTAAACAAGTTGAGTGACTGTAGATCTGTTTGTGCAAGTTCCACCCATTTAGGAATCTGAAAAATTTGGTAAAAGCCTTTTGAAACGACATTGATTGAACCTATTAATAAGTCCTACTTTGATTCTTATTGAGCGAATCAAAAATATGTTTAATTATTTGATGATTTAACGAATTTTCTAATTTTCTTTCCACGGTACCTACCGAACACGATTCCCCTTTATGCAAATCCCCATACTGAACAAATAATTAAACAACAACATAAATTCAAGCAAAACTTTTCCCTTAACAACCGCATAAATTTCACACCGAAAAACAACAAGCCCCCCCAAAAAAAAAACTTCCGGCTATTTGATAAGCAAATCGCAAATTGCGAAATCATATTAAAAATCAAGCACATAAATCGTGTCTCAAATAAAATTTTGCTATATGGCAATTTGGCACACGATATCCGAACACTAATTTTAGCTCTTACGAGCGCACATTAACGACAGCTGAAGATATCACCGTGACTTACCTGGGAGCTGGAAATCGCTGATTTTACTGGTGACATCGGCAACGTAAGCTCTGGAGCACCACACAAGAGTTCAAAGACCAACCAATCTTCCGGAGTATTGCCATTTGTAATGGGTCTAAGATTTGCGGGCATTATTTGTATTATATTCGATGTTATCCGACACGCGTCGCTTAGTGTAAAGGCAGTGAAAAATTTCTATATTCTAGTTTCTAAATAGAAAAAACCTGGCAACAAGTACAACAAACAAACAAACAAAGTAAAGTAATGCGGGGGCTTTTTTTTTGTTGCCAGGTAGAGGAGCCTAAATAACGATGCATACCAGTCCGTTAGACTTGTTGGTGTTACTAAGGCAATGCGCATAATTCGATTGCAATTCGAATTGCAATTTCAGGACTTCATTAGCTCCAAATCGTTGTCCATAATAAATAAATATGGTAAATGTTTGCCTAAAGTTAACCCACAGCCCCCCGCCCCCTGACAATGACTTTGATTTTGATGTTGATGGGGAAGCCGCCCCTAACAACCCTTTTTGGGCAGGGTTATTGCTATTGAGGGTTAAGTTCATGAATGCAAGAGGGACACTTTTTGAATTGTGAGGTTAAATATAATATATAGAAAAAAAGAGTCACAATTCAGATTGCGAAGAGCAAAAATTGGAAATTATTTCTGAACAGATTTGATAAGCGATCGCTGTAAATGCCAAAACACCTTTGGCTTTATTCACTTTAGCTGCAATGAGGCCGTTAAAACACAAGTATACCAAGATCATTTATATGTGAAATACGCTTCAGGACATGATTTTCTATAGAATAGGAAACCATGGGCCCATTCAGCAGATAATTTCGATTTGCAATTTGTGATTGCCGATTTTACCTGCTGAATGCAGTGATTACTTCCTTCCTTCCTCTTCCTCTGTCAAGAGCTTTAAGTGCTTAAACTTAATACCCGCATCTGTAAATAATGGAAATAATGTTAGGGAACACTGGAATAAAGCCGAACCGCTTACAGTGGCTTACAGCTTATTTCAACAAAATCTTTTAATGAGTTCTTAAACTTTTTTGAACTATTTATTTAAATAAACTGTGATACACTGTATGTGGATACATACAGTATGTCAAAAGTTTTTTGACACAGAACATAATATAATATTAACATTTTTCACTTATTTTGCAAAAAAAAATGTCTTTTTTAAACGGAAAAATTTTGTTCTTATTTTGTCTTACCATTTATAGAAAGGCCCTTTTTTTGCAAAATAAGTGAAAAATGTTAATATTTTTTGTGTCAAAACACTTTTTTGACATACTGTATGAGTAAAGCGCGCATTTTGAATAAACACACACACATACATACATAAATACATATGTGAATTTAAGGCGGGCAAAGCATTGCTTCGACTCCGGTTCATATGTATGTCTTCACACCCAAGCCGAAAATTTGAAGAACGCATAAAACACCAAACTAACGTTTGCATGTATACACAGTCACAAAACAGAAAAGTAATATTACAGAATTTGAGTAATATTATGTGCATATGCGCATTCTTAACCGCTAACATATACACACATTCATACAAACAAACACACATACACCGCCGAAGCGATTGCAACACTTTACATAATACACTTTACACTCACCTGCCAAATTCTACACAACATGGTGCAGGTTGTTGCTTTCGCACCATAGTTTTAATGGTTCATCGGCCATTTCATCTTTTTTTCAGTTTTTCCAATTTGTTAACTTTTTCACTTTCACTCCACACTTTTGTTTCTTGAACTGCTTCTAGCAAGCGTCACACAAAGAATGCAGGCAAGCCGAAAAGCGGTCAATGCTGCATGTAAAAAGGAGATCGAACAACGACGTGAGAAGCAAAGAGAAGAAATTTGCTTTAGCTCTTAGTTTGTTCGCTCTCTCACTCTCTCAATTGGTTGTTACGTACGAGTCGTACATAAAACAATCCTTTTCGGAATGATCCATGCCCACTCGTACTAAAAAATGTAATCCTGCTGTCGGGATCAAATCACACTTTTTATGCTTAAAAAATTCCCGGCATTTTTTTTTCTGTGTATATATTCTTTATAATAATCTAAGCTCAAGAATGAGAATTTTTGTAAATTTCGCCATTTTTATACATTTTTTATACAATTAGATATTTTGCATATTTGTTTGCATATTTTGCATATGCAAACAAGCAGTCATTGTGCAGTCATCATTGGATCTTATTTGTGGACTTGAAAAGCAATTTCTTAAGTATTAAACTTCGTGTCAGTGGCTAAACGCACATACGCAACGCCAAAATGAGCATGTGTTTCACAACGACACGAGCCGAACGCTTGCCAAGGCTTGCGCCAAGAGAGCAATCAGCTTTTCACAAAACTTAACCGTGCCTGCCTGACTACGATTCTTGCTGTGCACGGCCAATTTCAACTCATTAACCAATAATAATAGACACTTACTGCCCACAGCTACTCACTAAAGCTTAGTTTATCTTTATACTAGGTAACAGTATTCGGAGACCTTTAATTTTTGCCAAGAAATCGTGAAACATGGAAGTTTATATATTTTAGCACTTTAAATATTTAAAAAAGATTATTTAAATTTGGCACTAAACAAAATAGAGCATACTTAAGGTGCCCCATCTCTGTTATAGAACACACTAATATGTTAGCATACTAAAAAAAACGAGAAGGCCAAGCTAGCTTCGTCTGTGCCGAAGTTTTTATACCCTTGCAAATGCTGTTTTTGAAATGTCAGAGTTTAAGAACGCTTATATAAAAATCTAAAAAAAATTTTAACTAAAACCCATTTTCCGACAAATAAACATCTGATTTCGACCAAATTTCGCGAATCTTTTTGAAAACATATCAAATTAACAATCGCGGAGTTGAAGAAAGATAAAATTTAAAACAGAAAAGTTTTTCTCACTAAGACACATTTTCCGACCGATCGGTCCTATGGGCAACCATAAGATATAGTCACCCGATGTCGATCAACTTTTTCAAATTTGTTTGAAAGCCTTTAATATTAAGAATCACCGACTTTAAGAACGATTTACTTGAAAACAAAAAAGTTTTTTCACTAAGACCCGTTTTCCGACCGATCGGTCCTATGGCAGCTTTATGTTATAGTCATCCGATTTTGACCAACGTTTGCAAATCTGTTTGAAAACATATAATATTAATTATGGCCGAGTTTTATGACGCTAGCATTGAAAACAAAAAAGTTTTTCTAACCAAGTCCCATTTTCCGACCGATGGTTCCTATGACAGCTATAAGATATGGTCATCCGATTTTGACCAAAATTTGCAAATCTGTTTGATAGCATATAAAATTAATAATGGTTGAGTTTAAGGCCGCTAACATTGAAAACAAAAAAGTTTTTCTCACTAAGACCCATTTTTTGACCGATGGTTCCTATGGCAGCTATAAGATATAGTCATCCGATCCGGTCGGTTCCGACATATTAGCAGCGTGCAGTAAAAAGAAGACTGTGCAAATCAGCTCGATAGCTTTAAAACTGAGAGACTAGTTTGCGTAGAAACAGACGGAGAGGCAGACAGACAGACGGACAGACAGACAGACGGACGGACAAAGCTCAATCAACTCAGCTCGTCGCCCTGATCAAGAATATATATAGTTTATGGGGTCGGAAATGAATATTTCTATGCGTTGCAAACTTCTGGGCAAAATTATAATACCCTTTGCAAGGGTATAAAAATACTAAATCGCCGAGGTGCACTCAGAAATATGCGAATAACTCCGTCAAACGGTATTCAAATTAATTGGGACAACATTTGTTCAACGGAGAATTAAATGGGCTGTCATAACAAACTTTAAGGCAAAATTGCATAGAATAAAATAGTTAAACCAGTGGTGGCCAAAGTAGAAATTTAGAAAAAAAAAAAGTAGAAAATGTCACATCTGTAAGCCGAGTTAAATCAGTCAAACCATTGTTTAAAATATATTAGATTGCTCTCGTCGCTATCGGAATTGACAAGGTTATAAATAATCAGACGGTCCATGCGCGCGTTATATCTATATAATTGAGGTAAAAGTAAAATAGTAAAATTGGCTCAAACAGCACCTCTAGGAGGGCCAGGGCCAAGCTTCTCTCAATCTCTTGGCGTGTGTGCTTATAATTTTTCGCACAAGAGAAAGGGACCTACAGTTTAACGCCGAATCCGAACGGCAATAGTTAGAGAATTTGCTTTTTCATGGCTAGATACTTCACAGCTGGCCGCCAGTAGCTGGTGAAGGTGATCGGGTGTGTAAAAGCTTTCTTCTAAAGAAAGAAAAAGCTTTTTGTATAGATGGTCCGAGGCGGGATCGAACCCACAACCTCCCGCACCAGCCGCCACACATACGACTGGTACGCCACGCCCGACCGACTCGACATTTAATTGAGGTAAAAAGCCAAAAAGCCGTCTTAAGCCCATATTTTCAGATTATGGGGGTCGTCGAGGAAAACCAAGAATGAGAAAGTGCTATACGCAACCTGCTCCACAGCATTCGCTATGTTAATACCCAGGTTATTACAATTTTTTGAAATTTGTAGCACTGTGTAATCTCAGGAATGATCCCCAAGAATATATGGGCGGTGCAGTGGGCTAGGACTTTCACATGAAGGAACGCAACTAGGCACGCAACCTTCCTGACCGTATGTGTAGGTTAGGTTAGGTTGCGATGGCTAAGAGCGACAAGTCGCTCTCCCACTTAGGCCACATTGGACCCATTGCGATGCCATATTTATTCCCTATTACCCTTTTTAAAACTGAGAGGGGTCCTCGTTACTGAACCATTGTGTGGACAGAATGAATTTGAGTAGAGCTGGGATCTCTGGCCCGGATGTCTCCGAGAGGTTGAGTAGCAGAGGTTGACCAAGTGTCCTGAGTCTAATTCTACTCAAGGCGGGGCAATGTCAAAAAAGGTGTTGTACCGATTCCTCCTCTTCTTCGTATCCGCAACTTCTGCAGAAGTCATGGTGAGTAACGCCTAGGCGTGCTGCGTGTCTGCCAATAAGACAGTGACCCGTGACCAGAAGTGATACATATGTGGTCTCTTCTGTGACGTAAAAGTGTGTTAGTACGTTTTTGGTCGAATGTTGGCCACGTAAGCCTCGCTACTGCACAGGAGGAAAGGTTTTTCCACCGATTCGGAGCGCGACGAAGTGTTTCATCTTTTGTGTGAAGCTTATATGTCGCCATAGGCATCCCTATCGTGCTCTTCTCTGAAAGGAGCTCGATGGTGGTTTGTCCGCAGACTCATTTCCTTCTATGTTGCGATGTCCAGGCACACATATAAGGTGTATACTCAAAAGTCGTGCGATCTCATTCAGAGATAAGCGACATTCCGTAAGTGTTTTATCATTGTTGGTATGTGAGTCAAGTGCTTAAAGTGCGGCTTGACTATCTGAGTATATAAATACATTTCCTTCTTTGACCGCGAGTTTGCTAAGACAGGTGGCAGCTTCCTGGATGGCTACCACCTCTGCTGGGTACACACTACAGTGATCAGGAAGGCGGAACGATAAGTTCAAGTCTAAGTTGGGAAAGAAAACGCCCCTCCTTCTTTTTCGTCGAGCTTAGAACTATCAGTGTAGATGTTAATGGCGTTAGCTCTGCTATGGGGAAGGTTGTCCCAATCGTGTCGGCTTGGGATATGGATTGTTTGTGGTATACAGTAGTCTGTATTTAATGGAATACTCTCTTGTTCTTCGAGTATGATATAGTGTCCCGAATTACCCCTGTTCCAGGCATCGGATTCTCGTAGTCTTAGGGCTGTTGTGTTTGCTTTGCAACAAGGACTAGTGGTAGAAGGTGAAGAATAGTATTTAGCGCTTCCTTTGGTGTCGTTCGGAGAGCGCCGCTAATACATGTTTCCGCACTTCTCTGTACTTTATGCAGATTGTTCAGGGCTGATTGTTTCCCGAGTGCTGGCCACCATACTAGTGCTCCGTAGAGTAGTATGGGGCGTACTAGCGCTGTGTAAAGCCAATGTACTATGGAGGGGGAAAAACCCCATTTGCGGCCTATGGCCTTTTTGCAAGAGAAAAGAGCAATGGTTGCCTTTTTAATGCGTTCATTTATGTTGTCGTTCCAGAGTAGTTTCCTAGCATTAATTCCGTCTAAGCTGGGTTCACGCCCAAGCCACAAGAAGCGTATGTGTAACCCTGACGCATTTATATGGGTAAATCGAACAATTCCAGCAGCAGGCCCAAAGTGCTACTGGCTTTAAAGTCCTTTTGTTTTGAAGCTAGCCCATCCTGGACAACGCAAAAGGTTCGGAAAGCAGGTAACGGTGGAATTTTGAGTATAGCCTTTAATTAATAGAGCAGCCCAGGGTGTAAGACTCAAGCTCATCCGGTGGCTTTCGCTTCTAGAAGATCATAATGATGTTGAGCTTCTTCCAGGCCTTGGGCTTGCCAAGTTGAAAATAAGGACAAGAAACAACAAAGCCCAGATAGAACGGTTATTAACTTGTTCCTCTACAAAATGCTTGCTGTTCTGTTCTGAGTGTCTTTATGTCATTCTTGGCCTCCATCAGGATGATTCGACCCACAAGCTCCATTCTATTCAGTGTTACACAATCGGTCACATTTCTCCGCTATTGGCGATTGCTTTTCAAAAGCAGCTCCGTTCAGATTCGGCGTTAGTCTGTAGGTTCCCTACACACAGAGAAAAAAAATATGCAAAAGCTACACGAAAATGTGGGATTTCTACACGCTTTGACCGGGATTTTCAACCCATAACGTTTGTGTAGCTTTTCTGCACGCCGTGTTTAGATATTGAAATCCTACACGTTACGTGTAGCTTTTCTACACGTCGCGTTTAGCTTTCTCATTTCAACACGTGGCGTGTAGCTTTTCTGCATGCCACGTTTAGCTTTCTCATTTCTAAACGCGGCGTGCAGAAAAGCTACAAGTCGCATGGAGATCAGTTTTCTAAACGAAAAATGTAAGAATTCAGTACTCATTTAGAGCTACATTTTTTGTTTAGAATTTACACAAGCGCGTGTAGGATATCATTATTCACACGCCGCGTGTAGAAAACCTACACGTTTGTGTGGTATTCAGATTGCTGCATGAAAAATGTAGAAGTTATTTGGAAATAATCTGATTTTCTTATGTCGTATAGATTTTACATTTGCCCACGCAGCATTTAGCTTTTCTACACGAGGCGTTTAGATATTGAAATCCTACATGTTACGTGTAGCTTTGCTGCACGTGGCGTGTAGCTTTCTGAATTCTACATTTTGCGTGTTCAATTTAACACGTTTGTTTAGCTTTGACGTTAGTTTTCTCTATGCACGAATCGTGTCCTTTTGTTCTATACACACTATTTAAATAGTGACCCACTTATTTGGGCTTGTCATTGAAGAGGGTTAAGTTCATGCACATATTTTTTTTTGTTTATTATTTTGTTGTTTGGGTTGCCAACATAGAAACTTAAAATTTTACATTTTATTTTTTCTTTCGTTTCTTTTGATCTTTGCTCTTCCGTTTAGCTTTCGCCTCTTTGGCGCTAAGTCTTTCCCCCTCTCGGAGTAGCTTTAGAATAGAAAGTTTTTGTTATCAGAAATCCTTAAATTAAATATTCTGGCTACCTACCTTGGCTATTTCGTCCTTTTTCTGCTGCTCCGTCTCTTTGGCTATTATCTCGCTGACTTCTACTATTCTTAGCTTAAACATGGCCAACTGTTCGGTATAGAACTTGATATCATCTCTAGCCTTTTGCAGACTCAGTCGTGTTTGGGTGCACGCCAATTCGGCATTCTCTAGATCATTGTCCAAACGCAACTGCCACTCGTTGATGGCATTTTTATATTGAGTTATCTGAAAGGAATACATAAGCTCCGAGTAATGAAATGCCAAAGCATCCTGATGCATTTTCGTTTGCAGTTGACTTAGTTGCGTTTCCACAATTTGTTCTTTGCCCTGAAGCAGCATTTGATTTTGGTCCACACAACTTTGCATCCAATTGATGCGATAGCGTAGCTCAATGGGTGTTTTGGCTGCCAGGTGGAGTAGGAGTAGGAGTAGGAGGAGCAGGTGGGAGAGGATGCGTAAAGTGAAACACTTACCATCCTGCATATCGGTCATGAAATGTAGTATGGTCTGACGTGAGAAGGTGGTTCTTCTCACTGTGTCTCTGTATTCGTTGGTGGAAATTTGTGACACCAGACTCTCATGAAGATGACGCGCTGCATAGAGCTCATTGATCCAATCTGAGTTGGTCTCGTATTTGGCATCGCTGTAAAAGTTCTTTAATAAACTTTCAACAGATCTTTGAACTACTTACTATATCATACTTATGGCACCTTTGCATATGTCTCTATCTAGACGAAAATCTAATCGTATCTCATTTAGAATCAGTTGAATTTCGTACAGATCATTGCGAAACTTGACACAATCCAAATCGTGTTCAGTTTTCTCCATGGTTATCACATCAAGATACAACTGATTGACTTTCAAGCGCATCAGAAAGAATTCCACCGACCAGGCAAACAGACTATGCGGTACGTCATCGAAGTCTCCTGGCCACACATTGAGGAACAGATTCAATTGCTTGTGACATCGCATGACTACGTAATCTATGGCTGCGTTTTGCAACTCAAAATTATAACTTTTGCACAATCTTTCCATTTCTTTCTTTGAAAAGCGATGGGCCGACTCCACATCCTTCAGCGTAAGCATAGTTTGGCGTCTATTTTTATACAGCTCCAACATACGTCGTACGACCAACGCTTCCACCCTGATTGCGTTGGCATCTTCTTCAATTTCTTTCGAAATGTGAGATACTTTCTTTTGTTTCAGCTGGACTTTCTCATAGGGTTTCAGTAAAAGCTTTATAAAGTGATCGCGACACATGGTTGAATCGGCTTGTGGCAATGGGAATTGTATTTGACCAGCAGATGATCCAACAGATGATCCAACAGACGATTGTGAGTCACTGAGCTCGGTCTCGAGTTCGCCTGAAACTTCCTCCTCCATTGTGAGCAGTTGGGATTTGCTTAGGGAATTGGGAAAGTGTTTGTGTTTGTAAAAATAAGGTTAAAGATTTGCTTTTGGGTGTTTTAAGCAAATGTTACTAGGTATTTTTAATAAATTTAATTGAAATTTTACTCTCTTTCTTGTCCCTGTTCTCCGTGCTCTCTTTAGAACAGGGGTGCCCGCTCCCATTCCGCAAGCCACGCACTCGTTGTTGCTTTGCGCAAAGGAATAACTCGCGCGCATACGTTCTACGCGCACATAAGCCTGCATAAAGCAACAACAATTTCATATGCGTGCTCTCATCTCTTTCTTACCGAGCTAAGGTTTTGTTGTTGGTGCGTGTAGACCTGCAACAACTACATCAGAGTTCCCCATATAGATAGCCCCTGGGGCATGAACATACTCGCCGTTTCATACCGAATGCTTGCCGAAGTCATGCATCACTGTGTGTAAGAGAGAGACACAGTCATATTTACGCGCTGTCTGCTTGGGGAACTCGGAACTACATCATATACAGTGCCGGCCAAATGGAGAGGACAAAAAAGTGTGCTTGTGTTGGTGAGCAAGAGAGCTCTCTCCAGACTACAGCCGTCTTACTTGCAGTTCAATGATCACCGACTCACACAATCATGAGTTCGGCTCGTGGAGAGCTATCGATGGCACTATCGTCACTATCGATGGTTGGGCGCTATCGAGCCACCGTCGATGGCAGCAGACACCTTCGATAGTGGCCCATCCACTATCGATGGTGCCATCGATAGTGCGCTTTTCACATCGCTAAAAAAAATTTGTTCGCGCCTATTCTGTGTCAGCAATTTCAAACAAGAAAAAATTAGTAGATATGGATCGCTTTTTAAAACTAGGTATGTTTAATATATTATACATAAGTGTTTAGGTCGATAATGTGTCGAATTTAAGGTAAACGTCGAGTGTCCGCCTCAAGTACCGACAAGCAGGACTGCGATTGCACTAGCAGAGACTCTGAAAGGGATTCTGAACCAGATCGGCAGAGTGCCAAAAAAAAAAGCAAAATTTCACATGTCTGGAAGTATTTTAAGAGGTCCGACGACAATAAATTTGCAAAATGTCTTGACTGTGGCAAAGAATATAAGATAAGCGGCAATACATCAAACTTGCACGACCATTTAAAAAGGTTTCATCCTGGCCTGGAAAGTAAAAACCCAGAATCTAGCACACAAGCTGTACATGCTGAGAGGAACGACACTGCGTCTACAAGCAGCAGTTGCAGATCAAGTATGAACTCTGTAGCGTCCTACTTTAAAAGAGCCGTCTTGTATGATTCAAATTCTAAAAGAAAGGCCGACATTGATAAAGCCCTAACTGAGATGGTTGCCAAAGATATCCAGCCCTACAATATTGTAGAAAATGAAGGGTTTGTACAATACACTCAGGTATTGGATCCTAGATATAAATTACCAAGCAAGACGCACTTTCGAGATGTGCTAATGTTTAATTATTTCAAGGAAACCTCTGCCAAGTTATCAGCAATACTTCAAAATGTTTCGGATATAGCAATTACATGTGATTTAATCAAGTGCAAATGCTAGTTTTTTGACTGTGACGGGTCATTTTGTGTATAATCACGAATTAAAAACAGCATCCTTGGCTACGAAAAAACTGTTAATCACAACTAATCACTGTTCGCAAAACATTGCTGACACATTGCGAGAAATATTTATTGATTGGAACATCCTCAACAAAACTGTATGTATTGTTACTAATAATGCCAGCTCCATGCTTAAAGCATGTGAACTATTACACATTCGCAATCTGCCATGCTTTGCGCATACGATCCATCTGGTGGTCCAAGATGCTTTAAAAATTGATGACGCAGTGCTTCAAGATTTATTTACTAAGTGTAAATCAATCGTTCGTGGTGGTCGTCCAGAAATTTCTAGTCATAGTTTTTCTGGACCTAATGGGGGCGTATGTAGTGAGGTAAAGCGGCTGATCGGTTCAACTTGGCGAACCCAGCGCGATCCTGGCTTACTGCGTCTCAAGTCGACTCACACCTCCTCGTTGGTGACCACTGTAAACAGAACGCTTTGCATCCGCAAAGCTTCTGGCTAACGTGAGCGGCGAGCCCTCCCTACAGGGTACAATATATAGGGTTGGTGCGTCGGGTTTGGTACCCACCGCCGTCAAAAAAACTCCACCAATGAAAACTGCGACAACAATGCCTCGGATACGGACCCCCTCTGACGACGACCCACGCAAACGTTTTAAGGACCACGATTTGAGGATATGCACCTGGAATGTTCGCACCCTCAACAGAGAAGGTGCTGATATCCAGTTGGTGAATGTCCTTGAGAAATATTCATCGGACGTTACCGCACTTCAGGAAATGCGATGGATTGGACAGGGGAGCATGGTGAAAAGAACATCAACAACCAATGCACCCTGGGAGATCTACTACAGCGGACATGCTTCCAAGCATGAGTTTGGATGCGGCTTTGCAGTCAGTGCAAGACTGCGTCGCGCTGTCATCAGTTTCACACCAGTGGACATGCGACTAGCCGCACTCAGACTTAAGGCTAAATATTTTAATATTAGTCTTATCTGTGCACACGCCCCAACGGAAGACAAGGACGCTTCGATAAAAGACGAATTCTATGAGCGCCTGGAACAATTATATGAGCGCTGCCCCGATCACGACATAAAGATCGTGCTTGGCGACTTTAACGCTAAAATTGGGAGAGAAGGAGTTTTTGGCTCGACAGTCGGCCGATTTAGCCTTCATGAAACAACCTCCGCTAATGGAGAGAGGCTAATAGATTTTGCCGCGGGGAGGAACATGGTCATAAGTAGTACCAGGTTTAAACATCGCGACATCCATAAGGCGACCTGGAAGTCCCCTGATCAACTAACGCGAAATCAGATTGATCATGTTGTGATCGACGGAAGGCACTCATCGAGTGTTCTAGATGTGCGTGCGATTCGAGGTGCCAACATAGACTCGGATCACCACCTTGTTGCAGCCAAAGTGCGCACGCGGCTCAGTGTGGCACATGCCTCACGTACTAGTACACGTCGAAAGCTAAATGTCGATAAGCTGCAATCACAACGGACCTCTGAAGCCTACACAGCTAAACTCACCCAACTGCTCAGGGAAAACTCACCATTCCCTTCTGGTGTAAGCGAACAGTGGAATCATATATCACACTCCATGAGTACGGCTGCCAAGGAGATACTCGGATACGCCGAGCACCCTCGAAAGCAGACTTGGTATGATGAGGAGTGCCGCGACGCTACTGCAGAGAAAGACGCTGCCTACAGGAGAACTCTGCAGTCGGGAGCAACGCGGGCTGTTAAAGAGCAATACCGGAAGAAAAGGAGAGAGGAGAAGCGCCTTTTCAGAAGGAAAAAGAATGAGCGAGAGAGGCGCATGCGTGAGGAAGTCGAGATGCTATTCGGCATGGGTGAGACTCGAAAATTCTATCGAAAGATTAGACGACTTACCGAAGGTTTCAAACCCGGAGTCACACAATGCAAGGACGAAAATGGAAATCTGGTCACAGATCCGCAAGTGGCGCTAGACAAATGGAGAAGCTATTTCGCCAACCTGCTGGGAGGCGACAACGAACACAATACCGCCTCTGGAGTAGTAGCGACACCACCAATCGACAACATAGAGATAGACCCACCGGACCATCACGAAGTCTGTGTAGCCATAAAAAGGCTTAAGAACAACAAATCAGCAGGTGCAGATGACCTGCCAGCTGAACTGTTTAAGGCTGGAGGCGAGGAGTTGGTAAGGTGCATGCACCAACTCATCAGCAGAATATGGTCCGACGAGAGCATGCCTGAAGATTGGAGTCTAAGTGTAATTTGCCCACTTTTTAAAAAAGGAGACCCTGCAGTTTGCGCCAACTACCGCGGGATCAGTCTCCTTCCCATCGCATATAAGATTCTGTCGTGCATTATTTGTGAACGTCTAAAGCCGCTTATTAGCACACTGATCGGACCTTATCAGTGTGGCTTCAGACCTGGTAAATCCACCACAGACCAGATATTCACATTACGACAAATCCTGGAGAAGACCTATGAGAGAAATATCAAAACCAACCATCTTTTTGTTGATTATAAATCAGCCTTTGACACACCGATAAGGTCAAGGTTCTTTGAAGCCCTGTCTACCTTTGGTATACCAGCAAAGTACGTTCGACTTTGCATGATGACGTTGAGAAGCACTCGAAGCTCCGTCAAAATAGGAAAGAACCTCTCCGAACCATTTGATACCAAGAGAGGTTTTAGGCAGGGTGACACCCTATCGTGTGACTTCTTTAATCTACTGATGGAGTATATACTGCGCCAGTGCCCAAATGCCAACAGATCGGGCTCATTTCTTTATAAAGATCTAATGCTACTCGCATACGCCGATGATATTGACATTATCGGCAAAAACGAACGGGCGGTAAGCAGGGCGTTTTCAGAGATTGAGAAGCAGTCTAAACTTATGGGCTTAGCGGTAAACGAGGACAAGACAAAGTACCTAGTATCCACGGACAAGAAGTCTACGCGTCTTGGACAATTTGTTACTATGGGGGAGTACAACTTTGAGGTTGTAGAGGATTTTGTCTACCTCGGGACGATGATTACCGGCGACAACAACATCAGCCTGGAGATCCGAAGAAGAATTACTCTTGGAAACCGATGCTACTACGGGCTCAGTAGGGAGTTCAAGAGCAGAGCCTTTTCTCGAAGAACCAAAATTGCGCTATACAAGTCGCTCATCATCCCAGTCCTGCAATACGGCGCAGAAGCATGGACAATGACAGCAGCGGATGAGGAGGCGATTGGCGTTTTCGAGCGAAAAATCCTTCGGAGGATATATGGACCTTTAAAAGTTGGCGATGGATACCGCATTCGAATGAATCACGAACTGTATGAGCTCTATAAGGACATCAGTCTAGTCAAGCGCATAAAGCAACAGCGCCTGCGCTGGTTAGGACATGTCATCCGGATGGATGAAGAAGCTCCAGTAAAAAAGACATACAAAGCGAAGGCGGCTGACTTTGGAGGACAAGGCAGGAGGGGTCGCCCACCACTAAGATGGGATGATCAAGTGCGGAAAGACATTTCCAACCTTGGTGTGAACAACTGGTGCCAGCTCGCACAATGCAGAAGCGAGTGGAGGGCATTCATTGCAGAGGCCAAGACCGTCAAGCGGTTGTGATGCAACATCGGGCCAATAAAGAAGAAGAAGAAGAAATCAATCGTTCGATTTTTTAAGCAAAGCACGATAGCGAATGAAAAACTCAAATTAGCTCAAGAAGGCTCACAATATACTTTGCTGCAAGAAACACCCACTAGGTGGAATAGTTTCTATTTCATGATTGAGCGTATTATAAAAACGAACGATGCCATTGCCAAAGTCTTACTATCAACAAGAAATGCACCGCAGCAATTTACTGCTGAGGATACAAATTCCCAGGACACTTTGTTTGATTTTTTGGGTGAGCGATCGATGAACAAAGTAAAAGGCAATATCTGGAGAGGGCAATTGCCGCACAAGATATGGACCCTCTGTTATGGATGAAGGTATGCCTTAATTAAAAGTGCCGAATTATAAGTTCTATATAATTAAATATATTACTTTTTTTTCCAGGTGAATCAAACTGATTTTCCCGCTATTGGAAGGCGTTTTTGCAAATATCTCTGCATTCCCGCTACGTCCGTAGAATCAGAAAGGGCATTCAGCAAGGCGGGCCCGACTCAAGGAAAAAAATGTAAGCATTCTTTTATTTTTAAGCCGTAACTCTTGGTTAAAATAAACCATAATTTTATTGTATTCGTTTAAAATAAATTTGTTTGTTGGGCTATACTATCGATGGCGCTATCGACACTATCGATGGCACTATCGACACTATCGATGGTTCAAAATAAACTATCGTCGAATATCGATGGCGCCCGCTATCGATAGTTCTCCACCTCTAATCTACGTGCTTAAAGCGGTGAAGGTACTCCCTAAAACATCCATCGTTTGTAAGCCACTGGGTCAGGTGGTGGTTTATTTCTCCATGCCCTCGGTTTAGACACTCCTCTATATTCGTGCCGGTTAACTTTTTTTGCTCATAACTTGCGTATCGGTCATCCGATCTTTATCATTCCTTCGGTCCGTTATTTAAATAATCCTTAAGTCGTAATTTTTTGTAAAAATTGTAATCGCTACGATCTTTGGCTTAAAGGGTTAGAGAGAATGGAAAGAAATAGCATACTGGATAGCCCCATAGTCGTTCATCGCTAAGCTTTGTAACCATAGTTTCGCTTTTATTGTCGAACAACTCGTCCGTCATGGTTTCGTTCTGTTCTGTTTCTGTTGTCCATTTGGCGCATTCCTCCCGTTTCCCATTCCCAGTGTGTCGTCTGGTCTGGGGGCTATAAATATAAAAAAAAAAAAACAAAACAAAAAAGTTCTTGCCGCCGCCGTCGTCGTTCTTCTGCCTCAGCACAAAAAGGGCAGACTCGTTTTTCCCTAGCCAGTGGTTGGGGATTGGGCCAATTGCAGTCGCTGCTGTTGCTGTTACCTGCTGCAAGTTGCTGCTACCCTGCTGCAATTTCTAATCGAATCGAAACCTTCTACCCTAATGATGCCCGCAGGCAACCTGTTGAATTTGGGACGCGGGCCCTTTGTTAGCTGAAAAATCTCCAAGTCGAATGGGCTAATCAATTTTTGAGTGCGAGACCAACTTGCAACATGGAGCAGGATCGGCGATGTTGTGCTGCTGTTCGCCTAGTCGAAATTGTTCCGTTAAAATCTGTGCAATGTTGCACAGGCCTCGACATCGGCAACATAAGGGCTCTGAGCTATATACAAATGTGTGTGTGTGTGTGTGTGTGTATGAGTGTGTGTCTGTCTCGCTTGCACGCAACGTGGGAGAGAGAGCGAGCCCTTTGCAAGTCCACACACTGATGCACTCTCTCTCTCTCACTCTCTTTGCTTAGAATGTTGTTGGGTTGGTGGATATGTTTATGCTGTTGTTGCTCATGTTCTTGCGTCCAGGTTCTGCTGACAACTTCTGCTCGCCTGTTGGCACACACCATCGAAATTTCACATGTAATTCCCACGGCCTGAATTTTCCCACACAAACGGAGAAGAGGAAGAGAGGAGAGCGACAGAGAGACAGATGGGACAGACACGAGAAGCACACACAACATTTTTTATTGCATTGAATTTGCTCCCAGGGTCGGCGGCTGCTGCGGCTGCTCGTTTCCTCACTCTGCTGCCCCCTTGCCCTCTCTCTCTCTCTCTCGTTCACTCTACTCATCCTCCAACTCCCTTCTGCAGCTCATCTGAGTTGTCGTTTTGTTTATGCTGCTGCTGCTGCTGCGTTGGTCACTGGCTCGGCCTGGGCCCTAGTCTCAGACACAGTCAACGACACATCCGCCTGGTTAACATCTTCTTCATTCAGGCCTCTGTCTCTGCTTTCGCAACCTGACCAACCAACCATTTCGTAAGGCTTCTTCCTTCGCCTTCTGCCTGCGTCCCAATGTTGCAATGAACTTTTAACGCAACCTTCAGACACTGTGGAGCAACAGGCTGACATTTTAGATTAAATTTGTTATACACATCAATGTGAATGGAGCTTCGTATTTTCGTAACTTCAAATTTCCAGTTCAGTTTGAACCACTTTTTTCCCTTGGGTTCGGATGTCTAAAATTTTACTTTATCAAGCTACAGCTCAATTCTCCAGATCACATTTTAAATTATTTGTGAAATAAGGTTCTGAACCACTTTTGAACCGGTTCAGCCTGGTGCTTCGGAACCGGGAATGTATCTTACTTCATACTACCAAGCTACACACCAAATATGCAGTTAATAGCGCAAAGAATTTCTGATATTTGGCTTTGAAACACTTTTGAAACCGGTCCTGAACCTTTAAAATCTCAAACTCCAAAGTTGATAGTGGCTATAAATCACTTTTGAAGTAAATCTCTTTCAGTCCACGGCTTTAATAGTTTTTGAACCATTTTTGTACCGGTTCAATCGCTTTCATTCAGTCGAAGTCGGTAATATTAGGTCGAATTCTTCAATTTCAGGCAAAAAAGTCGGTAATCATAGTACAGTAAAGACTGTTAGGTGGCGATTTTCATAATTTCTGACAAAGTTCGGTCCAATGTTGCCGCTGGTCCACAAACAGTGCATTTTTCAGGTTGCATTGGCAGCTCTTGAACTGCCGCTGGCTGCTCTTGAGACCTAATTCAGCAATTCTGTTTGTTGATGTACCGATTGAGCCATAAATGAGCTTCGTGGCTAAAAACAATTTTTCGATAAATCACATTTCATTCACTTTTAAGGGCGGTGTCCATGGGTACGGAAACGGCCGCGAAATGAAAAACTCTATATAAAGAAAACTGCTAAGGAATTTTTTCGAATGACCGTTTCATATTCGGTTTCTACCAATCCACTATGGTCCAAGAGTCGATTTTTTTGGCATAAACTCTAAAAATTAACTTACAGACCCCAAACTTTGTCCAAAAATTTTTTTTTTAAATAAGAGTATGCAAACAATTTTTTAAGTCTGTGCGCCCACGCCCTCTTTTGCCTCCCATACAAACCAATTCCTAGTATTATTATAAATTGAGTATAACTATGATTTCAGACCAGTTAGTTACATTTTTTTTAGGAATGACTTAAATATCTTACATATATGGAGTGTATATTCCATTAATAAATTGGTTTTTGTTTTAAATGTCATCTTCTTCTTCTTCTTCTAGTACTATAGAGCATCCTTCATTTAGGTCCTCATCAGAATCAGAATCAGATGGCACGACCAATTCTTTTTCATTTGGGTTTTTATTTTCTGTAGACGCCAACTCCAAAAGACTTAATACTTCTTTGGGAAGAGGTTTTTTTGTGTTTTTTCTTTCTCTTTGCTTTAAACAGACACTAGATAGTAATGGATCCGAGGAATCTATCGCCCTGTGGAAAAGGTCAGTCATAGTATTGATTCGACTATTTTTCCTTGCGTGTGAGAGTCGGTCTTTCTTGTAGATCTTATTCCGTGCTTCTGAAGCATTTTCGCCTAAGGATCCTAGTGGAACCAACGTCGAATTATTTATTTGAAACCCGTGGACTAATATTTTGTGAATTGTTGGTGACATTGGGTACCACGGGTTTTTGTGCATATATAAGTAAAATGTTTTCTCACAAAAAGTCCGAAAATTTGTAGAGTTTATATAGTGGTTACAGGAAATTTCTATTAATATAATGTGAAGATTATATAAAAGGGTTTCGTCAAAGCTAGTTATGGATGATAGTTGTTGACAGTCGGAGTCGGTTTTTGCAATTGAAGTTGCTTTCTTAATTCCATTGTGTATTTAGATCTTGTAATCGTTTCTTTAAAAACCAAGGCCACATTTGTATTACATTCTCTCTTAGCAGAAACTGCTGCAGCATGCATAAGAAGATCTGTATTGTTATCTTTTTCATTTGCTAGTTCAGATGCCAATTTCCTTTTCAATCTTGGCCCTGCGTTTGTATAATACAAGGTTGGGCGTCCAGGCTGTTGTGGTATCTTACAGTTTTCATTTAATATAATTGATATTTTAGACGACATCCATTTAGCATGCTTTGACTTAAAACATTCGACCATATAGTTACATTTTGGAAGTTTTTCTTTTATAAAGGATTCAAAATAACTTATTTTTTTGTTTATTTCTAATCTTTTGTCGTCTTCTAGGTGGTAATTGCTAATTTTTTTATAAATCCAATCTGACACAAATGATATTTTGCGATTGTTGCTGCGCCAAATATTGAAGAGATCGCTATGACGAAACTCGAACGTTCCTGAATATTGTTGAATTGTGAGAAAAGGGGGACGAACGGGGAAAATGTGTTAATTAGCGATGAAAAACGACATTTATTTGTACAAGTTGACGTACTTAGTTTTTGTCGGCAGACGTTGGGTCGTTAGTTTTATTCCACGAAACACAGGGGACGCATGTTAATTTTCTACAAAAATACACATATATTGGTCAATAAACACATCACGAAGACTAAGACTACACATAAATGCACTAAATACAGTGAATTCTACACACCTTGATCTTCAATTTCCATTACTAACTTGAGTTTGTTAGGACAGAGAATTTTTTTTTTCACGCACAAACGTAAACAAAGTAATTTGGCGGCAATTTCTTAATCCTAAGCAGCTGATCGATTGTGTTCTTTTGAAAGCTCGTAAAAAGCTTCACTGAAGCTTTTAAAGCTTTATTTTATAAGTTTTTGTATGTATGATGTATTAACTTTAAGAATTTAAAATAAAAAATACAATACATTAACATAAAAATTTAAACTTCATGCCAAAAAATCGGCCTCTCGGACCATAGTGCAATCGTGAAAAATGCTTACGTTTGCCACTACGTTGTATTCAAAGTTAACATCACCTTTAAGTGCTGTTAACGCCTCTTTTTTGTCATGACGTGAGCAAAATAGGTTTCGAATCTAATTAGTGCGGCCAAGATTCCTGCAGAATGCGTCGCCAAATGGCACTTTCTATGGCGGCCAAGCTGAATTTAATCAACTTCACGGCGTTTGTGAGGAGCGAGGTGCGGGACTTGGCGGATAAGAAACACTCGGAAACCCGCCAAAGGACACCGGCGGACCGGAGCACGGTCTGCCACAAACCACTAGCGAGGAGCTTAAAATCTATTTGGCCAGCATTCAAACACTTCACACTCCAGTCCCCTCAATCAGTTCGATTTGAGCTACCAGACCAAAAGGAAAATCATTGAACTGCCGCCGGTGCTCAATGATCGCGACAGTAAAACGGCCACAAACCAAATGCCCGCTCCCAGTTCAGTGAACAGCGAACTGCTGGCCTCCTATCAAGCGGTAATAAACCGATAGTGCAGCCTCAATTGACCCCCTGAAGGTGACCGAGCAAAAGCGGATCGGGCAACGAGGATGTGCCCTACATCAATGCCAATTATATCAAGGTAAGAAATGGGCCAAACCAAACTTCAACTTTATAAATCACTTCGATTTCTTAACGTTTTTCTGACAGGGCCCTGACTACGTGGCCAAGTGCTATGTGACCACCCAGGGACCGCTGCCCAATACCATTTTCGAGTTTAGCGGAGCTATATACGCCGCCAAGTCACACATGCTACAGCAGTACATCCAGAGGATCATCATGCTGACCTGACCAACTTGGCCAGAAATGCGCGAATTACTTTCCAATCGAGATGAACGATATCTTTGCCGTGGCACCCAAGTGTTCGTTAAGTGCCACTTCTCGGCACTACATCGAACTGCATTTAATGCCATTGATTGTGCCAGACACAATTTTAAGGAAAATGTCTGAAAAGGCAGCTACCAACGTTCACTGCGCTAATACTGCAGATTGTCAAAAGTCATAATGATAAGAACAATTAATTTATTATTAATTTCATTTAATAATAAAAATATATTAAAATAGCACATTAAATATGTTATATTCATAATCCTGCCAGGTGTTGTTTATAAGTTCGCGGGCATATTTAACAGCGCCAGAGCAGCGCAAGGTCTCTTTGAAACGTTTATCGACAGAGTAAATTGTGTTACGCTTAGCAGACTCTGTTAAGAATCTGCGGAATATAAACTGTTTCACAAGAAATTTTTTTTGGCGATCCATGGATACCGCCCTTTAGGAACTTTACAGCCCTTTTATATATACATACATCGTGGACCATTTAAACTAGAGATCGACGCGGTAGGGGATTTCCGCGAAATTAACATGTAAAAATCCTTTATCATCTCCCGATAACGCTCTCCATTGACGCTCGTCTTCAAAGAAGAACTGTTCTATTATCCCTTCCGCACAATGTCTAACCTAAACAGTCACCAGTTGGTCGTGGAGAGGTTGTTCGTAAATTAGTTGACGATTTTCACTGTCGTAGAACCGAACCACACTTCGAGACGCCAGCGGCGCGCAATCTAAAACCTAAGTTCAATATTGCCTAAATCTAAGTTTATAAAAACTCACCACATCATATTTCACCATACGCAAGTAGCGCCTAATCATAGATCTAAGTTCATTTTCAGCTAAAGCTTGGTACGGAGATACCCGCGAAATCGCAAACTCCATATAAAAAAATTATTTCTCACGGATTTCGCAGGTTTAGGTTCGATATGTGATTATTTCGAAGGTGTGAAATATATGTAAACTATATTTTTCGCTATCACGTGTGGCGCGGAAAATTCAAATGAATAAATATAAGTGTGAAATCCGTTAAAAAAAAAATAATGAAAAGCGATTGGGCAAGTTTAATTATGTTATTCATAATTGATTGCTTTTCTATTAGATCATTGCAAAGCGGCTTGGGCTTCATTGAAGGACAGCTTACGCTGCCGAAGTGTTAAGCACGCCAAGAGTGGAAACAAACGCATCTCAGAAAGACGCTGATCAGTATATAAGTAAGCTCCATAAATTTCACTTTTGCCAGACTTGTTGGTCTAAGGGCCGATTTCTCATCTTCTAAATAAGTAAGAAATAGCTGTTTGACAAGTAACGCTATGCAACAGATAAAGTCCCACATAACTTATCTAAAACGTTTACATACGAATGACAAATTCTCTAATAAAGTGGTCGCATATGTTGGTTAAAAGTTTGTCTGTCATATGAAAATAAGGAAAACTCAACAAAAAGGCAACGTGCTAGGAGTTTTACAGACGATGAGGTATGGGAACTAGTAGCTTTAGTTGAGGATAACAAGAATGTCATCGAGAACAAGAAGTCAGATGTGGTCACTTGGAAAGAAAAGGAGCAATCATGGACAAAACTGGCGTCCATTTAAGCTATCATGGGATAAACCAGGCAATCTTGCAACCACATCTTGCAAAAATAACTTTGCGATAGATACTGCTTGTATATTTATCAAGAAATATCACTTTCTGTTACGGTATATCTCGGCATGGTCACTGCCTGGCGATTGCATCAGTACATGGGTGCTATCAATAGCTCCCATAACCTGCGTGAATTTAGTAATTAATGACTTCATTGGGGTCCCCAAACTTAATGTAACTGCTGTGTAATGATGCAATGGCATAGGAAACTTCTTTCACTATCCGAAATGCTGTAGCTATGGTCACTCCACAAAAGTACCCAACAGTAATTAGGAAATTACGACAAGCATAGAATCTCAATGCTAAAAGCAGCTTCTTCATTGGAGACAAGGAACATTTCATAAAAATATGGATTATGTTAAGTTTGTTGATGGTACAAACCGATAAGTTATAGTCGGAATTTTTTTTTTTAATACGGAATCTTCCATGTCCTCAAAGAAGTTCGACCTTGAATTGTATACTGTCTCTCTATAAATTGTCACAATGTCTTTATCAGAATCTTCACGTGAGTGAAGGTAAATAGTCCGGTTCAAATTCATTTTACAAATTGTATTGCTTAGCACAAATTCAAAACCCACCCCAAATATTATGTCCCCCCATTAGGTCCAGAAAAACTATGAATAGAAATTTCGGGACGACCACCAGTCAGTCATCAGTCGCTAAATCCACCAAAGCGGCACCAAAGCCGAAAACTAGCAAAAAAAAAAACAAGAAAAAAGTTGACAGTGGCTTGCGCCAACTTGAACGGTGCCGGAGCCGGAGCAGAGAAGACGAAGCCACCAGGCGGCAGTCAAAAGAGAAAACTCAACGTCTTCCTTGTCTTCATTTTCGGATATTTTCATTAGCTCTCGTGGACTTGGAACTTCCTCGACGTTGAGTTTTCTCTTTTGACTGCCGCCTGGTGGCTTCGTCTTCATTGCTTTGGGATCAAGATCGTCACCGTTCATGTTGGCGCAAGCCACTGTCAACTTTTTTCTTTTCTTTTTTTTTTTGGCTAGTTTTCGGCTTTGGTGCCGCTTTGGCTTTGACTGACATACATGCCATAATGAAAATACTTCGAATCGGAAGACTTCGGATTTTTTCGGAATCTTGAAATTTTTGCACAGATTATCCGCTGTAGCATCCGCAGAGGGAGACAATGCTGGATCTGTGGCTAGAACTGCTGCACCAGATTTTGAGAGCAAATAGTTCTTATTTAATTCCTCTGCATTTGCTGTCCAGAAAAGTTTTTTTTTTGGTTGGTTTTTTTTTATTTAATTGTATCACTTACTTGCATCTCTGAAATACGTTGGCGAAATATCTCCAAAATTTTGAAAAGATCTATCGTTGGCACAGCTGTGAGCTAGCGCTTGAAGTCAGTGGAGCGCACTAAACGTTCGATATTAAATAAAACGGTCGTTGGAAGAAATTGTAATATTATTCCAATTATATTGGAACTTGAACGATAGCTAAATCTATCCTGTTTAGCATAGCTATCGACCTATCTCTTTCCAATTCTTCAGCTATTACTGTCGCCTCGAGATCTAATACTTGCCATGAAATTAGGCAAATAATTTTAATTTCTGGCCCTGTCTCCAAAGGATTTGTATCCTTCTCGATCTTCTTCAGGCCGATCACCAAGTACCTGGATTGTTTATTACCCCGTTACTCTCGGATTGGAAATTTCATGGAAATATCCATCGTCCAAGGTGGAAAAATTTCGTTCTGGCAGCAGTAGTTCCCGGTCAAAGGGAATATCTTACTTATTTTCTTATAAACGAAATTGAAATAGTTTTTATCTTTGTTGCAGCTTTGTTGGATTTAATATTTTTTTGTTCCTTTCTAACATAGAAAATCCGAAAATCTCTTTATTCATATAAAGGAATATTTAACTTATTTTCTTATTAACAAAATGCTTATTGTTCAGAATATCACACAAATCAATTAGAGTTTTGTGTGTTAATGAAGCGTTCTGCATTCTTTTAAAACATCCGAAATCCTCCTCCATCCGAAAGCGAATCAAAATTACCGAAAATGACAAGGAATAAACAGTTAATAAGAAAATTATAATTAAATATTCCCTTTGACCGGGAACTACTCCTGCTAGATGTTAGCTCGACTAATGTCGCACACCAAATGAATACGACTGCACGTTGACGCTGGTTTTATAGGCTGACGGCGCAGTCGCCAGCGGAAGCGTGCCTTATCGGTAACAATGGCGTGCGCATCTGACAGCTGATCGCCTATCGATTGTTGGCGCGCGCAGTATGGTTTTGAAAGTGCGCGCGTGATTTGAATTTATTTATAGTTTTGCTGAAAATTAACATAAATCTATGATTAGAATAATATCCGTTCGAATTGTATCGAAATCATAAACTTTTGTTGACGATAGTCTGCTAAGCACGCTTTTTCCATATTCATGAACATTTGTTCCCATTATGTTATGAACATTTTGTTCTCACACATGAACTTGGGCGGTTTGGGCTTGTCTTAGGAACATTGTTAGGACATGTTTTGGGAACTTTTTGTGCTTGGTTAATGAATGATTCAGACTTGTCTTAAAAACATTTTGTTCTCGCTTTGACGGTTTGCTCTTGATCCAGAAAAAACACAAATATTAACCATAGTTATAGAAGAGTGGAGCCTCCTCAATTGTGGTTTCTCTGGAAGGGCGGGGAAGGAAGGAAGGGACGACGACCACACACTCCCCAACCACACCCTTTTGTAAGCTGTGGCTAGAATTTGTTGCAATTTAAAAATTTTTGAAATCAGGACCTCGAAGACTGAACAGACGGACGACTTCATCTTAGCTCACACGACTATTAAGCTCACGCGGGGAAAGATAATTGAAAAAAAATGACGTTCTAAAGGGTAGCACAAATTCCGTTCTCAATTTTTCCGTTCTTTGAACAAGCCCACGTTCTCTAAAATATACCATACGTTTCAAATCGAAGAACATATTAAAAAAACTCGTTCTTAAATTGTGTCTTGCAAAATTGCCGACGCATTTGTCATGATCGTTCGATATTGTTAAAACATATATAAATATATATAAATATAAAAGTTTAGCTTCAATTATGTTAAAGTCAGGTCTGTTCTCAATTCCACTTCGGTTTTCGTACAAACGTTTGAATTAGAAATTTTACTTTTACAAATTTATATGGAAGATGGTAAGGAAATCTGTGGTTGCTAGATCACTTGGCATTAAGCTGTCGGCTTCAACTGCAAAATCAATTCCGATTTTACTTAAACCAGATCTATTTAGTAACCGTAAATCTGAATTTCTCCTTCCATATAACCTTGTTAACATAGAGTTCAACGTACAAACGTTTATACGAAACAGAAAACAAAAAATGGTTAAGGATATAATTTTAATATCTAAATTAAAATATTAATCAGCAAAACTAAACAGAGAACCACATGACCATTTGATTAGATGACAAAAGTTGAGCGATTTGAAACCGACTGCTCAAGGACAAGTAGATTTAATGCGTACGGTTTTACCGACCTATGATCTAGTAGCCGACCTTATTCTTATCATTTCACACATTAGCTGTTAATCCTAGTCCTAGTTTAGTTCCAAATCAAATCGTTTGTACGAAAATCTCTAGAGATTTCTGGAACACACCCGTACATATTAATATTTTAATGATTTTAATCCATTTAGGACCAATTTCACATCTTCTATGTATATAGAGCTTTCTGTCACATAAATAATAAATAGCATGTGATCGATTACTCTTCTTCTAAATAGCTGCTATGTGTTAGATAAGTTCGCAATTTACTCGGCAATTTGTAAGTTTATGTGACATATAGCTCTATGTAGAAGATGAGAAATCGGCCCTTAATTGTAACTTTATCTGACACATAGCAGCTATCTTAAAGCGATTAACACGCAAAAGGGAAAAGAAGAGGGGAAATATTGACAATGTTAAAAACACATAAAAACAAGAAGGCCAAGCTAACTTCGTCTGTGCCGAAGTTTTTATACCCTTGAAAATGCTGTTTTTGATATGTCAGAGTTTAAGAACGCTGACATAAAAATCAAAAATTTATCTAACTAAAATCCATTTTCCGACAGATAAACATCTGATTTCGACAAAATTTTGAGAATATATTTGAAAGCATACAGAATTAGTAATCAGTGAGATTAAAGACGCTAACATTAAAAACAAAAAAAAATTTCTTACTAAGAGCTATTTTCGACCGATCGGTCCTATGGCAACCATAAGATATAGTCACCCGATGTCGATCGACTTTTTCAAATTAGTTTGAATGCGTTTAATATTAAGAATCACCGAACTTAAAAACAATTTACTTGAAAACAAAAAAGTTATTTTCCCTAAGACCCATTTTCCGACCGATCGGTCCTATGGCAGCAATATGTTATAGTCATCCGATTTTGACCAAAATTTGCAAATCTGTTTGAAAGCATATAATAATAATTATCGACGAGTTTTATGACGCTAGCATTGAAAACAAAAAAGTTTTTTCTTACTAAGACCCATTTTCCGACCTATTGTTCCTATGACAGCTATAAGATATAGTCATCCGATTTTGACCAAAATTTACAAATCTGTTTGAAAGCAGATAATATTAGCAATGGCCGAGTTAAGGGACACTTACATTGAAAACAAAAAAGTTTTTCTTACTAAGACCCATTTTTTGACCGATGGTTCCTATGGCAGCTATAAGGTATAGTCATCCGATCCGGTCGGTTCCGACATATTAGCAGCGTGCAGTAAAAAGAAGACTCTGTGCAAAAATTCAGCTCGATAGCTTTAAAACTGAGAGACTAGTTTGCGTAGAAACAGACGGACAGACAGACAGACGGACAGACAGACAGACGGACAGACAGATGGACGGACAAAGCTCAATCGACTCAGCTCGTCGCCCTGATCAAGAATATATACAGTTTATGGGGTCGGAAATGAATATTTCTATGCGTTGCAAACTTCTGGGCAAAATTATAATACCCTTTGCAAGGGTATAAAAATATGGAGTTTTAGAGCGATAGCATTAACAACAAAAAAGTTTATTTTTATTGAGAATATTTCTTAGACCTATCTTTTATATGGCAGCTATATTCAAGTATTCTCCTAGTTGTCCGATTTTCATAAAACTTGCTAGTATTATGAAAAAGCATAGAAAACTAATAAATACGAGGTTTTTGGGACGTTTGCATTAAAAAAAAGAGTTTTTCTCACTAAGACTTGTTTTTCGGCCGATCGTTCCTATGACGGCTATATGCAATAGTCTTCCGATCCGGCCGGTTCCAACAAATGTACAGCGAATAAGTAGCTATAAACTTTGTACAAAGTTGAGTAAAGATAGCTTTGAAACTGACGGAGGAGATGTATGTAGGTGGCGGGGGGATAAATTTGAAATTAACTTATAATATAAACAGCAAAATTTTAAGGTTTCAACTTTCTATTTTTATTATTTTTTATGCCAAAAAAAAAAGGCAATTCAGCCCAATGTGCATTGGTCAGGCTGTTCAAACCTGCGTTGGAGCACATGCAAACTGATGTCTACAAAGTCATGATCAGAGCCGATAACACGAACACAGATTTAACGCTCCAACAATAGATGAAGTTGCAAGTTGATAACACGCGATATTGTGCTTATACGTTCGCAACGAACCAACGCTCGAAATATCTTGTCCAGCCCTTGGGAGCAGCAGATTCAATCCACTCATTGCCACACAATTGTTAGGAGTCAGCTGGCCCGAGGACATGCTGAGGAACACAAACAGAGCCGAATTGCTGGACAGAAGTATCAAATAGATCAAAGGATTGGCCACTTATAGTGTCAGGCAGTCCTCGATCAAACGCAAGCCACCCGTCACCGACGGACGTTCCGAGACCATGAGTATGCGACTTAAAACACCATCCAATACACTGACCAACGCATCCCATTCCATGTAAATGGGATCGAGCACACTGCAGTAGATGTTGGTGGTCTCGCCCACGGCCAGACGTAGGCGCGTCTGCAGCCACTGCTCGTAGTAGCCGTAGGTAATCAATGGCTGCACAAGCGTGGACATGCGGAAGATCTCCAGAAAGTCGGTGCGACACCGAAAGAAATACAGGGCAAACTCCTTCTCGCAGTCGTACTTCATTCGTATATAGGCTTCGGTGTTCATGGATGTCAGCTGAGCAGACTCTGGATTTGTGTTCGATAAGGCAATTTCACTATTCGCGGTGCTATAATGTGAATCAACAACTTGGGAATGTAGTCCTTGGAGCTGTGTTCATGCTTCAGCAGCAATTGCCAAATCAAGGTGGCACCATGGGCTACGCTCAGCGAGGGATGTTGTACCAAATGCAGTAGACACTCCAGCATTATCTCCAACTGGCCTGGTCGCTGCACACCTTGATCTTTGCCCCACAAGGCCACCAACTATTGCACCAGGCAGCAATTTCTTCAGAAATGTATGCTGCTGCTCTATGAACTTGGGCGAATTGGCATCAACTGGCAGGTGACATGCGGTATAGATGTATTTCATGGGTTCCTCTTGATACAGCTGCATCAACGGCTTCCTCTCCTTGGCCTGATCCTTGCGATTGGTGATCAGTCCCAGACACTCGGCTGCATTGCATTGGAATGCAAGGTCATTCGGCAGTATACACAGGAAATGCATCAATTTGCCGTTGCTGGACATAATGTGCTGTATGCTAACCCACTCCACAAAGCCACTGAGCGTAAGCAAAACCATTTCGACCACACGCTAGTGGGCGTTCGCCTGTTGATAGCTGCCCCTAGCAGTGGTCTCGCGAAATGCCGTCACATGAACATGACGGCTCAAAAATATCGTTCATGTTAATCCAAATGTAACCCATGCAACAAAATATATATTTTTTCATCTAAACAAATCTCTTGCTGTCATAGCACTTTCTTTAAATATATTATCCTGATGATCCATTGAACGTAATAAATTTAGTTTATATACCCTTGCAGCTGGTATAGTTTATATACATAAAGGTTTTTTACGATTTTTACTCAACAGTTTAATTTTCGCTCTACTTAAACCATTTGCTTGCCAGATTGTTATACGTCATTTATACGATATGTTCCTCCGATTTTGATCAAACTCCCAAAAATTTATAATTTGGATGAATACTAAAAATATATTTTCCAATCTTTAGCATTGCGTTTCACTTGAGAGCCAAAATGATGGCACAGCCCAGATCCTTGATTTGCAGATACTCCGAGCCGCCGTCCTGGAGACGATAGCAGCATTCCTACAAAGAAATGCATATTCAACCAACTTTGAATCAAGCATCAAAAGTGCTACTTCCCCCCATGTTGTCGCATATCTGGGCATTCCTCAGGGCCGCATGAAGCACTATTTAATCCACAAACTGACCCACACTGTAGGCAGATGAGCCAATCTCTTGTACAAACTTTTCCAAACGATTACAGTTGCCCGAACGGCAGACTTCCAAATAATCCTTCAAGTGGTAGTCCGTTATTATGCCCGACATCTCAAACAGATCAGCCTTGTTGACGACACGCTCGACCCCATTAAGACGATGGCAGGACGCATATCATCTCCCAATATCCGTAAAATAGACTTGTAGGCCTCCTCCTCGATCTGCACCTACTCCAAGTGTGTCTCAAACGGGCAATAATTTGATCCTCGAGAAACACATGACCATTTGATTAGATGACAAAAGCAGAGCGATTTGAAACCGACTGCTCAAGGCCAAATAGATTTAATGCGTACGGTTTTACCGACCTATGATCTAGTAGCCGACTTTATTCTTATCATTTCACACATTAGTTGTTAATTCTAGTCCTAGTTTAGTTCCAAATCAAATCGTATGTACGAAAATCTCTAGAGATTTCTGGAACTCACCCGTACATATTAATATTTTAATGATTTTAATCCATTTAGGACCAATTTCACATCTTCTATGTATATAGAGCTATCTGTCACATAAACTAGCATGTGACCGATTACTCTTCTTCTAAATAGCTGCTATGTGTTAGATAAGTTCACAATTTACTCTGCAGTTTGTAAGTTAATGTGACATATAGCTCTATGTAGAAGATGAGAAATCGTCCCTTAATTGTAACTTTATCTGACACATAGCAGCTATCTTAAAGCGATTAACACGCAAAAGGGAAAAGAAGAGGGGAAATATTGACAATGTTAAAAACACATAAAAAAAACTATGCCTCGACCGGAATTGAAACCCTCGACCTCGGCGTTCTAAGCGAATGTCTTCAGAGCTAGGCTACAGGGCTTGTTGCTAGCAGAGTGTCTAAATGCTAAGTTAAGCACTTCATTCTTAATCTCTTTATTCTTTACCACGATTTTGTCGCTGTCTCTAGCGTTAGCTTAATAGTCGTGTGAGCTAAGATGAAGTCGTCCGTGTGTTCAGTCTTCGAATTCCTGATTTCAAAAATTTTTATATTGTAACAAATTCCAGCTACAGCTTACAAAAGGTTGTGGTTGGGGAGTGTGTGGTCGTCGTCCCTTCCTTCCTTCCCCGCCCTTCCAGAGAAACCACCATTGAGGAGGCTTCACTCTTCTATAACTATGGTTAATATTTGTGTTTTTTCTGGATCAAGAGCAAACCGTTCATAAGCCGGCGATCAAAGCGAAAACAAAATGTTTTTAAAACAAGTCTGAATCATTCATTAACCAAGCACAAACTGTTCCCAATACATGTCCAAGGCGTTCGTAAGTTTAGCACACAATGTTCCTAAGCCAAGCCCAAACCGTTCATGTGTGAGAACAAAATGTTCATAACATAATGTGAACAAATGTTCATGAATATGGAAAAAGCGTACTTAGCAGACTATCGTCAACAAAAGTTCATGATTTCGTTACAATTCGAACGGATATTATTCTAATCATAGATCTATTCTCATTTTTAGCAAAACTATAAATAAATTCAAATCACGCGCGCACTTTCAAACCCATACTGCGCGCGCCAACAATCGATAGGCGATCAGCTGTCAGATGCGCACGCCATTGTTATCGATAAGGCACGCTGCCGCTGGCGACTGCGCCGTCGGCCTATAAAACCAGCGTCAACGAGCAGCATAATTCATTTGGTGTGCGACATTAGTCGAGCAAACATCTAGCAGGAGTAGTTCCCGGTCAAAGGGAATATTTATTTATTATTTTCTTATTAACTCTTTATTCCTCTTTATTCTTTGTCATTTTCGCTTATTTTGTTTCGCTTTCGCGGACTTGGAACTTCCTCGACGTTGAGTTTTCTCTTTTGACTGCCGTCGGGTGGCTTCGTCTTCAGTGCTTCGGGATCAACATCGTCGCCGTTCATGTTGGCGCAAGCCACTGTCAACTGTTTTTCTTTTATTGCCATAATGAAAATACTTCGAATCGGAAGGCTTCGGATTTTTTTGGGAATCTTAAAGGTTTGCACAGATTATCCGCTATAGCATCCGCAGAGGGAGACAATGCTAGATTTTGAGAGCAAATAGTTCTTATTTAATTCCTCTGCATTTGCTGTCCAGAAAAGATGTTTCTCCTGTTTTTTTTTATTCAATTGTATCATTACTTTCATCTCTGAAATACATTGGCGAAATATCTCCAAAATTTTGAAAAGATCTATCTTTGGCACAGCTGTGAGCTAGCGCTTTAACTCAGTGGAGCGCACTAAACGTTCGATAGGAAATATAATAATAAAGATCTTGACTGAATTCAAACTGATCATACGGTCGTTGAAAGAAATTGTAATAATATTCCAATTATATTGGAACTTGAACGATACCTAAATCTATCCTGTTTAGCATAGCTATCGACCTATCTCTTTCCAATTCTTCAGCTATTACTGTCGCCTCGAGATCTAATACATGCCATTAAATTAGGCAAATAATTTTAATTTCTGGCCCTGTCTCCGAATGATTTGTATCCCTCTCGATCTCACTCTGCAAAGGTGATGGATTGAAGTAGGTGTGTTCACCTTCTTCACCCGGGAGCAAGAAAGCTTCCTGTCGATGAAATCTGAAATATAGAAAATAAAAACTATGCGAAACTTTACGAACAAATTTCCATAATCTGGAAATTGTTGTTGACAATTGTCCTGCAATGCGACAAAATTTGAGCCATCTCAAACAAATCCAAGGCATCTCCTTGAAAAGTGATGTGTGCGTTTGGTTCCATGGTCGTCAACGTAGGCAGGCAGCGGCAGCGAGGTCAGGATCAGTCGTCAAATAAAAATAAAACGTAGCTCATAGCAAAATGAAAACACACGCAAGATGTACACACAAAGAGAAAGAGTATAGATCGAATAGAGTTGAGATCGGCGCCGATGCGTCGGTTTTTCTTTTTAATGAAAATGTTGAAGTTATTAAAATCGTAATTGGCAATGAGCTAGTGAGCGACCCCTAGTAATTGTTGTGGTAAACTAGCTGTAAAACACTGCTCGGGCAAAAAATACATAAAAAAGGTCGTACGACCGCAGTGTAAACAGCGTATTAGAGCATGATATTTTTCTCTGTGCATAAACTTAATTCTAGGGAATAATGTTATAAGCTTAGGTTTTTGCTTGCAGTTTGTCGTGTGGAATAGTACGAATTTTGAGATCCGATGATAGAAGGGATTAATTTGTTATTCAGAAAATTTGGTTTGGTTCCATTTTAACCAGCGGTGGGCAAGTCCTTGCTTCCATTGCTCCGAGATTTTGCTCCAGTCAGTCTCATAATAAACTGCGTCGCAAATTAGCTCGCTTCAAATTGAAAACAACAACAAAGCCAATGCGAATTGAAGCACGGCGCCTACAAGACGGCGCAATAGCTGCATTTTGGCCGATCGAGACTCGCTGATAACGGTTGTTTTTTCTGTTGTTGTTGCTCGGCTGCTCCCACTGCTGATTTAAACCATAAGAATTGGTACATTTAAACCTTCGGCATCTGGCAATCCTCTAACACTTTCGCGTAGTTTGCTTTCAAATAATAAAACCCTTAAGTAAAACATTATAAAGTTTTCTTTATCGTTCAAATCCCGGAAAGAAAATGCGCAAACGTTTCGCTGATTGATTTTGACACCCCAAAATCACAGTTTATTTAGATGTTATCTTCCATTCTACGGAATATTCATTAGTTCTTCTAGGTACGTCTTAAAGGCGGCGACCACAAGCAATGTAGAACTCCTGCAATGGTGGCAATCCAATTTGTGGTCAACTGCAGGCTAAAATGCAGCAGCTTCAGCCCATATGAAGGACTCAAAATGTTGGCCAGAGGACGTGTCATCCCAGCGTCACGTACTCTTAAAATATGAAATTAAAACGAAACATTTAATTTTGGGGTGAAAATGTTGAGTAAAATTCAAAAGCTGTCAAAACAGTTGTCTAAAATTTCAGGGCTCACTGTGCGAAGGGTAGAAAAACCTTGAAGGGCTTAAAGAATCTCAAAAGTAGCTCTGCCTACTGCAGTCCTGGCTTAACAATATGCTCAAGAATTCTTTTTCCAAGAGAGAGTACATACATACATACAAAAACAATGCCTCTCAATCAAACCAATTAAGTGAATTGACTCCAACAGCCGCAACAAAGCTTTGTCATATGGGGCCAAACAAACTTTTTACCTTACACACAAACACACAAGCACTCATACACTGAGAAATTCACACTCATTTGTAAACGCAACGCGAGTGAATGTCATGGTGAGAAATCTCAAAGCATTTATCTTGACTTTGCTGGGAGCCTGGTCATTAGAGTCCATCGCATCGCATCGGTTCTTGCAATTTGGTCTTGACTCGCACTTCAAAAGTTAACTGGATGGGACTTTTTTTTTTTAAGCGGATCGGATGACTATTGACAATCGCCGGAAGGAGTGTGGTGGTGATCTTCAAGGAAGCCTTGTTTATCCTTTAGACCAACTTGCTCAGCAGCCGTAGCAAACACGCTCTGTGGTGTGGAGGTGGAGATGGGTGTTGCTCGGGATCGGGCCAATTGATATTCGTCCCAATCTTCACTTATTGCACATGTTTTGCACATTTTTATTCAGTTTTTTTTTACTCGTTCCGCTGGTTCCGCCTGCGCTTTCCAATTGGACAAATTCCAATTGGAGCAAGAGCAATGAGCAGCATCATTTAGATTTAGACCGGAATAGTAACAGGCGCGCAGTCTGGCTAGGCCAGCTAACCACAGCACATTGGAAATTGAAATCAATTTAAAACGGCAGCTGCGCTCATTGGTTGGCCGGTTTACTCGAAGCTGATACTAGTGTTGTCTCGCTCGCACACTCGCTCAATTGCGTTCAAAATGAACAACATGCTGAAAGCTTTTCGCTCCAAGCTTTGTGGCGCGTTTATTTAAAAAATGTTTCATGAGAAACTATCTACTGAAACTATTTTTAAGTGTAGTTTGAATTAGTGATCTCAAAAATCGATTGCAAAAATTTTTTCATGGCAACGTTTTTTCATTTTTTCGCTTGCATTTTATGCCATATCTTAATTCATAATGGTCAGATGGTATCAAGCAAGATATGAATCGAAAGGTCGTTAAATTGTGAATAATAACGTAGAACTTTGTTTTCAAATCGTTTTAAAAGTTTGAATACAATGACCAATATCATATATTAATATCAAAAAATTCGATTTTTTGCTCGAAAATGCAAGAAATTTCATTGTTAATTTCACAAAAAAATTATTTTTATGCATTTGACTTAAGAATCGCACTTCTACATACACTGCTCGCCACTTGAATTGGACACCTCTAAAGTCGATTTTCTATAGTTAATTGCTGCTAAACCAAGACATCTAGGAAAATAATTTTTGTTTTCTTATAAAGTTTATTCAAATGTAGTAATTAGACGAAAATTACAAAATTATTCAAAAGTTATAAGTATACGAAAACCATTGTTAACCAATAAGTAACTAATTTTGGAGTCTTCATTTTGCACCACTTGAATAGGACACTTTATCTAAAAACCATTTAAGAATATTTCAATCCTTTTCAAATAACAATATTTCTTAAATAAGAAATTACTAACATGTTTTTAAACCAAAAAAAGTTTTTAATAGTGTGTTGAGCCTCCTTTTTTCTCCAAAACCTCACACATTCGGACTGGAAGGGATGCATACAATTTTCCCAAATAATTCAACGATATCGAGCCCCATGCTAATTTGATAGCTGCAATTAGTTCGGGAACGCCAATATTGCTGACCTGATCCATAAACTTCACGTGTTAGCCATCCCCACACATTCTCAATGATATTCAAGTCCGGTGAATAGGGTGGCCAGTTTAATAACTCCACGTTTTGGCTCGCTATATACGATTTAACAATCCGGGCCGTATGTATAGGGGCATTATCATGTTGATACATCCATTTTAGATTTGCAAAAAGAGTTTGGAAGTGTGGAAAGGCCTCTTTCAATATACCATTATAACACAACGCATTCATGGTGGTTGGAATAAATTTAAGCTCACAGGTGCCATAATAGGAAATGGCCCCCCATACCATAATACCTCCAGCTGCACTGCTGTGCAACTTATCAAGATGGTGTGGTTCTTTTCGAAGATCATGAAAATAGTAGCTGTAGCTATCGGGGCCCTCCAAATTAAACTTTTTTCGTCCGAAAAGACAACACGTTGCCACTCCGAAGTCCAGGTGACATGTGCGCGCGCGAAATCAAGGCGTTGTAACTTCCGAGCCGGGTTAAGAGGTGGCTTCTTCTTGATTTTTAGTCTCTTCAGGTGTGTAGCATTATTAATAACACGACGCATGGTTGTCAAACTTGCTTTTACGTTGCATTTTTCCCTTATCTTGGCCAAAGAGTCGTGCGAATTGGAAGCTTCTCTTAATATAAGTCGCTTGTCCGCTATGGTAAGCACACTGTGGGTGCGGTCCTTCATGTTTTTACCATAATTAGCCTCATTATTTAAAAAATTTGTTATGGCGTGACGGCTCCTGTCGACTTTTTTTTGCTATTTTGGCAATAGAAAGGCCAGAATCCTTGTAAGCTTGGATTTTTCCTTTCTCCGACTCAGATAATGAAGTGCCACGCCCCATTTTAATTTTTTTTTAATTTTATATACACTTCAATTAAAGCAAAAAGTTTAAGTAAACCAAAATTTGTGTGCACGTGTCAACGATACCGACCAAATAAAATGCATGTTCTATTCAAGTGGCGCAAAAATTCCATTGAATTTTTGCGAATGCTCACATAAAGTGCAAACAACTTTATAACGGTTCTATTCCAAAACTTGGAATATACCAGAAAGAGCGAAGAATGCTTGCACAAAGATAATATGCAAGAAATACCGTTATTCTACCATTTCGTTTTCGATTTACGAGCAGTTTTAAAGAGAGCATACAGGGTGTCCTATTCAAGTGGCGAGCAGTGTAAGAAGAAAAACTTAAAAGATTTTTTTTGAATTTTTAAATATTTTCTCCTAGGCGTTTGGAAACGAAATTTATTGAGATTTCGAGCAAAAAATTGATTTTTTTGAAATATTTTTTATTATTGTATTCAAACTACTTAACCGATTTGAAAAAAGTGCGATTATTGACCATTCAATAACCTTTCGATTCATATTTTGCTTGACTCCATCTGACCATTAAGAAGTGAGAAAAAGTGCACCTATAGTTCAGAAAATAAGTCTTAGTAGGAAAAACTTTTGTTTTCAAACCTATCGCTCCCAAACTTGTTACTGGTCAATATTATATGCTTTCACACAATTCTGCCAAGTATGATCCAAATCGGATGATTATAGCATATAGCTGCACACAAAAAAATCTGTGGTTAAATTTAACCGATATTTTGGGTTAGAAATGCGCCAACCCAAAAAGTCGGTAAAATTCATAAAATTTGACAGTAACTATCACGTAAACCTTTACGCAAAGAGAACTATTGCAATAGTAAATCTAACTGAAAATATCGTTTAGAAATGCGCCAACCCGCAAAATTAGTAATATTAACCGATGCGTACAGTAAGTAAATTTTCTTACTGTGTGTACAGTAATTACCATAAAAATAGTAATTTAACAGCTGTTACTCAACTGTAGAATAGTAAGGATACTAGATGTCACAAGTTGCCAATCTACTTGAGCTCATCATCATCCCAGACCAGAGAAGAGGCAACCTTAACACCCCCACCCACTAATTTTGGTTCTGAAACAATTGTTTGAATTAAACACATTTTTATTTTATTTGAAAAATTTTTACTTACTTGGGGGGGGATTCGAACTCTGGGCCCTTGGACTGAACACGATTGGACGGACGTCTTTACCAGTTACGCTACGGCGCGCGTTAATAGAAACGCGTCTAACATATTACTTGTATTGAATCTGCCTAACCACATGCACGAAAAATTTCTTACATGTCGCATAAATGAGACCACTAGTAATTCTCAAGTTCAAATTTATTAAAACAACAAAATATGTGAAAAAATATTTTTGGTTGAATTTACTCAGCGTACAGTTGTTAAATGCAACAACAAAATACGAGCTAAAATAAATACGTGAACTTTAAAATTTCTTCTGTAGATTTTACTGTTAGCACAGTTACCAAGCAACAACAAAACCACATGCATAAAAAATTTCGAAAAAAGTTACTGTGTGTACACACAAAAAAATCTGGTGGGTAAAATTAACTAACGCTGACAGTGACTTTTTTCGAAATTTTTTATGCATGGTCTACTTACTGTACGCATCGGTTAATATTACTAATTTTGTGGGTTGGCGCATTTCTAAACGATATTTTCAGTTAGATTTACTATTGCAATAGTTCTCTTTGCGTAAAGGTTTACGTGAAAGTTACTGTCAAATTTTGTGAATTTTACCGACTTTTTGGGTTGGCGCATTTCTAACCCAAAATATCGGTTAAATTTAACCACAGATTTTTTTGTGTGTAGCTGCCATAGGACCGATCGGACGGAAAATGGGTCTTAGTGAAAAAAACTTTTTTGTTTTCAAGTAAATCGTTCTTAAAGTCGGTGGTTCTTAATATTAAACGCATTCAAACTAATTTGAAAAAGTCGATCGACATCGGGTGACTATATGTTATGGTTGCCGTAGGACCGATCGGTCGGAAAATAAGTCTTAGTGAGAAACAACTTTTCTGTTTTAAATTTTATCGTTCTTAAACTCGGCAATTTTTTAATTTTTATATGTTTTCAAAAAGATTCGTGAAATTTGGTCGAAATCAGATGTTTATCAGTCGGAAAATGGGCTTTAGTTAGAAAAATGTTTGATTTTTATGTAAGCGTCCTTAAACTCAGACATTTCAAAAACAGCATTTGCAAGGGTATAAAAACTTCGGCACAGACGAAGTTGGCTTGGCCTTCTCGTTTTTTCTTCAAATCGCGCAAGTTTACACACTTTTTTTCGGCATGTTTTGCTTTGTTTGAATTATGGTCGCACTGTTGACGAAATCTAAATCAAATCCGTGCGCAAAAAGGTTCGTTCCGTGACTTAGTTCAATGACTTTGATTTGCTTTCACGAAATCTAAATGAAATCTAAATCGCGTTCAGGATTTACCTCCACTATTGTGATAAAAAAAAAGGAGTTTTAAAACGATTTTCTATTGTGGAAAAATTGACTTCAAGCCAGGTCCACTATGACACTTCAAAAATTTAAATTGAAGTGTGTTCCAAATAAAACCAACAAAATTGTAAAGTGTTTTAAAGATTGGCTTTGGAAACTTTTGTCAATGAGAGCACAAATACAAAGGATTCGGAAGACTTTTATGATACCCGTAATGGAAGATTTGATGAAACTGAGAATTGTTATGAAAATTCCAATATTGAAATGAAAGTCTTAAGTTATCTTGCCGATAATACCAAATCTTTAGAATCTACTTAAGTATCAAAATATTTGTAATTTTTTATATAAGTATAATAATATTTTGCCTAGCTCTACCATAGTTGAAACAATGTTTAGCTGTGGAGGCCAAATACTTAAAGTAAAATTGACACAAACAGCACCTCCAGTAAGGCCAGGGCCAAGCTTCTCTCAATCTCTTGGCGTGTGTGCTTATAATTTTTCGCACAAGAGAAAGGGACCTACAGTTTAACGCCGAATCCGAACGGCAATAGTTAGAGAATTTTTGCTTTTTCATGGCTAATTACTTTTCAGCTGGCGCCAGTAGCTGGTGAAGGTGTTCGGTAGTGTAAAAGCTTTTTTCTAAAGAAAGAAAAAACTTTTTCTATTAGATGGTACGAGGCGGGATCGAACCCACAAACCTCCCGCACCAGCGGGACGCCACGCCCGATCTACCAGCCAAATACTTACACCAAAAAAAAAACAGACTAGCTGACGAAATATTCCAAACTCTTGTTATGTTAAAAAAGCCAGATAGTATATAAGAAACATTTTAATAATATAACATCATATTAAATAAAAATGTTCCGATTTTAAACCTTAAAATGTTTGTAATGAAGTAAATGTGATTGTTTTGTTTTTAATATTAATTACTAATAAAAATCGATGAACCATGCTTTTAAATTTAAAAGTACCTTTTTTGTACCTTTGGACTGGAAATTCCGGAAACCTTTTACCTTACCTAGATATATTTTTTGACGTTTACCATGTACCTTAAGAAAATCGAGTATCTTTCCAATAACTGCATATATATATATAGGCTAGGAGCCTATATATTTGGGCCTTTCCCAAATATTCCATTTCTTATCTTAAAAATTGTTCAATTAAAGCTTGAATCTCTGTGGGATCGAACCAACTTGGCAATGCATTTCGACAATCAAATCCCTGGCGAACACATATGTTATGTACTTCGAGACTTCGTCTATCGATTCCGTGTGAATCAGCCACATCCACTGGTCCAGACTGTTCAAAATATTGTTCGTGGATTTAGTATAAATTGTGCCTCGTTTCGGATTGCATGTCCAAAATGTTTATTATACAAATACAAATTCTTTGCTTACTTTGGGCCACAAAGTGTATGCTACTTACGGCGACCGAAGAAGACCGGGAAGAAACATATTTAAGCGAATTCAGAGACAATTACTGTGAAGACTATAATAAAAAAAAAATCCATTTTAACGATTTTTGTGAACAATCTTTTAATGTTATAATAACTGACAATTACAAGTTGGAATTAGAACTTGTGGGTGAATTGGATATCACATTGAAGAATAACGAAAACTTGGAATTGCTTTTAAAGCTGGATACCACCCTAAATAAATCCCAAGTTAAACTACACAAAATCACTATACATGGAAATTATCATTCCTTTGTGCCTAGTACTCAATATCTTGAGGCTCTTGGAATTAGTGAACTAAGATATTATAAAAATATGTTTCTGGATTCTAACGGTGGAACAGTTTCAATTTACGAGGACCACATTCAAATTGTAAATGGACCAAAGGATATTTCAATAAGATTTGAAATGAATAATAACACTCATTATATGTCAAACATTTTAAATGTTTACCCATGGAAGAATATGACAAACTTGGAGTCAATTCAGTTTGTTGGACCTTTTCTCTCTCACAATACAATTGCAATTCCTAGAAAACTATTTCAAAATCAATTTAACTTAATTGAGCTTATTTTCGCAAACTTAATAATTGAAAACCTCCATGTCGCAACCTTTGAAAACTTGACAAATTTAAAACATTTGGAATTTGTATACACAATAGTTGAGGATCAAACATTTTTAAGGTTGGTTTATTGAATTTCAAATGTTGTTTATATACTTTAAGCATAAAATTATTCTTTCATTGCAGTTCACCCACCCTTCAAACGAATTTGAAGAAAATTTCTGTTGATATTGGAAACATAGTCAATCTGAAAGTTTTTCAGAAATACACTAAACTTGAAAGAATATATGTTCCAACTGAAAGACACAATTCCCCCGACAAACTGAAAGCTTTTTTGTGCAAAATCAAAAAGGAAAACCGAATGAACCGAGAAAAAAAGTATTGTAAGTTTACTCTCGGTAAAGATGGCAGGCGTTGTCCCAAAAGCTGCAAGTGCCGTTTTCGCTTTAAAACCAACATCTTCTTAATAAACTGCACTGGTCACGGATTAAAGGATGTTCCGGAGCTGCCTACACCCATCAGTGGCGACCCAGTTCTTCTGTTTGGAGATAACAAACTCAGCGATTTACCCAGCAAAAACTCAACAGGAGGATTCGCGAATCTTATACAACTTTATCTGTCTAATAACAACCTGACTACGCTGAGCATTGATCAGCTGCCACCTGGACTAATGCTTTTGTGTATTAAAAACTACTTTGAAACTCCCAATAAGATCATAGAAAGACTTTTGTCGAATAACTTTTATGTTATGAAAAGTAGAAAAACCTGGAGCAATTACTGTCAAAACTCACATTTATTAGTTAATCTGACATACTTAGTAGTGGGTGAAAATCGTAGCGTATATTTTAGGGAACTCTGTCCTGACAGCTGTCATTGTTGTTTCAATCAAACTACCGAGCAATTTACGATCGATTGCCAAAATAGGCACCTAACAACAATTCCAGATTTATCAAATAATTTACCCTTTAACTCAACTCTTTTACTTAACAACAACCAACTTGAGGCTCTCACAAAATTGTTAAATTCTACACTACAGAAGCTGCATTTAGTTAATAATAATCTTACGCACCTAAGCATAGATGAACTACCGCCTAATATCAACTACTTGGACATTAGAAACAATAGATTGGAGACTCTAGATGATAATTTAATACAGTTTCTCTCAGATCGTTCTCAAATGAAAGTAGGGACGATTCAACTGTCAGGTAATCCGTGGAAATGCGATTGTAATTCAAAGTTATTCTCCAACTTTCTAAAAATTCATGATACCAATGGCTATAACGAGGCACTCAAGCGTGTTGGGGTAGATTGTCCGAAAGAATGCGTTTGCTGCTTAGATTCTAATTCAATGCAATTGATAGTCAACTGTACTAACCAAGGACTTACTGAAATACCCAGTTTACCCATTGTCAAGAACTTTAGAGTCTCTCTGATATTCGCGAACAACTATTTACAGAGTTTACCCCATGATCCATTACCAGGCTATACAAATCTGCACGAATTGCACTTAGCAAACAATCAATTAAAGACAATAGAGCATCTGCCCGATAATATTACACTTTTAGATATACGAAATAATAGCTTGAGTTCTCTTAAAGAAAGCATAACCGATTTCCTTATCAATAGAGACCCGAACATTAAGCTTTGGATTTCTGAAAATCCTTGGATTTGCAATTGCAATGAAAAACATTTTCTTCAATTAAAGAAAAAGTTGTTTGCAAGCATTTCTGATTTAAATTCTACCAAGTGCAGAGATCAGATTTTGCTCTTCTCAATTGAGGAGGCGGACGTGTGTCATTCATATTATGTGTTCATTTCAATTGCGATTATAATAATTTTCGTCCTTTTTTCTGTCATTTTCAATTGTTTTCAATGCTATAAAAAGTCCATCTTAATGTGGCTCTATGAAAAGAATATATATTTGTACTTTTCCGCCCAACCCGACCTGGACGGGCACAAGAAGTTTGATGGCTTCCTGGCTTACACCCATAAAGATTCGGAACTAGTCGCCGAGTATATAGAAAGGCTGGAGAATGGTCCACATAAATTTCAGATTTGCTTCTATGAACGTGATTGGCTTATTGGAGAGCCGATACCCCATTGTATTTGTCAGTCCATCGAGGATTCAAGGCGAATCATCATTCTAATGACCAAGAACTTCATAACTTCCAGTTGGGGTCGATTGGAGTTACGTAAGGCCATGCATGAGACGTCCAAAGATAGGTGTAAACGCTTAATCATTGTAGTCTATCCGGAAGTGGAGAATTTCGATCTATTGGATTCCGAGTTGAAAAGTTATATGGCCATGAATATTTATCTGAAACGAGATGATTTTAATTTTTGGAACAAACTGATCTATGCAATGCCACACGATAGACTTGAGAATGAATTAGCTAATGATAATGGGGGTGAGTTGATTGAAATGAATGAGGTTTGATAAGAAAAAAATGCATTTTAATAATTTATATTTAATTTAATTAAATTTGAATTTGAATTAAGTTAGAGTACCAAAAATCTTTTGCTTAAAATGTTTAGGAATATATTTTTTAAATATCATAATAAAATCTAAATTGTGTAATCTTGTATCATTACTAGACATCGGATTTTACATATTTACATATTTTGACATGTGCGATTTAAGTTCTGATGGCACACATCTTATTATACCCGTTACTCGTAGAGTAAAAGGGTATACTAAAGTCGTGCAAATGTATGTAACAGCCAGAAGGAATCATTTCCGACCATATAAAGTATATATATTCTTGATCAGCATCAACAGCCGATTCGATATAGCCATGTCCGTCTGTCCGTCTGTCCGTCTGTCCGTCCGTCCGTCCGTCTGTATGAACACCTAGATCTCAGAGACTAGAAGAGCTAGAGCAACCAAATTTGAAATGTAGACTCCTATTGTCTGCACGCAGATCAAGTTTATTTTCAATTTTTGCCACGCCCCCTCACGCCCCCGCAATTCGGAAAAAACGTCATATCTCCTACAGTTTTGATGATAGATGGTTCGTACTTTCTAGAGATATCTAGTACTCAAAATTATTTATCGATTTGCTGAAGGAATGATAAAGATCGGATGAACGATACTCAAGTTATGAGCAAAAAACGGTCAGTTAACACCCACCACCCACCCCACCCATAACCTAAGCATTGCGTTCAGCAGCAATCTTAGTGAGAGAGAGAGAGAGAGAGAGAGAGAGAGAGAGAGAGAGAGAGTAACGGGTATATCGAAGTCGGTTAGAGCCGACTTTAACTTACGCTCTCGTTTTTATTAAAAAACGATCTAATTCCGCTAAAATCCATTTTGCATAAACTGCATATTTGCATAAAAAACGAGAGCGTAAGTTAAAGTCGGCTCTAACCGACTTCGATATACCCGTTACTCATGGAAACAAATGTTTAATAGCCTTCCTGTATGCCTGAGGTGGGTCAGCCGAAAAGTATGCAACATTTTTTAACTCGGCTATTTATTATCCGCACAACACAGTGCGCTCTCTAAGTCTCTCTCTCTCTCTCTCTCTCTCTCTCTCTCGCTCTCTCTCTCTCTCTCTCTCTCTCTCTCACTAAGATTGCTGCTGAACGCAATGCAATGGTTATGGGTGGGGTGGGTGGGGGGTGCTAACTAACCGTTTTTTGCTCATAACTTGAGTATCGTTCATCCGATCTTTATCATTCCTTCAGCAAATCGATAAATAATTTTGAGTACTAGATATCTCTCAAAGTACAAACCATCTATCATCAAAACTGTAGGAGATATGACGTTTTTTCCAAATTGCGGGGGCGTGAGGGGGCGTGGCAAAAATTGAAAATAAACTTGATCTGCGTGCAGACAATAGGAGTCTACATTTCAAAAGTGGTTGCTCTAGCTCTTCTAGTCTCTGAGATCTAGGTGTTCATACAGACAGACGGACAGACGGACAGACGGACAGACGGACAGACGGACAGACGGACAGACGGACATGGCTATATCGACTCGGCTGTTGATGCTGATCAAGAATATATATACTTTATATGGTCGGAAATGATTCCTTCTGCCTGTTACATACATTTGCACGACTTTAGTATACCCTTTTACTCTACGAGTAACGGGTATAAATATGCAAAATATGCAGAATATGTAAAATATGTAAAAAACATATTTTTTTATGAAATGACATATTTCAGATACATTATTATCCTAGTAGGCCAGGGTTAATGTGTTCTTTTTGTGATTCTGTGCTTACCATTTTCTGATTTTGTTGCAAATCCGTTTCACTTTGTAAATCAACTTCATCAATTCAACTTTTAATTAATTAAAATGCCGAAAATAAGCGATAAAAAACACGTTTGATTCAAGAATGGCTAAAAGAATTGGAATCAAACTGTTTTGAAATACGTTGTCTGTCTTACTTGCAATAAAAAACGAGTGAGTACAATATATCCATAAAATAATAATATTCATATAAAAAAAAAGAAAATATATTATAATTTGTTAAATCAGATTGCTTGCGATCAAAAGTCACAATTGGAGCAACACTTAGCAACTAAGCGCCATAAACAATTGACTGTAGGATGGCAGATGCCAGTTGAAGTGGAGGACGATGATAATGGTGAATTCATCATTGAACTCTGCGAAGCCTTGATTGCAGCCTACATACCTTTCTATGCTTTAAATAATGAGACATTTAATGGCTTTCTTAAAAAATACATTAAGAAACAAATACCACAAGAAAGTACATTACGGAAATCCTATCTGGACAAGTGCTATAAAAAAAAAATAGATAGTATTCGTGAGGCTTTGGGTGACGATAAAATATGGCTCTCGGTCGACGAAACCACTGACAAATCAGGCAGATTTGTGGCCAATCTAATTGTTGGGAACTTAACTGAAAATGGTCGTTCAAAAACCTTTTTAGTTTCAACTAAAGCATTGGATAAGGTCAACTATCAAGCAACAGCACGTTTTGTAAACAGTTCTATCATAGAACTTTGGCGAAGAGGATATGAAACCAAACCTCTGCTGTTAATTACGGATACGGCAGCATATATGCTGCAGGCTGGACAAAACTTAAAGGTGTTTGATTTAAAACTGTTACATGTGACTTGCTTGGCACATGGAATAAATCGTTTGGCGGAAACCATACGAAATTCATATCCACGGGTCAACCCGTATATATCAGCTGTAAACGATAACTTCGTCTGTGCCGAAGATTTTATACCCTTGCAAATGCTGTTTTTGAAATGTCCGAGTTTAAGAACGCTTATAATAAAAAAGTCTTGCGGTATTTCCGCATGGAGCAAAATAAAGAGAAAATACGGCATATTTTACAGTACTACTACGATAAAGGCAAAAATGCATCTCATGCTGCCAATAAAATTTGTGCAGTTTATGGACCCGATACAGTTTCCATTTCCACCGCACAACGATGGTTTCAACGTTTTCGTTCTGGTGCAGAGGTGATCGAAGATGCGCCACGGTCCGGAAGGCCTGTCGTCGAAAATTGCGATAAAATCGCTGAATTGATCGAAAGAGACCGGCATAGTAGCAGCCGTAGCATCTACCAAGAGCTGGGCATGAGTCATCAAACCGTTATAAACCATTTGAAGAAGCTTGGATTCAAAAAGAAGCTCGATGTATGGGTGCCACACGACTTGACGCAAAGAAACATTTTTGCCCGTATGGAAGCATGCGAATCGCTTCTGAATCGCAACAAAATCGACCCGCTTTTGAAGCGGATGGTTACTGGCGATGGAAAGTGGGTCACTTACGACAACGTGAAGCGCAAACGGTCGTGGTCGAAAAGCGGTGAAGCTGCCCAGACGGTGGCCAAGCCTGGATTGACGGCCAGGAAGGTTGTTCTGTGTGTTTGGTGGGATTGGCAGGGAATCATCCACTATGAGCTGCTCCCCTATGGCCAAACGCTCAATTCGGACCTGTATTGCCAACAACTGGACCGCTTGAATGCAGCACTCATGCAGAAGAGGCCATCTTTGATCAACAGAGGCCGAATTGTCTTCCATCAGGATAACGCCAGGCCACACACATCTTTGGTGACGCGCCAGAAGCTCCGGGAGCTCGGATGGGAGGTTCTTTTGCATCCACCGTATAGTCCGGATCTCGCACCAAGTGATTACCACCTATTTCTGACATGGCGAACGAGCTTGGTAGTCGGAAGTTGGCCACAAGAGAGTCCTGTGAAAATTGGCTCTCCGAGTTTTTTGCCTATAGGGAAGCGAGCTTCTATAAGAGGGGCATTATGAAGTTGGCATCTCGTTGGGAACTCGTCATCGAACAAAACGGCGCATATTTGACTTAAATCGCATTATTATAACCAATTTTATGAACAATTGAAAATTCAATAAAAAAATACCGCAAGACTTTTTTGACAACCTTATATAAAAATCTAAACAATTTTTAACTAAAACCCATTTTCCGACAGATAAACATCTGATTTCGATCAAATTTTGCGAATCTTTTTGAAAACATTTCAAATTAACAATCGCGGAGTTGAAGTAAGATAAAATTTAAAACAGAAAAGTTTTTTTTCCTATGGCAACCATAAGATATAGTCACCCGATGTCGATCAACTTTTTCAAATTATTTTGAAAGCGTTTAATATTAAGAATCACCGACTTTAAGAACGATTTACTTGAAAACAAAAAAGTTTTTTTCAATAGGACCCATTTTCCGACCGATCGGTCCTATGGCAGCTATATGTTATAGTCATCGGATTTTGACCAAAATTTGCAAATCTGTTTGAAAACATATAATATTAATTATGGCCGAGTTTTATGACGCTAGCATTGAAAACAAAAGAGTTTTTCTTACTAAGACCCATTTTCCGACCGATGGTTCCTATGACAGCTATAAGATATGGTCATCCGATTTTTTCCAAAATTTGTAAATCTGTTTGATAGCATATAATATTACTAATGGCCGAGTTTAAGGCCGCTAACATTGAAAACAAAAAAGTTTTTCTCACTAAGACCCATTTTTTGACCGATGGTTCCTATGGCAGCTATAAGATATAGTCATCCGATCCGGTCGGTTCCGACATATTAGCAGCGTGCAGTAAAAAGAAGACTCTCTTAAAACATATTCTTCTCATTGAAGGTCATTGAATCATTTAATCCGGATGATGCGCTATGTATTAAAAATGCGCAAGAAATCCTCAAGAATCCCAAATTACGCACAAATCTAATTTGTATAAAATATCACTTTCACAGAATACCGGAAATTATAGCCTCGATGGAACAAAGAAATATGGAAATTACAAAAACTTTCAAGCTTTTATCTGAATATAAAGGACATACTAAATAGTGTGAAAGGAGAATACGGTTTAAAACTGCAAAAAAAAACTAAAGGACGTATTGGATCGGAACCCGGAATATGGTTCATTTGATAACCTTAATCAAATATTTTCCAATTCTATAAAAATATTGTCTCTTTAAATTTTGGGAAAGACTTAGAATGCTTTATGTTCCCAATAATGTCATATATTTACTACTGTCATATATTTACTAATTATGGGCGCGGGACGGAAATATCGTTAGACCCGAAGTTTACAATGTTGTTGTGCGGGAGAGGTATGTATATTCTCAGCATCCATATGACAGGAAGGGATTGTTTTATAATTCTGGAGTTTCCGAGCGACTAGAAAATTTGATGTGCTTTCGTAAATAGTCAAATGGAAATTTGAAAAATTTGGCGGTTTTTGGTCTAAGCCTCTAATATACGCGTCTTCAATTGCCATCTATTCAACCTTCATAGTTATCTTAGGTCGTTTGATGAATTTGGCAAATTTCGCAATTTCCTTGACCATTTGATCTACTCCTCCTATTTACCCGCCGGTTTACCCTTCTATATGATAATCTAAATTCAAATGAAAATTTTTGAAATTTCGCGATTTTTCTGACCATTTGTTCCACATCTCCTTTATTTACCCGTCCATAAAATCTTCATAAAAATCTGAAATTAATGAACAATTTAGAAATTTCCCAATATTTTAGAACTTTCAAGGCACACCTTTCATTTGCTCGGTCTACTACTCCAATGAAACCGTCAATATATGCCATCTATATATTTTTAATAATAATTTAAGCTCAAGAATAAGAATTTTTGCATATATCTCAATTTTTATACATTTTTTATACAATTACATATTTTACATATTTATTGCATATTTTGCATATTTGTTTTTGAAATTACACTTCTTGATGCCGTTTTAACTTTAAGTGAGGAATCATTCACAGGAACCGCATAATGAGTCCCCAGAGTCCCCTTGATGGTTCGGTTCGGCGAGCCGATGTGAACTTTTCCAAAAATTCCATTTCTTATCGTAAAACTTGTTCGCTCATTTCAATTGAAGTTCGAAACTTAGCAATAAATTTCGACAATCAAATCCCTGGGGACCAAATATGTTGGATGCATGTTTTTGGTATTGCCAAATTATATAATAATTTATTTCTATTGAAATTTCTTCTATCGAATCCGTGTGAATCAGCCACATCCACTGGTCCAGACTGTGCAAAAAGTCTTTCGTGGTTTCAGTATAAATTGTGCCTGGTCTCTGATTGCTTGTGCAAAATGTTTATTGTAAAAATACAAATTTTTTGCTTATTTTGGGCAACTACTTTTATGCAACTTGCTTCGACCGAGCGGGAGGAAAAATATTTAACCCAATTCAGACTCGATTACTGTGAAGAACTTTATAAAAAAAATATCAATTCGAGTGTTTATTGTGAACAAGGCCCTTTTTATATAAAAACTAACAATTACCTGATGAAGTTATATTTTGAAAGTCAATTAAATGTCATATTTGATAATACCGAAAACTTGGAGTTACTTTTAAAACTCGATACCATCCAAAAGAAATCCAAGGTTAAACTACAAAAAATGACTATACATGGAATTGATCATGCCTTTGTTCCAAGTATTCAATATCTGAAGGCTCTTGGAATAAGTGAAATAAAAGCTTATGAGGATACGCTTTCGCAGTTTCACAATGGAACAGTAACAATTTCCGAGGGTGACATTCACATTGTAAATGGACCAAGGAATATACGAATATATTTTGGAAGGAATAATAACACTCATTATATGTCAAACATTTTAAATGTTTATCCATGGAAAAATATGACAAACTTGGAAGGAATTACAATTGAAGGACCTTTTGGCGACTCTTACAATACAATTGCAATTCCGTATAAACTGTTTCAAAATCAAATTAAATTAACTTATCTTGAACTCTCAAACTTAATAGTTGAAAACCTCAATGTTGCAACCTTTGAAAACTTGACAAATTTAAAAGGCTTGAGTTTTAGAAACACAATGGTTGAGGATCAAACATTTTTAAGGTTGGTTTATTGAATTTCAAATTTTGTTTATATACTTTAACCATAAAATAATTGTTTCATTGCAGTTCACCCACACTTCAAACTAATTTGGAAGAAATTTTTCTTGATATTGGAAACAAAGTCAATCTGGAAGTTTTTCGAAAATACACTAAACTTCATACAATACATGTTCTAGCTGAGAGACACATTCCCTGCAACAAACTGACAGCTTTTTTGTGCTATTTCAACCGCACAATGCCATATTCAGAATTTTGTAAGTTTACTCTCGATAAAGATGGCAGGAGTTGTCCTAAAAGCTGCAAGTGTCGTTTTCACTGGAAAACCAACATCTTTTTAATTAACTGCACTGGACAAGGATTAACGGATGTTCCAGAGCTGCCTACACCCATCCGTGGCAATCCAGTTCTTCTCTTTGGAGATAACAATCTCAGTGTTTTACCCAGCAAAAACTCAACCGTCGGATTCGCGAATCTTAAGGAACTTGATTTGTATAACAACAAACTGACTACGCTGAGCCTAGATCTGCTGCCACCTGGACTAACCCAGTTGGGTATTAGCAGCGACTTTGAAACTCCCAATAAGATCATAGAAAGACTTTTGTCGAATAACTTTAATGTTATGAAATCTAGAAATACCTGGATCAGTTACTGTCAACACTCACATTTATTAGTTAATCTAAGATACTTAGATGTGGGTAAAAAACATAGCTTATATATTAGGGAAAAATGTCCTGAGAGCTGTCATTGTTGTTTCAATCAAACTACCGAGCAATTTATGATCGATTGCCAAAATGGGCACCTAACAATAATTCCAGATTTATCAAATAATTTACCCTTTAACTCAACTCTTTTACTTAACAACAACCAACTTGAGGCTCTCCCAAAATTGTTAAATTCTACACTAGAGAAGCTGCATTTAGTTAATAATAGTCTTACGCACCTAAGCATAGATGAACTACCGCCTAATATCAACTACTTGGACATTAGAAACAATAGATTGGAGACTCTAGATGATAATTTAATACAGTTTCTCTCAGATCGTTTTCAAATGAAAGTAGGGTCGATTCAACTGTCGGGCAATCCGTGGAAATGCGATTGTAATTCAAAGTTATTCTCCAACTTTCTAAAAATTCATGATACCAATGGCTATAACGAGGCACTCAAGCGTGTTGGGGTAGATTGTCCGAAAGAATGCGTTTGCTGCTTAGATTCTAATTCAATGCAATTGATAGTCAACTGTACTAACCAAGGACTTACTGAAATACCCAGTTTACCCATTGTCAAGAACTTTAGAGTCTCTCTGTTATTCGCAAACAACTATTTACAGAGTTTACCCCATGATCCTTTACCAGGCTATACAAATCTGCACGAATTGCACTTAGCAAACAATCAATTAAAGACAATTGAGCATCTGCCATATAATATTACACTTTTAGATATACGAAATAATAGCTTGAGCTCTCTTAATGAAAGCATAACCGATTTCCTTATCAAAAGAGACCCGAACATTAAGCTTTGGATATCTGAAAATCCTTGGATTTGCGGTTGCAATGAAAAACATTTTCTTCAATTAAAGAAAAAGTTGTTTGCAAGCATTTCTGATTTAAATTCTACCAAGTGCAAAGATCAGACTTTGCTCTTCTCAATTGAGGAAGCGGACGCATGTCCTTCATATTATGTGTTCATTTCAATTGCGATTATAATGATTTTCGTCCTTTTTTCTGTCATTTTCAATTGTTTTCAATGCTATAAAAAGTCCATCTTAATGTGGCTCTATGAAAAGAATATATATTTGTACTTTTCCGCCCAACCCGACCTGGACGGGCACAAGAAGTTTGATGGCTTCCTGGCTTACACCCATAAAGATTCGGAACTAGTAGCCGAGTATATAGAAAGGCTGGAGAATGGTCCACATAAATTTCAGATTTGCTTCTATGAACGTGATTGGCTTATTGGAGAGCCGATACCCCATTGTATTTGTCAGTCCATCGAGGACTCCAGGCGAATCATCATTCTGATGACCAAGAACTTTATAACTTCCAGTTGGGGTCGATTGGAGTTACGTAAGGCCATGCATGAGACGTCCAAAGATAGGTGGAAACGTTTAATCATTGTAGTCTATCCGGAAGTGGAGAATTTCGATCTATTGGATTCCGAGTTGAAAAGTTATATGGCCATGAATATTTATCTGAAACGAGATGATTTCAATTTTTGGAACAAACTGATCTATGCAATGCCACACGATAGACTTGAGAATGAATTAGCTGATGATAATGGGGGTGAGTTGATTGAAATGAATGAGGTTTGATAAGAAAAAAATGCATTTTAATAATTTATATTTAATTTAATTCAATTTGAATTTGAATTTGAATTAAGTTAGAGTACCAAAAATCTTTTGCTTAAAATGTTTAGGAATATATTTTTTAATTATCTTAATAAAATCTAAATTGTGTAATCTGGTATCATTACATTTCATTGTACATTAGAATCGAACCTAAGCCGAAGCAAATGGATTTTATACACGGAAAAACAAACAAGTTTTAGTTTTGATTAAAATATTATTTGTGAAATTTTGTTTGTTTTAGGCATTAGGTTAGGAGTTAGAGGTGTCAAATCATCGATGGTTTGAAAAATCGATTATTTCGATTTTCCCCCTGAAAAAATCGATTATAATCGATTTTCCAAACAAAATTTTGCAATGCAAAGTTGGAATACCATTTTCGCTTGTATTTTGAAAAATAAAGCAAATTTGTATTTTTAAATTGAAATAAACTTTAATATATTCGCTTCAGTGCGTATTTCCGATTATATATGTACATTATATTAATATAAGTAACAAACAAATTTATAAAATATATTAACAACAGTTAATATTACCGCTTCAGTGTGTTTTTTTTTAGGATATGAGATCCTTGACATTATAAATTCATATTTTTGTTGAGAAATATCAACATATTAACTAATTTTGGTTTTAGCCGGCATCTTTGATCCGAAATAATTTGGCCAGCTTTGCAAAAGGCCCTTTCAGATTCAGCCGAGGTAGCTGGCACGCAAAGAAACTTTTTCGCCACATGTTGCAAAGCGCTCATAGCAGCTTGTTCCTGCGAAATAAATGATTTATTAATTTTAAATTTATATAAGAAGACATTTAAATGTATATTACCTTCCAAAATGACACAGGATCAGTTTCCTCTGGTGCAATGTTTTGCCCAATATACTGCCACATCAATACAATTGCGTCAGAAGTGTTGGTGTGGACATGTGATATTTGGTTTGCCAGAAATGTAAAAACTTAATTTTTTTTACCTTCACAGTTTGGTGTTGCGGGGGTGGTGTTAGAAATTGTGGTGGAGCATGTGATCTGAAGTGGGAACATATTTCCTGTTCGAGGACTTTTCCAGCTTGCTCGGCGTTAGACGCAGACAAAAAATCCTGTTTTTTGAACCTTGGGTCCACCAGAGTAGCAAGACGAGTAACCGTTCTGCTTTCATGAGCAGAAAATCGCTCAGGCAACCGTTCTTTTAATATAAAACAAAGATTCAACGCTGTTTTTGTAGTCACTCCTGAACTTACCACGTTCAGCTGCTCGTGCAATTCGCAAATGATGGGAACTATTAATGAAACTGTTACGGTTTTGTTCGCCGATACCTGTTTTGTAGCCTTATAAAAAGGTGATAAAATGCGGCATACTTTTTCTAAAACTTGAATTTCATCCGCTGATAATGGAGTCGAAGCTTTCCTCGATTTGAGAAGAACCGCAGCAATCGCTTCTTTTACAAGTATTATGCGCTCAATCATAATAAATGCGCTGTTCCAACGCGTCGGCACCTCTTGGACTAGCCCATATGGTTCATTACAATCTTGCACCTCTTACAGCTTCTCATTAGCAATTGTGCTGCTCTTAAAAAATGCGACAATCCTTTTGCACTTGCTCCGCAGAGGTCACAATGATTCTGACTTCCAGTAGATTGATTGTGTGCACAAAACAAGGTAGATGCATTTTTTCCATCAAATCACAGGCTTCGGTTGTCCGTCACGATCGTGTGCACTTTCTTATAAATTGCCCAACTTTGTAAAATGCTTGTAAGCGACTCGGCAATATTGGCTGCAGTGTGGTTAGTCGCCGTTAGAAGTTTTTCAGTTGACAGCACAGCGGACTTGAGTTGAAAATTATTATTGATGAAATGGCTCGTTACGGACAAGTACCCTTCATTTGCATGCGAAATCCAGCAATCCGTAGTTATAGCTAGTTGTTCGACATTGCTCACCTCGATCATCAACTTAGCTTTTAATCTATTGTATTCCGATGGCAAAACTACGTTCCTCAGGTGCGCCTTGCTGGGTAGCTTGTACCTTGGATCTAGCTCCTCGACTAGCTCGCGGAACCCCTCGTCGCCAACAACGCTGAATGGCTGCACTTCTCGCGCGATCATACGTATAACTTTCTTATCGAGACTTACTTTTCGCGCCGAACCAATTGCATAAAACGGTTGCTTTTGCAAGAACGCTCAGCTTTGTAAGTTCTAGAGACTTTCCTTACACCTACGCACTTGAAGTGGGATCAGTATGGGTGAGAAGGTGATATTTTAAAGCGGTTCTATGGTTAAAGCTCTTTGAGCACTGGGAACACTTCAAGGGTCGTTCGCCAGTATGTGTACGAATATGCTCCTGCAGGTGCCCTGTTCGGGTAAAGGCTTTCGGGCAATGTGAACATTCGTAGGGTCGCTTGCCAGTATGAATCTGAACGTGTGCCTTTAGACTATACTGATTTCTATAAGTCTTCGAGCAGTGGGTACATTCGTAGGGTCGGTCCTCAGTTCGGTTCTCCAGATTACATTTTTGGCTAAAGTCTTTTGTGCAGAGGTCACACTTGTAGGGTCGCTCGCCGGTATGAGTGCGTAGATGACATTTTAAAGCCATGCTAGTGGTAAACCTATTTGAGCACTAGGAACATTCGTAGGGTCGTTCGCCGGTATGAGTACGAAGATGCATCCGCAGGTAGTCACTTCGGGCATAGGTTTTTAAGCAATGTGAACATTTGTAAGGTCGTTCACCGGTATGTGTCCGCTTGTGCTTCTCCAGATTACTTTTTACGAAAAACTCTTTTATGCAGTGGTCACACTTGAAGGGTCCTTCGTCAGTATGAGTGCGAAGATGCTTCCGCAGGTGGTCACTTCGGGTAAAGGTTTGAGAGCAATGTGAACATTCGTAAGGGCTTTCGCCGGTATGAGTACAAAGATGCTGCCGCAGATAGTCATTTCGGGTAAATGTTTTTGAGCAATGTGAACATTCGTAAGTTCGCTCACCGGTATGAGTACGACGATGCATCCGCAGGTGTTCACTTCGGGTAAAGGTTTTAGAGCAATGTGAACATTCATAGGGTCGCTTGCCAGTATGAATGGTAATGGTTTCTGCGCATTGGGTAACTTTAAGGGATCGTTCTGTGGTATGAGTGCATAGGTGAAGATTTAGCTGGCGCTTTTCGGTAAAGGTTTTTGAACAGTCGGAACACTCGAACGGTGGCTCTTCCATATGAGTGCGAAGGTGTCTTTGTAAAGCGATGTTTCGTCTGAAACTTTTTGAGCATTTAGAACACTGAAAGGGTTTTTCGCCAGTTGGCGAACATTCGTAGAGTCGCTTGCCATTATGATTCTTCGAACAGTGGCTGCAATTTCCTGTGCCAGATTCAAACTCTTTCCTACTGCACTCCTCTCGCCTGTCTTGTGTGGAGTTCTCAATAGCCAGTGCCTCCAAGAGTGATGCGGTGTCCTGCTGCAGGACCATCAGCTTAACACTCTTCTCAAAACGCTGCTTAAAATTAAATGCTGTTTTTGCAGTTGCCACGCATGCAGGGCATACCCATTCAGGTAGATCTCCGCCAGAGTGAACAAAGCGTCCAGTCACCTTCTCTATTATGGAAATGGAAAGAATTATAGTTCTAGATGGGTGCATTTTCATTAGCCCATACATAAAGAAGTAAAATTGACAACTGCATAGACTTCATTTCTTTTCTTGTTCTACAAGTAGAAAATCGTCGGGCACTCGAAAACAATTGTACATTCTTAATGAAGACTTCAATTGTATTGTTACTTGCATCTCTGAAATACGTTGGCGAAATATCTCCAAAATTTCGAAATATCTATCTTTGGCACAGCTGTGAGCTTACGCTTGAAGCCTCCGATTTCCTATCATCGCAGCCAGTGGAGCGCACTAAGCGTTTGAGCATATAGGCACAGGTAGCCAGGCGCTAAAATTATATATAGAAAAAGTGGAAAGTGGAAAATTTTGCAAAATTGTCCACCTTCCACTTTTTCTATATATAATTTTTGCGCCTGGCTACCTGTGCCTACATGCTCAAACGCTTGGTGCGCTCCACTGGCTGCGATGATAGGAAATCGGAGGCTTCAAGCGTCAGCTCACAGCTGTGCCAAAGATAGATCTTTTCGAAATTTTGGAGATATTTCGCCAACGTATTTCAGAGATGCAAGTAATGATACAATTGAAGTCTTCATTAAGAATGTGCAATTGTTTTCGCCTGCCCGACGATTTTCTACTTGTAGAACAAGAAATGAAATGAAGTCTATGCAGTTGTCAATTTTACTTCAGCAGGGGAATTAAATAAGAACTATTTGCTCTCAAAATCTGGTGCAGCAGTTCTAGCCACAGATCCAGCATTGTCTCCCTCTGCGGATGCTACAGCGGATAGTCTCTGCAAACTTTCAAGATTCCAAAGAAATTCGAAGCTTTCCGATTCGAAGTATTTTCATTATGGCATGTATGTCAGTCAAAGCCAAAGCGGCACCACAGCCGAAAATTAGCAAAAAAAAAAAAAAAGAAAAGAAAAAAGTTGACAGTGGCTTGCGCCAACATGAACGGTGCCGATCTTGATCCCGAACCAATGAAGACGAAGCCACCAGGCGGCAGTCAAAAGAGAAAACTCAACGTCGAGGAAGTTCCAAGTCCACGAAAGCGAAACAAAATAAGCGAAATTGACAAAGAATAAAGAGGAATAAAGAGTTAATAAGAAAATAATAAATAAATATTCCCTTTGACCGGGAACTACTCCTGCTAGATGTTTGCTCGACTAATGTCGCACACCAAATGAATTCGACTGCCCGTTGACGCTGGTTTTATAGGCCGACGGCGCAGTCGCCAGCGGCAGCGTGCCTTAGCGATAACAATGGCGTGCGCATCTGACAGCTGATCGCCTATCGATTGTTGGCGCGCGCAGTATGGGTTTGAAAGTGCGCGCGTGATTTGAATTTATTTATAGCTTTGCTGAAAATGAACATAAATCTATGATTAGAATAATATCCGTTCGAATTGTAACGAAATTATGAACTTTTGTTGACGATAGTCTGCTATGCACGCTTTTTCCATATTCATGAACATTTGTTCACATTATGTTATGAACATTTTGTTCTCACACATGAACGGTTTGGGCTTGCCTTATGACATTGTGTGCTGAACTTACGAACGCTTTGGACATGTATTGGGAACAGTTTGTGCTTGGTTAATGAATGATTCAGACTTGTTTTAAAAACATTTTATTTTCGCTTTGATCGCCGGCTTATGAACGGTTTGCTCTTGATCCAGAAAATACACAAATATTAACCATAGTTATAGAAGAGTGGAGCCTCCTCAATGGTGGTTTCTCGGGAAGGGCGGGGAAGGAAGGTAGGGACGACGACCACACACTTCCCAACCACACCCTTTTGTAAGCTGTAGCTAGAATTTGTTACAATATAAAAATTTTTGAACTCAGGACCTCGAAGACTGGACACACGGACGACTTCATTTTAGCTCACACGACTATAATAAATTCAAATCACGCGCGCACTTTCAAACCCATACTGCGCGCGCAAACAATCGATAGGCGATCAGCTGTCAGATGCGCACGCCATTTTTGTCGATAAGGCAAGCTGCCGCTGGCGACTGCGCCGTCGGCCTATAAACAACATGGCTGAGAAAACAACGTGTGAGTTTGTCATGGTGAAAAATGGACGTATTTCATGCCAAACAAATAATTTAGTGACTATTTTCGTGAAATTTCATGCAACCAAATGTACTTATTTTGGTAAACACATGCTGCAAAGTTCGACTGGGTATACGCGCTCTCTCGTTCTTTCTCGCATAGACTCTCTCGCTGCTTATGTTAAACTCTGGCACAACTCTTGAGTCTGCAACAGTGTTGCCAATTTGGCCTTTTTCCGGATAGATCTATCCTGTTTTTAACTGCTTCAGCCGTAAAAAATGTCAAACATCCCCTATCCGGAATTCTGTCCTTATTTTGGTTCTCTTATCTGGAAATCTGGCATTTTTAGACTAAATTGTTTTATTTTATATAATCTAAAATTGATTTTTTGCAAACTTTTATCGATTTCGTGTATAATCGTACGAATATCGAAGCGTAATTTGCAGAAGTTAAGTTGATTAAAAATGACTAAAGAAATTTATAAGCGAAAATTCCGCGATTGCTGGCTACAGCAGGCAGATTTTAAATACTCGCGATGAGTCGGACAGTAATAAGGCTTATTGCAAATACTGCAAATGCAGTGTAAACTCGAAAGTTGACCAAATTCGCGTTTGACCCACATGGCGACAAAAAAAACATACACAAAACACATCATGTTTTAACCAAGGAAACAAAATTAGTAGATCGATGATTCTGCAGAGAAAACGATTCGACATTACTGTACGGATTTTGTGATTGAGTTAGTCAATCAGCTAAAGAAGAGGTAAGCTATTTAATATTATATACTATTTTTGCACTACAAATAATTTTTTATATTTTAGGTTGCCGGACAATTATGCAATTTAAAAAACAATTGACGCATTCTTCAATCAAAAAAGGACACAATCCTATTTGAAAAAAGCAGCGACAAAAGAAGCAAAATATCTGCACAATACGCTACCGTCCACCAATTAAAATGGGAAAATGTTGAAAATACTTTGAGTTTTTGGTCCGAGGTAAACAAATATCGAGACAGCGCAGGTAACAGCCCCTTTTCAGACCTGGTAGCTTTTGCCCTGACTCTGCTTTCGTTGCCATGGTCGAATGCGGAAGTAGAGAGGGTATTTAGCCCAGCTAATTTGGTTAAAACCAAAACTAGAAATCGGCTGCAAGTGGAGACGTTGACAGTCAGACAATTTTGACAGTCTGATAATTATCTATATATATAATTTTTTTTATTTAAATCAGTTGTACATATATTTACATGTATTTTATCTTTAGATTCGGATTGCGTCGGCATAAGTTGTTTGGCCATAACTACAATTTGCCTGATAAATATTTATCATTAATTGGATCCATGGCGGCGTACGAGGAAAGAGATATGGCCGATGAAGATGTTATTGAAGAAGCCTTACAATTATTGAGCAAATAAATAAATATAAATAAAACTTTTTGTCCTCTTTTCCGCCTTTTTTTTAGTTTTACATCCTTTTTTTCCTGTGTTTTTTTTCAATCTGTCTTTTTTTTTTCGAAAAAATATTGGCATCACTGGTCTGCAACCTTTTCAAATAACATTTTGAGAGTTTGGTCTTCGAGAAGCAAGCAATTTAAGACCAATTGACAGACCGATCAGTGCTGTGTGGTGAACGCGATAACAAAACACATTCGGTTGCGGGAAGCCCGGGCCCCTTTTATATTTGGTTTTTCAGTCAGTGACGTGAGCAGAGCGAACTGAAAAAAGGGTTGAGAGTTATTTACGAGCTATGCTATTAACCAAACTTTCCACAAAGTCTTTTGGTACAAAGATGCTGCACATTTGTCAGAACAGGATCGGTTGACTATAGCATATAGCTGTCATAGGAACTATCGGTCGAAAAAGCAGTTTTAGTAACAAAAAACTTTTTTGTTTTCAATGGTAGCGTCTTGATACACCGTAGTTTCGAATATTATCGGATTCCACACAATTTTTGGGAGAATTGGAGGAACATATCGTATAATTGTCATATAACAATTTGGCAAGCAAATGGTTTAAGTAGTGGCAACATCTATTGCAGGGTTTGGGAAATAACACGGCTAATATTTGTTCAAAGCGAAAATTAAACTGTTGAGTAAAAATCGTAAAAAACCTTTATGTATATAAACTATACCAGCTGCAAGGGTATATAAACTAAATTTATTATGTTCAATAGTTCATCAGAATAATATAATATATTTAAAGAAAGTGCTATGACAGCAAGAGATTTGTTTAGATGAAAAAATATATATTTTGCTGCATGGGTTACAATTGGGTTAACATGAACGATATTTTTGAGTTCTTTCTGCGCCTGGTCGAGCAACATGTGACGGCATTTCGCGAGACCACTGCTAGGGGCAGCTATCAACAGGCGAACGCCCACTAGCGTGTGGTCAAGATGGTTTTGCTTACGCTCAGTGGCTTTGTGGAGTGGGTTAGCATACAGCACATTATGTCCAGCAACGGCAAATTGGTACATTTCCTGTGCATACTGCTGAATAACCTGGCATTCCAATGCAATGCAGCCGAGTGTCTGGGACTGATCACCAATCGCAAGGATCAGGCCAAGGAGAGGAAGCTGTTGATGGAGCTGTATCAAGAGGAACCCATGAAATACATCTATACCGTCTGTCACCTGCCAGTTGATGCCAATTCGCCCAAGTCCATAGAGCAGTAGCCTGGTCCAATAGTTGGTGGCCTTGTGGGGCAAAGATCAAGGTGTGCAGCGACCAGGCCAGTTGGAGATAATGCTGGAGTGTCTACTGCATTTGGTACAACATCCCTCGCTGAGCGTAGCCCATGGTGCCGCCTTGATTTGGCAATTGCTGCTGAAGCATGAACACAGCTCCAAGGACTACATTCCCAAGTTGATTCACATTATAGCACCGCGAATAGTGAAATTTCCTTATCGAACACAAATCCAGAGTCTGCTCAGCTGACATCCATGAACACCGAAGCCTACATACGAATGAAGTACGACTGCGAGGAGGAGTTTGCCCTGTATTTCTTTCGGTGTCGCACCGACTTTCTGGAGATCTTCCGCATGTCCACGCTTGTGCAGCCATTGATTACCTACGGCTACTGCGAGCAGTGGCTGCAGACGCGCCTACGTCTGGCCGTAGGCGAGGCCACCAACATGTCCTGCATGGAAAGGGATGCGTTGGTCAGTGTATTGGATGGTGTTTGTAGTCGCATACTCATGGTCTCGGAACGTCCGTCGGTGACGGGTGGCTTGCGTTTGATCGAGGACTGCCTGACACTATAAGTGGCCAATCCTTTGATCTATTTGATACTTCTGTCCTGCAATTCGGCTCTGTTTGTGTTCCTCAGCATGTCCTCGGGCCAGCTGACTCCTAACAATTGTGTGGCAATGAGTGGATTGAATCTGCTGCTCCCAAGGGCTGGACAAGATATTTCGAGCGTTGGTTCGTTGCGAATGTGTAAGCACAATATCGAGTGTTACCAACTTGCAACTTCATCTATTGTTGGAGCGTTAAATCTGTGTTCGTGTTATCGGCTCTGATCATCACTTTGTAGTCATCAGTTTGCAGGTGCTCCAACGCAGGTTTGAACAGCCTGACCAATGCCTTTTTTTTTGGCATAAACTCTAAAAATAAAAATAGAAAGTTGAAACTTCAAAATTTTGCTGTTTATATAATAAGTTAATTTCAAATTTATCCCCCCGCCACCTATGTACATTTCCTCCGTCCGTTTCAAAGCTATCTTTACTCAACTTTGTACAAAGTTTATAGCTACTTATACGCTGTACATTTGTTGGAACCGGCCGGATCGGAAGACTATAGCATATAGCCGCCATAGGAACGATCGGCCGAAAAACAAGTCTTAGTGAGAAAAACTCTTTTCAATGCAAACGTCCCAAAACCTCGTATTTATTAGTTTTCTATGCTTTTTCATAATGCTAACAAGTTTTATGAAAATCGGACAACTAGAAGAATACTTGAATATAGCTGCCATATAAAAGATTCTTAATAAAAAACACTTTTTTGTTGTTAATGCTATCGCTCCAAAACTCCATATTTTTATACCCTTGCAAAGGGTATTATAATTTTGCCCAGAAGTTTGCAACGCATGGAAATATTCATTTCCGACCCCATAAACTATATATATTCTTGATCAGGTCGACGAGCTGAGTCGATTGAGCTTTGTCCGTCCGTCTGTCTGTCCGTCTGTTTCTACGCAAACTAGTCTCTCAGTTTAAAAGCTATCGAGCTGAAATTTTGCACAGAGTCTTCTTTTTACTGCACGCTACTTATATGTCGGAACCGACCGGATCGGATGACTATATCTTATAGCTGCCATAGGAACCATCGATCAAAAAATGGGTCTTAGTGAGAAAAACTTTTTTGTTTCCAATGTTAGCGGCCTTAAACTCGGCCATTGTTATCATTATCTGCTTTCAAACAGATCTGCAAATTTTGATCAAGATCGGATGACTATATCTTATAGCTGTCATGGGAACAATAGGACGGAAATTGGGTCTTAGTAAGAAAAACTTTTTTGTTTTCAATGCTAGCTTCATAAAACTCGGCGATTATTTATATTATATGCTTTCAAACAGATTTGCTAATTTTTGTCAAAATCGGATGACTATATCTTATAGCTGCCATAGGACCGATCGGTCGGAAAATGGGTCTTAGTGAAAAGAACTTTTTTGTTTTCAAATAAATAGTTCTTAAAGTCGGTGATTCTTAATATTAAACTAATTTGTAAAAGTTGATCGACATCGGGTGACTATATCTTATGGTTGCCATAGGACCGATCGGTCGGAAAATGAGTCTTAGTGAGAAAAACTTTTCTGTTTTAAATTTTATCTTTCTTAAACTCCGCGATTGTTAATTTGATATGTTTTCAAAAAGATTCGTGAAATTTGGTCGAAATCAGATGTTTACCTGTAGGAAAATGGGTTTTAGTTAAAAAATTGTTAGATTTTTATGTAAGTGTTCTTAAACTCTGACATTTCAAAAACAGCATTTGCAAGGGTATAAAAACTTCGGCACAGACGAAGTTAGCTTGGCCTTCTCGTTAAATATTATATGCTTCCCCATAATTCTGCTAAGTTGGGTCCAAATCGGTTGACTGTAGCATATGGCTGCCACAGGAACAATCGGTCGAATGAATGAAATTGTGGAATGAAAATCATTTAAAATCATCGAGCTGCAAGGGTATATAAGCTTTGGTTGAGCCAAAGTTAAAGTGCCTCTATTTTTTATGTCATTAAGCTTTCAGAAACGAAATTTCGGTTTATTTGATCGCGCAGCCAGTCAACCAAACTTACAGTAAATCAACAAGACGAAAATTTACCTTGTCTAAATATATTCAATTATTTCGAAATTGAGAAAATATGCGCTTAAGTTGTTTACTCTATATAAATGTATACACAATACATTATCACTTTCGGTAATCCGGCGTCATCTTGCTAGTTCTGCTCCACGAAGCACAAGTATTGAGGCTAGGTTCTAAATAAAATATGTTCCATCAATAACATTAAATACAACACGAAACTAAAGCTTATTTAATTTTAGGCGTTTTACACTAGAAAATACATACCTTTATGAGTATTTTGCATATTTTAAACCGCCATAATACACAATCTAATTAGAATGGCTGATAATCAAATATTTACCAAATTTTAAGCACAAACAAGAAACAATTAGCCTAGCACAAACAGGTCACTTTAAAGGGCTGTCAAAAACCAGTGATGGGCCAAAAAAAATATTATATCATATTTTTACTACGGGAGAGACATTTATTTAACGGAAATAATATTACGATTATGTAAATATTGAAAAATAATTTTGGACTTTATGCCAAAAAAAATGGGAATTCCGCCCAATGTGCAATGGATGATGTTCATGCTGCAGATCACGAAGAATTACTCTTTTCATTGCTGGGTGGATCTCTTGACGCCGATTAGGTTATTTCTCCATATTGCACATGAAGTATATTTGCAAGAATTTATGCTGTCCATTTTCAACAGGTTGCAATGATGCAATTCGATGGTGAATCTGTCCTTGAATCTTGTATGTCAGATTAAATCCGTGTTTTTGGATAATCTCTGCCCCAAATGAAGTCATTTGAAAACAGCCAGTGTATTTTTTGAATATTCGCAAGAAAATGTAGTGATTCTGGGGTATCGCCTCGAAGCAATGATTGCAATGGCTCAGGTGGCGGAGTCAATACCGACAATTTCACTTTGCCCTTAATAGGCTATTCACACTGAGTCACATCTAACATCTAACATCTTTATCAAAGATGTTCCATAAGCATTTGCCGTGCCAAAATTGTATCATCATTCCAACATCTTCTAGGGATGTTCCTATTATACTTCGTTCCAATCAGTATTTCCACGATAGTTTTTGTCCACCACTAAAAATTTCTCATTCACTGCTAAACATGAACAATGTCAACGAACGGGAATGGCAAAATATGCCTAATTAATTCAAAAATTCTGAACCAACAATTACGAGAAACAGACGTAGGATTATCATAGTAAGTATTATTAACTGAACTATATGAATAGACATTTAATGATGTTCATGTTTTGACCTTATTGCATAAGTTAAGGAATTCGTATCGAATGATATTATAGAGTTCGTCCCAGAGGTGTCGGATTGTGGCACCATTTCTGAAATTCCTGACCACCAAGCGGAAGCATCAAAGGGATCTTCGTGAGATGGCAGCGAGTCAAGCTACCTTCCAGTCCGAACCATTTATGCCTTGCAATACGCTTTTATTCTTCATTCGAAATAAACCTAAAAATATCAGATCTTATCTCTTCAGCACCAAAAGAGTAGTCAGCAGAAGTACTAGATTGGTTTGGCTTCTTAAGGGGGTTCATTTGAGGCAAGTTTCCAATTTCCATTGTAGGCACTGTTGTGAACATTTAAGATATTGTGCAATATATAGCAGTGGAATGGCGTTGCGTCAATTTGTGCCTCTTTATCTCAACACTTCAAGCCTGCTTACAAGCATTAAGAAGGTTGATTGCGCCATCCTGTTCTTTTTAAACATGTCACGCCGCTTCTTAAATATAAAATGATAACTTGTAAGCAAATTGTACCACTTACAAACATCCAAGCGCTTCTTGGTATGTGCAGATTCATGCCTCTCATGGGCAGCAGCTCCTCTTCATCTTTAATCTCTGCAACAATCGCATTATTGACTAAATCTGCTATAAGTTGCCGAATTAAAAGTTGCTGTTTTGTAACAACAGGTACAACAACCAACAATTGTTCTTTAAAATTCAGTTAATGAATTTTTTTTTAGCAGTTTGCTAAATAACTTGGGCGACTGAAGATGTTAGATGTCAGATGTTGTCATTGTGAATCGCAATTTCACATCTTCGAAAAATTCCTTGCGTTCCGCTGATATGTGCTCAGTGTGATTAGCCTAT
>JBAMBO010004358.1:0-426631 GCA_037044535.1 Lordiphosa magnipectinata
AGCTCCCCAATTTTTTGAAAATTTTGATTATTGAAGTAAAGTTCAGGCTAAAACTAATCAATAGAGCCCATTTTCATCCATATCGGACTGTATTTGTCAAAGTTATTGGCAGATATTCCAAGAATTTAATTCAAAATTTTATGTTGGATGATACGCCCGTTAACGGCTAGATAATTGTACCTAGCTTCAAAATTTTTGTTAAATTTTGAATATTGAAGTAAAGTACAGGTTAAAACTAATCCATAAAGCCCATTTTCATCCATATCGGACTGTATTTGTCAAAGTTATCGGCAGATATTCCAAGAATTTAATTCAAAATTTTATGTTGGATGATACGCCCGTTAACGGCTAGATAATTGTACCTAGCTTCAAAATTTTTGGAAAATTTTGATTATTGAAGTAAAGTTCAGGTTAAAACTAATCCATAAAGCCCATTTTCATCCATATCGGACTGTATTTGTCAAAGTTATCGGCAGATATTCCAAGAATTTAATTCAAAATTTTATGTTGGATGATACGCCCGCTTACGGCTAGATAATTGTACTTAGCTCCCCAATTTTTTGAAAATTTTGATTATTGAAGTAAAGTACAGGCTAAAACTAATCCATAAAGCCCATTTTCATCCATATCGGACTGTATTTGTCAAAGTTATCGGCAGATATTCCAAGAATTTAATTCAAAATTTTATGTTGGATGATACGCCCGCTTACGGCTAGATAATTGTACTTAGCTCCCCAATTTTTTGAAAATTTTGATTATTGAAGTAAAGTACAGGTTAAAACTAATCCATAAAGCCCATTTTCATCCATATCGGACTGTATTTGTCAAAGTTATTGGCAGATATTCCAAGAATTTAATTCAAAATTTTATGTTGGATGATACGCCCGTTAACGGCTAGATAATTGTACCTAGCTTCAAAATTTTTGGAAAATTTTGATTATTGAAGTAAAGTACAGGTTAAAACTAATCCATAAAGCCCATTTTCATCCATATCGGACTGTATTTGTCAAAGTTATCGGCAGATATTCCAAGAATTTAATTCAAAATTTTATGTTGGATGATACGCCCGCTTACGGCTAGATAATTGTACCTAGCTTCAAAATTTTTGTTAAATTTTGAATATTGAAGTAAAGTACAGGTTAAAACTAATCCATAAAGCCCATTTTCATCCATATCGGACTGTATTTGTCAAAGTTATCGGCAGATATTCCAAGAATTTAATTCAAAATTTTATGTTGGATGATACGCCCGTTTACGGCTAGATAATCGTACTTAGCTTCACCATTTTTGGAAAATTTTTATTATTGAAGTAAAGTACAGGCTAAAACTAATCCATAAAGCCCATTTTCATCCATATCGGACTGTATTTGTCAAAGTTATCGGCAGATATTCCAAGAATTTAATTCAAAATTTTATGTTGGATGATACGCCCGTTTGCGGCTAGATAATTGTACCTAGCTTCAAAATTTTTGGAAAATTTTGATTATTGAAGTAAAGTTCAGGCTAAAACTAATCTATAAAGCCCATTTTCATCCATATCGGACTGTATTTGTCAAAGTTATCGGCAGATATTACAAGAATTTAATTCAAAATTTTATGTTGGATGATACGCCCGTTAACGGCTAGATAATTGTACCTAGCTTCAAAATTTTTGTTAAATTTTGATTATTGAAGTAAAGTTCAGGCTAAAACTAATCTATAAAGCCCATTTTCATCCATATCGGACTGTATTTGTCAGAGTTATCGGCAGATATTCCAAGAATTTAATTCAAAATTTTATGTTGGATGATACGCCCGATTGCGGCTAGATAATTGTACTTAGCTCCCCAATTTTTTGAAAATTTTGATTATTGAAGTAAAGTTCAGGTTAAAACTAATCCATAAAGCCCATTTTCATCCATATCGGACTGTATTTGTCAGAGTTATCGGCAGATATTCCAAGAATTTAATTCAAAATTTTATGTTGGATGATACGCCCGTTTGCGGCTAGATTATTGTACCTAGCTTCAAAATTTTTGTTAAATTTTGATTATTGAAGTAAAGTTCAGGCTAAAACTAATCTATAAAGCCCATTTTCATCCATATCGGACTGTATTTGTCAAAGTTATCGGCAGATATTACGAGAATTTAATTCAAATTTTTATGTTGGATGATACGCCCGTTAACGGCTAGATAATTGTACCTAGCTTCAAAATTTTTGGAAAATTTTGATTATTGAAGTAAAGTACAGGCTAAAACTAATCCATAAAGCCCATTTTCATCCATATCGGACTGTATTTGTCAAAGTTATCGGCAGATATTGTTATGTGCTGAAAGTAGCAATTACTCAATTAAATGTCGTGATTGTTTATCGTTGGCTAGAGACGAGAATCGTAAATACCGCCAAATGGATCGTTACACGAAATGCTAGCCAGGGCTGCGGACTGGTGGTTCTGAAGCGGAACTAGTTCAGGAGTTGAGCGGGTTCAAATTAGGATTTGAACTGTTCTCAAGTTGTGGGTGAATGGTGGCCTAGGAAGAAGAAAAGTAAAGGTAATTATTTCAAAGTCATTGTAGTCTGTAGACCGAGAAAAATGGTTGGAGTTGTTGTAATAAATTTTGTCAAAGTGAAAGTCAGCGGCATCACTCGGTAAGCCTCAAGAACTTGTGATATATGTGTATAAAGTCGCTCACTACATAAAGTAATTTTGATAGGAATATTTCGAAGAAATCATCCCCGAGTACGGAAGCGACTTGAGAAGAAGAGTGGCCACCAGAGGACCCAATTTTCGCCAGGAATAAAATTGGCCACCCACCTCTGGGTGGCCCCAGGTTTTTATACCACCATCTCCCAAGTAATAAACAACTTGCTGACCTTAGTTTTAAGTAGTAATTTATTTATATTTATGTGTTAACTTAATCTCAATTTTTATATACATATATATATATTAATGTTAGTTGTCGTGTATTCGTCCCAGAGGTACCCCGGTTAGGAAACATAATGAATATGTCTATAGTTGTTAGTGGATCGTTAAGGAATATATGTATTTGAGAGAGAAAAAAATATGTTAGTGTAAATTTGTTCTAGGGGGTGAGGTAGCGTCCTAAAGATCAGCGTCTGAAAAGATTAGGGGGTTGTCCGAAGTCTGAGAAGTCAACCTATGGCAGGGCGGGTTATGTTCTGGCAAAATAGCCCATCTTTTTTTGCCATGTTTTTTTTACCTTTGTTCAATATTTGAGCCGAGACTAGCGATCGTAAATATAAATTTTTTGTTGTTAGCCGACCAGTCCAGCTATCGAGGTCGTACTCATCCCTGAGTCAGCCGTAAGCTAGCCGGCGACCGATAGTGGGACCCGGGAAAGAAGGTCGGACCATAACAAATGGCGCCGAATCGAAAACGAATCGAATAGCTAGTAGTCATAGACACTAAAGGATAGGAAAGTAATAAACTGATTGTGGGACGGAACGCCAGAGAGCACTTCTCCAAGTTCAGTCGTCTGGACCGCGGGTAAGATTCATTGTCTAAGCCTGTCGCTGCCACGATTGGTACGGAAGAGAAAGTAGTTTTCTGGAGAACCGAACCAAACCGAACAAGATCCGAAGAAGCCCACAGTAAGAGAATAAGAGCTGGTCCCAGAGTGGAAATATATGATCTGCTCAAGCCTGTAGGGTATAAACGGATGTCCTTTTTTTTTATTGAGCATACGGAATATAAATTTATTTAACACTTATCTGAACTTCAAAGTCTTCTATTAAAGCCGTGGTCCGTGCACGATCCATTTAGAATCGAAGCATTGTTGTCCGGCAGAAGGCTGTACTACAAATATGTAATAGCCCAAATCCAGTTGTTGTTCTAGGCGGGAATCACTGTGAACAAAATAAAAGGAAGGAACATAAATTATATAGAGGCTGATTAAAAAGGTTTGTCATCTCACCCTAGATTAGTATGAAAGGAAAAGTAGAAACGAAAGGAAATACGGAAAAATATAGTTAATAAGCAAGAAATATAAAGAGTGATGTCCGAGAAGGAAAGGAATAGGCAGACATTCAATAGAAAAATAAGAAGAAGCTTGGATTATATCAAAAATCGAGGAACTGAATTCATGTCTCCAGTAACCACTCGTTCGCAGTCACTTAGGGCGAACGCGCAAGTAGATCTAGAGTCTGTAGACACCTCTCCTTCAGAACACATCAACATGACCAATGACTCAAATGAAAGGTCTGACTGGAGACCACCGAAAGAGACAGAAGGTGCCATAGGAGGTACCGTGGCAATTCCCAAGCGAAATTTGTCTTTATCGCTGAACTCCCAGAATGATCAACAGAGACATCGCGACGAGAATTTCGACAATCAAGCCATTCCTTCGGAGATTGCCTCAGCCGTAAATGTTGCACTGTTCCAAGCACAAGAGACGTATCGGATGGGTATGTCCAAAGAGTTGAACGCTTTCCACGCACAAATTCGCCAGGAAATGCTTAATTTTATGCATGAAATTAGCGGAACGATCCACGCGGCTAGGGGAATGGGAACAGCACATAACCAAACGGAGTTTGGGCCACGACAGCAGATGTGGAACTATTGCATCCATCTGGGAGAATCGATAGTCGAGTACTGGAAGAGCTACAACGAGCACAGGCATAGGCTACACAACGAGGTCGTACTCATCCCTGAGTCAGCCGTAAGCTAGCCGGCAACCGATAGTGGGACCCGGGAAAGAAGGTCGGATCATAACAACTTTATAGGGTCGGAAATGATTCCTTCTCCCTGTTACATACTTTTGCACAAACTTAATATACTCAATGTACCTTCGGTACAGAAAATTAAAAAATAAAAAGTTTAGTTTCTAGGCGACTTGGTTAAAGAACCGTCTGTCGCTCACCACCTCGCACACTCTACACGTAGCCTAATACACCTGGCTACCCGGGTCTTCTCCAGATACCAGATCGTTCAGCCATGCGCTTTGGGTTTGAGGATTAGTGCTAGCATGATTTACAAATATTATAAATAAGTAATACATTAAATAAAACATAATTTCCTTTAAAAATAATCCCGTTATGATTCTATTTCTATATGCTAAGGCTTTAATCACATAACTCTGCATCTTTGGCCAGTCCGCGCCGTTGAGAATGTTTAATATTTCGTGCGGAAACAGGGTACATTTTCCGAAAATTGAAAGCCGGAGTTCCCGAAGAATCGAACAACCTCCAATGAAATGGATGACATTTTCTAGCTCCCTCCTGTTACAAAGAGGGCAGTTTGTGTCACTCCTCGTAACATTCGGGATAAAGTTTAAGTTTAATATCTCACCTCTGGCCATAAAAACACTGCTTATTCCTTCGATGGGGAACTCATCCGAGAAATAGTTATTCTCTCCCAGATCGTTGTGCAGCTGCCCATAAATTATTCGCTCAGAGCTTCTCCGGGATTCTTTAACAAATTTCATCCAATATGCTGCATCCATTTAAATTGTGATATTCTTAGCCCAAGTTTTCCATGTCGCGTTATCTTCAAGATTCAGTCGAACTCCATGATCCGCGTTGCAGACGTTCTTTTAATATATATTCTGCCAAGATCCTAGGTACCCTTCTTTCTTCCATGGTTATGGCTTTTTGCATATAATCGATGTGCAGATTTACTGTATATAAATGAAGTAACGATAGTCCGGTCTCCAGATATAACATTCTGTTCGGTGTGTATTGTGGTAGACGAAAAATTTTCTTAAGAAAGTATCTTTGAAGACTGTCCACTTCTTCGTATCGTTGTATCCCCCATACTTGTGCTCTATAACACTTATACTTTGTGCTGCACTATGGGCAAAAAGTCCGAAAATTGTGCATAAAGTATTTTTTTGTATATTTTAAATACTCAAAATTGAATGTGTTTTCCAATTATGCATACTCAAGAGAAAATAAAACTGTTCCGAAAAAATTTTTAAAGCGTACGGTTTGAAATTGCCGCGCAAACAAAGTCAACTTACTAAATGCATGCCTGACCTATCGAAATGCAACCGTGAATGTCGATGAACTTTGCGAGTTTGTTGTGGCTTTTTCTTTAAAGTGAAGACAATTTGGAAATATGGCAAATAATCGTACAGGTATGTAGATTTAACGTCGTATGTTAGTTTTTATATGTTCTGTATGTTTTGTCGTGTATCGTCAATTGTTGTTGGAGTATTTTTACAGCTTAAATTTAACAAATGTAATTGTGTTCTGTGGTGTGTAACTTATTTGCCGCGCGCGCTTGCGAGCAACTAAAACTGGTATGTTTTTCGTAAAAGTATATAGAATACGGTGTTAATAATATTCTTTGCCCGTTTTTGCCCGTTTTCGACAAAAATGACATATTGCAGCCGAATATGAGTTTCGCCGCTTAACACTGCTAGAGGTTTGGGACGACAATGGACGCGACGACTCTGCCGTAACGAAGTGGATGTTGGAGAAAATGAAAATAAGTCAACTCAGCAACTCACACGTTAATCAAATTGAGCAAAAAGTTTGCAGTTTTATCACGCATATTAAGAAATATTTGCCTAAATGCAACCGTATGTTGTCAAGTTTTAAAGTTACTCACTCAAGGTGGCTTTCGCAGGCGATTATTATAATCTTGGATGAAGAGCTTACGGATCCATCTCCCTCTAAAATGGGTAGACCAACGCTAAGCTATACACAGGCTGGAATGCGTTTGAAACATAAATTAGCAAATGATCTTGCATCGGACACTGACTTTTCAACGCAGCACTTATTACATGCTGCTTCTGTTTCTGCGAAGAAGGCTAAAGAGGATGATTTGTTTAGCGCATTAAAGCCGGAGGCCGGAAATCTCAGGTGATTATTCCCCTTATCCCTGAAGAAGCATTGGCATATTTGTTGGAAAATGGACTTACCAAACAGCAGTATATCAATATGCATCATCTTAATAAAGCTCGTGGCTGCAACATTTTCCCCCCATATTCAGCACTTCAAGAAGCTAAAACGATTTGCAGACCAACTCAAACAGAAATTTCTGAAAATTGTGCGCAGGTTTCAATGCAAAACCTTTTGGACCATGCAGCCCAAAGAATATTGGTCCTGCAAAGAGGTTATATCTCAAATGGAAAATGTTTCACGTTGCACATTAATAGTAAGCTACGGATTTGATGGGTCTACTGGCCAAATCAGAAGTTTCGATCAGAACCTGCTTCCCTGGATCTATCCCCTTTTGTCAGCACTATGATACCATTAAAATTAATAGATGCAAATCAACGAATTATTTGGAATAACAGAGCTCCACAATTCGTTAGGTTCTGCAGGCCACTTTAAATTGAGTACGCAAAAGAAAGCCATGAGAAAATATTAAGAGAAAAAGAATGTTTGAGAAAGAGAAAAGAGAAAAGAATGCAAGTCGCCGGTTTGAAGGATTTCATATATTGAAAGGAAGGCAAAAAAAAAAAGTTGTCATTACCTATGAACCACAAATGACACTTATTGATGGTAAAGTACTTAACGCTTTAACTGGTACGTCATCAACTCAGTGCTGCCCAATATGTGGGGTCAAAACTAAAAAACTCCTCGAGACCATTGATTTTCACTCCGAAGATTTTAAGCCAAGGCCAGCGACTCTAAAATATGGTGTCAGTCCATTGCATGCCTGGATTCGATTTTTTGAATTTGTATTGAACGTGTCCTATAGGCTTAAAATTCAAAAGCGGCACATCACCCAGTTTAACAAAATCGAAATGATGGCTCGGTAAAAGGAAATTGAGGAAATGATGCGGACAAAATTGGGTCTGCATGTAAGCATTCTCAAACAAAACGGAAGTGGGAATAGTAATGATGGAAACACGGCTAGAAGAGCATTCGCGAATTACCAATTATTTTCCTCAATTACAAGCTTTGATCAAAACATTTTATACAATTTGTATGTAGTTTTGATCACAATTTCAAGCGAGCATTCTGTTGATGTTGATAAATTCCAAGCGTTTTGTGAGGATACATTTTTATTATATGTTAATACTTAGCCTTGGTATCCAATGTCACCGACGGTACATAAAATATTAATACACGGCTGGCAAATAATAAACTCCTCTTTGGTCCGGATGTTTAGGAGAAAATGCTTCAGAAGCAAGGAACAAGTACTATAATAACGATAGGAAGTCACATGCCCGAAAAAATTGCCGCTTAAACAATATGACTGATGTTTTTTATAGAGCTATGGATTCTTCTGATCCATTAATATCCAGTATTTGCTTAAATGAAAGGCAAAAGAAATTTAAAAAAAAACCCCTCCCGGCAGAAGTAATAAATCTTTTAAAATGCCCACCTCCCCCGAACTATGAAACAATCACGTCAGAAATAGAAAATGAAGATTTGGACTCCGCTGATGATTCTGATGATTATCTAGAAATTGACTTAGATGATGAAGAAGATTAAACCTATCTGTAAATAAAATTATAAATTAATAGCAAAAAAAAATTGTTTTTTTACTTGGGTGTGGGCGGATTGGTTGAAGGAGTAGTTCTATTGCAAAACAGAAATAAACCGAAATTCTATATTAATATTTTACATTTTAGTGCCAAATTTGAACGCTCTAGCTTTAAAATTAGACTTTATGCTAAAAATTCGGATTTTTTGCCCACAGTGTGCTGGTAGGAACCTCTTTTTTGCCTAGTATCGTTCTCCAAGTACTATTTATCGCTACTTTAGCATCTGTTAGTTTTTCGTCCAGGTGAAAGTTGAATTGGGCATTGTGATAAATCCAGACTCCTAGGTATTTGTATGAATTTACCACCTCCAAATCAATGTCGCCCAGTTGCCATTTTTCCGCAAACGCAAGCCTTCTCCAGTGTTTTTTAAAAATTAGCACCTTTGATTTTTTGCAGTTAATTGTGAGCCCCCACTCCTTGCAATACTTCTCTAAAGCATTCATATTGTCTTGCATAGCCTTGCGTGCCACTATATCATCTGCGTATAATAAGGTTTTTATTTCCAGGCCGCTTATTATGAGTCCTTTCGGAAGGAATTCCACTATATCATTTAGGAATATCGAAAAGAGAACAGGGCTCAGCAAGCATCCTTACTTAACTCCAGACGCCGTAGGAAACCATTCGGATACCTCTTCTTCTCTCTCTCTATTTAGAACAGCGATGCCCAGCCGTATGATCTTTGGGTACGTTTTGTTTTTGTAATTGCACTGAAGATAGGAAATCAATGATCGTATATATGCAGGGCGAGAAGTATACAAAACGACACACATGCAAACGATTTCGTGTGTATGCGTCGCGTAGAACAAAAACCGGTATTGTTCTCTTCTTTGATTGGTGTTTGGTGTTTGTTCATGTGATTTTGTTGTTGCCTTACCCAATTTCAATGTGATTTTCATATTGGTATTGGTGCTTTTCTTTGTGAGTATGGGTGAGTGCTCTGCCGTTTGCTGCTTTTGGGTATGCCTGATTTAGAAAATAGTCTGTCCTGACTGACAGACTCATTAGCAATCTATGCACAGCTTATTAAACGGTAAAGCTCTATTTACACGGGCTGATCACTCAGCTGAGTTTTCGTCAGACCAAAACTCATCTGAGCAACTCAGTTTTGCTTTTACACATGCCTGAGAAGCTCAGATGAGTCAGTTACAGAACCATTGGTTCATCGGAACCATCTGATTCATAAGAACATTCTGACGTTGCTTTGTTTACAAATATCACTTACTTACTCTGGGGTTATTTGAACTCGGGGCCCTTGGACTGAAAAACACGGTTGGAACGACGCCTTAGACGGCAGAGCTACGCCGCGCCTCTAAGGCAAGGCTTCTAATGTGTTACTTGTATTGAGTAAGATGTACTTGTATTGAAAACATACACCAACTTCAAAGTTCAAATTCAGTGCTCTGATCATTTATATACGGGACTCAAATTTGCACACGTTTCGTGTAAATTTCCAACATGTAGCATTCAGCATTTGTAAACGTTTGTGTAGAAAGCCTACACGTCGCGTGTGGAGATCAGTTTTCTAAACGAAAAATGTAAGAATTCAGTACTGATTTAGATCTACATTTTTCGTTTAGAATTTACACAATATCCAAACGCCGCGTGTAGAAAACCTAATCGTTCGTGTGGTATTCAGATTGCTGCATGAAAAATGTAAAAGTTATTTGGAAATAAGCTGATTTTCTACGCAGCGTATAACTTTTCTACACGCGGCGTTTAGATATTGAAATCATACACGTTACGTGCAGCTTTTCTGTATGCCGCGTGTAGCTTTCAGCATTCTACATTTTGCGTGTGCAATTTAGCAGGGTGCAATACGTTTCGTTCAACTTTGACGTTTCTACACGCGCAGTGCAGCCAATTTTTTTTTTCTCTGTGCACCTGGCAAAAATCAGGGTTTCTCAGGCCAAACTCCTTCGAAGAATCACCGGTGCTGAGTGGTACATCCGTACACTAGACAGAGTCCCTATTATTGGCGGCACCATCAACAAACAGGCTGCGCGCTACCTCGACAAAGTAGCATGCCCAACAACCCCCAAATCGCAACCACACCAGACGACTCCTAAGAAGACGAAGGATCAATGGGATAGGGGCTAGAAGAAGACTCCTAAGGATCCACCCAAACGATCTGCCTGAACGACGGATCTAGCTATAGCATATTCACCTATTTTAGCCCACAAACTTACCATTTATCCTATACTTACCGTCTACATATGTTACCCTATAAAACCTAAAACAAAAACTTACCTTTGTTACCAATCAAAATACTCACCTGATCCCAAACACACACCAAATCTGAAAATACTTAACGGTTTGCAAGTCACCAATATACTTACCTGCTATGAATGAACACCCACCTGTAATTATAAATGTAAATACTTACTTTAATAAGGACTAATTTTAAAACGTAATCAATTCACAACTACAAAATACAATCACGCTAAAGTTAACAAACTAGGAGTTAAAATCCTTACAACTAGAACTACTCGAAAACAAACACATCACAAGAACCAGTGTTGCCAAATGAGCTTTTTTCCCGTCATTTCTAGCTTTTTTTTAAAACCGTATTGCGGGAAAAGTTTGGAAACAGCGGGCAGCGGGAATTCTGGAGTTTTTAAAAATGATTTCGGCTTTTTTTCAGCTTTATTTTTATTTTGGAGTCAGTTACTTATAGGCAAACCGATAGTTTTTCACCTGTCAGTCATTTATCGACCCTAATTGCCAACTCTAACGTTCAGGAAACAGTCATCTCAAAGTGCTAGCAAAGTTTACAGATCGCTTGACAAAAATGCCACAAGTTGTCAATCAATAAAGACTGGCTGCTCGTAAAGACTGGCTGCAGAACCCAGAGTTTAAGGATTGACTCCGGAAGAATGACTCTGATACCTCTGCAGTTGTTCCAAAAAAAGCAAAGCATTGTTACCATTTTGGAAGTATTTTTCGTAGAAGATATTGAAAAACTACGATGAAACTAAAAACATAAATTATTAGTGAGCCCATATATAAGTCAAAGAGACCAAATACAGAAACGGCCACACTGGGGATCAGCTGTTTTGTTTTGTTTACAAACAAAAGTTGAAAGTGTTTTTTTTTTTCAAAAATAGTTTAATTAAGCTGGGCAACAGGAACACAGATATGTATGTTGATAGAGGTAGCGGCATCAAATTCCGGTTCAAGGCGTTGGGCGAGGATCAAATTATTGCCCGTTTGAGACACACTTGGAGTAGGTGCAGATCGAGGAGGAGGCCTACAAGTCGATTTTACGGATATTGGGAGATGATATGCGTCCTGCCATCGTCTTAATGGGGTCGAGCATGTCGTCAACAAGGCTGATCTGTTTGAGATGTCGGGCATAATCCCGGACTACTACTTGAAGAATTATTTGGAAGTCTGCCGTTCGGGCAACTGTAATCCTTTGGAGAAGTTTGTACAAGAGATTGGGTCATCGGCCTACAGTGTGGGTCAGCTGAAGCAGTTTGTGGAGTACATAGTGCTTCATGCGGCCCTGACGAATGCCCAGATATGCGCCAAGATGGGGGGGGGTAGTAGCACTTTTGAAGCTTGATTCAAAGTTGGTTGAATATGCATTTCTTTGTAGGAATGCTGCTATCGTCTCCAGGACGGCGGCTCGGAGTATCTGCAAATCATGGATTTGGGCTGTGCCATCATTTTGGCTCTCAAGTGAAACGCAATGCTAAAGATTGGAAAATATATTTTTAGTTTTCATACAAAATTATTGTTTTATTTGCCGTAAATTCAAAATTCTCCTCCTGGCGTTCACGTTTGACAGCCACGCCCACACCGCTGGAGCTGGCAATGCTGCCCACTGCAGTCGCATCGCTATCCAACTCTATTTTTAGCTGGTCCGCGGTGGTGGTAAACTGGATGACCGGGTTTGGATGTCACCACCTGTTTATTTGGCATCCACCGAGTGCGGACACTTGCGTCCGTTGGCATAGGAGACGATTTTAGGGGTATGGCACTCCAGTGCTGATTTCGTAACTTTCTTGGGCTGATTTGTGGCCCTTAGGTAATAGTTTCCTCACGATTGAATCTCTCGGTGCGTTTTCTTTTGGGTTCATGTTTCCCGTGCATTGTCGATTTTGACGTCAAAAAAATGAGCTGCTTATATTTCCGCCATGGCATCAGCTGTTCATTCAATCCACTCACGACCCACACCGCTATCGATACGTCAACAATCGATAGGTCAATCGTGTATTTATTTAGCGCGTCTCAGAATACAGAAACGAAATTTCGCCGCGGAAAGTTTCCGCCACTGTTTTTTTTATGTGGAGTGCGTCATAAAAATTTATTTTCCGCGCTTCTCAGAACAGGCCTTTAGTCTCGTTTGCGATTCAGATGTTGTCAAGCTGGCGATGAGTGGCCAGAGAGACTTCGGCGTTGCTGGAAGGCACAAGGCGGCCATTTCGAATAAGTTGTTCTACGATTTGTAGCCATTAAGTTACCAAATAAGAAGCAGAAACAAGTTTTAAAAAATATTTATTCGTTTTCATTTTATGACCAAAAAAAACCGTGTACTAAAACAATTGCAAGTATACTAGGTAGATACGGGTTACGAAGACATGCGAAATGCTGCGTCGATTATAAGGTCCTTCCTAGTTACCTTAAGCTAATAGGCACAACTGTGGAGTACGGTAAGAACGAGGACGGGGAACTTCGTCACTCTGATGATATTTTAAATACATATATAATTGTATAAATAATAAGAAGTCGAAAAATACAGCTTTTTTCCTCTCCTTCTTGCCGAAAACGGATTTTTTGCTTGGCAACACTGACAAGAACTGACTTACAAATGAAATATGTACTACGAACACTACAATAGTGGTATTCCTGAAAGTGATTTGATTTTGATTTGATCTAGATTTCGTCGAACAGCAGTTCACAGCTGCTCCATACAAAACGTCCAGTGTGCCCAGAAAATGTAAGGAAAATAAGGTCATACTAACTGATCTCGCGAAATCAGCCTGAAGGCCCCAGTCGGACTTTGCAGAACGTGGTTCCCAAAGGAATGCCATTTTTCATACTGATTTTTCACTACATATTTTTTTTAGTATGATAGAAGTTTAAAATTCTGTTTGAAATCATATCTACATTTTTCCCTCATGTGCTTGGAAGGCTTAAGTTCACTATAACATGAAACCGTCCCTTCTCTGGGTTGTGCTTTTGACACGCGTACTTAACAAGAAAGAACGCAAAGAAAAACACGAACGATTTCCAAACGCTTTTTTTTGGAATACGTTCTTTTTCATGTGTTTGGAAGGTTAAAAGTCACCATAACATGAAGCGTTCCCTTCTCTAGGCAGTTGTTTTGACACCTATTAATGGGAAGAAGAAATGCGAAATGCAAAGACAAGCGAAGCAAGTGAAGAGAAAGAAGGCAATATAAAGAGGACCAACGGAACAAGTCGAACATTTATTTGTTTTTTTTTTAATTTTTGTTCGAGATTTGGATTAAGAAAAATGCAATATAACATTTACAACTTCAATTAAAACTAAAAATTCACTTTTTCTATCTTTTTTTTGGATACTTAACCCGTTTCAAAGTCACATCCTTAGTATGCTATTTTTCATGCCATCCAAAATGGGTTCCAAAAGAACGTGTTATTCATACATTCTTTGCGCAGCGATGGACTTCTGGAACTGTTCTTTGAGAAAGAGAAATTGGAATGGAAACCCGAACGATTCACGAAGTTAAAAGCAACCACAAAAACCCATGCTAAAATGTCAACCCAAAGAAGCATTCTTTGATGGTTTCATTCCTTAATAAAAGCGAATGAAACTTTTCAGTTTTGGGAACTACACAGAAACAAATATGATCAGGTATTTCAATATCATATCAGTAATATCAAAATTTCTATTTAATATCAATATGAACCTGTAGTACTACATTAATACTAAAAATATTATAGTGAAGTGTGAAATGTTCAAAATGATATGAAAAATGGCCTAGTTATATGATTTCAGATCAAAGTAGACATCAAAATTCTGAAAGTAGAAAGAGACACACAGAATTTCTCAAATCAAAGAGAGACAGCAATAGTCTATCTCGAAAAAAGCAAAAACAATGCTCATTGCTCTGCTGCCGCAAGCGCGAAAACGAGTGCCGGTCTATTGCTATTGCCTTTATTCAGTCGCTAATAGTGTGTACGATTATATTACACAGTTAATTGCATACATACATATTGTGCGTGTTTTTTCACTTTGAGCTCTCTACGCAGTTGTGAAGTAATGTCTAATTTTCATATAACAAATTTCACGTCTGCCCACCCGCGAATGAGAAACGAACAAAACCTTCGTTTACGAATTCACCAGACATTCGTTGATGATACTTGTGTCGCTTAGTTTGTGGCAGGCAAACATTCGTACGCGAACATTCGCAATCGAATTCGCGCGCGAATGTTGAAGCGAAAGTTTTACGAGTTTCATTTTCACTTGTTCTCAAAATTAATTTTCTAATAAAACTAGAATTAATTATAAATTTTGTAAAATAATATTTATTTAAATTCATCGCCTTGTCTCCCAGTGCAGCTGCGTCCACGCACTTCATTTTCTTAATGAAAATGCTTTGTTTTGCATTTGTTTTGGTCAACACTAAAACAATTAACAAATACACAATAACACTTAAGACAATACAATCATGAACACTTAAACTACATAAAACAATAATTGATTACCGATTAGTTCATTGACGCTCGGCAGTTTGCTAAGCCGAATTAGAATGACGCCGGCCTAAGTATAAAAGCTTCAAATACATACTGAAAATGCAAATTCAAAGTCCAGCAAACGACGGCAACGCGGCGTCATTTTCTACCTGATGCAGCGAGAAGCAAGATAAAAGGCAACTCACAAAGAGTTTCGTTAAAACTAAACAAAATACGAATAATGTTCTTCGCGAAACTTTCGCTTGAAGTGAACCTTCGCTTGTATGTCGGGTGCTCGCACACAAGCACACATACATGCATATGTGTGCTTGTGTGCTGTTTGACGTTCAAGAGCAGAACAAACGAGAGCGTTAGTTAAAGTCGGCTCTAACCGACTTCGATATACCCGTTACCCATGGAAACAAATGTTTAATAGCCTTCCTGTGTGCCTGAGGTGGTACAGCCGAAAAGTATGCAACATTTTTTAACTCGGCTATTTATCATCCGATCTTGATGAAAATTTCAGGGCTTATAGATGTTGCGAATATAAATCGAAGTTTTAAATTTGAGATCGATATCTCAAAAATTGTGCGAGTTATTCAACATTTTTATTGTGGGGGCGGGGGTGGGCGTGTTAAAAATTTGAAATAAACTTGATCTGCGTGCAGACAATAGGAGTCTAGATTTCAAATTTGGTTGCTCTAGCTCTTCTAGTCTCTGAGATCTAGGTGTTCATACAGACAGACGGACGGACGGACATGGCTATATCGACTCGGCTGTTGATGCTGATCAAGAATATATATACCTAATATGGTCGGAAATGATTCCTTCTGCCTGTTACATACATTTGCACGACTTTAGTATACTCTTTTACTCTACGAGTAACGGGTATAAAAAGGACCAAAGTCAGTAGTATCAAACTGCAGAGGCATTTCCAAGCTCTCGACAATTCCAAAACTTTTTGAATCAAGCATTTCTGTCGCTCATTAATATCTCCATCACAACACGGATTTATGAAAAAGCGGTGGGTCAACACCAACTTGATGGAGTTTACATCTGTTGTTAATATGGGGTTCGTAAACAAGCAGCAAGCGGATGTGATATATACAGATTTCAGCAAAGCTTTCGATTCCGTTAATCATGAGCTTCTTACACACAAACTGTATATGCTTGGCTTTCCTCATAAGCTTCTTAATTGGATCGTGGCTTATTTGCATAACCGGTCTCAGAGAGTTAGCTTCAATTCACTATTTTCTGTATCCATTCGTGTATCCTCTGGTGTTTCCCAAGGCAGTCATCTAGGACATTTGCCTTTTAACTTATTTGTAAAACGATATTTCGTCCGCGTTATCTTACTCTCAGGTGCTTATGTATGCGGATGATCTTAAGCTTTGCCTGTCTTACGATGATCCAGTATCACCTCTTCTCCTACAAAGGAACTTAAACTCTCTCAATAATTGGTGCATGATTAACAGTCTGCCATTCATCAATGAGAAATGTAAATATTTAATTTTCATCGCAATACGCCTTATCTCTACGAATACATGATTGAGGATAAGCCACTTCAGCATCTATAAAGTCGACGACTTGGGAATACAATTAGTGCCCAAGTTAGTGTTTCAATGTTTCAATAAAGCGATGGGAGTTCTTGGCTTCATCAAAAGATGGTCTAAAGAATTTAATGACCCTTATGTCACCCAACAACTATACGTTTCTCTGGTCAGACCTATTCTTGAGTATGGCTCATGTGTCTGGTCTCCACACTACCAAAAATATCAGTATCAACTAGAATCTGTACAAAAACAGTTTTTACTTTTCGCCCTGCGTGGCTTAAATTGGAATCCCAATAGGCATCTACTACCATACGAGCACAGACTACGCTTATTGGACCTTCCATCCCTAAATAATCGGAGGATCTACCTTAGTCTGCTTTTCCTTCATAAGCTACTGTCAGGTGAGGATAACTCAAGCGCTCTGCTTAGCCTTACCTTATAAGCTTTGCGGTTCCGGCACGGGTAACGAGAAATTATGTCCCGATTTATTTAAATCCTATCATCTGTTCTCAGTAAACTCCCCATTGTTAGATGTAAGGACTAGTTTATTGTCTAATTTAAATTAGGGCTGCAAACCCAAAAAATTTTTAGGAACCTCCGGTTTGCAGGTTCGAACCAAAATTTACCAACGGTTAAGGTTCGGAAATTTGAGTCTTGGTCTTTGAGAATTTGGTCTTTGGTTTTGGTTCGAACATTGGTTCGTTGCACGTTTTACCCAATATATACAAAAATACAATACAATAGGTATACACCTGACGCATACATACATTGTAAGACTGTAAAACGTAGATATAAACTTAATTCATTGCTAGTGTATAAATCTTCAGTCCGATTGATTATGCATGCATTTATTTCATTCACAAAATTGAGCATCGATTGGTGTTTATTCGCCACATTTGGAACTTTTTTTCACAATGATTTAATCAAAAATGACTTTGTCTTGCCCGCGGCATGCCCGTCGGTCGTATTTAGTTTACATTCGTGACATTCTGATTTATCAGTGCTTACATTGAATGAAAATTTCGTAAACTATAAATTTATCCTCATTGCTTCACACCTTCTCAGCCAAACTTCTCAAAAACATCTCGGTTCAAAAACGGTTTGCAGATCTGATTTAAATTCATAATAGTAAATAGTTTGACTGAACTTTGTTAAACTTTAAACAACAACAATAATATTTTCCAAAATATAGCTTTTTTATTGCGTCTCCTTCGCATTTGTTGTTGCTCCAAACCTCAAGCAGCGCTGCATGAGTGAAGTCAGAAACACCTGCAAAGAGTCATTTTCTCCGAAAAGGGGGGGCAAATCGGGGCAAAAGCTTTAATACTTTTTAATTCTGTATTAATTTGTTAACATTCGTTGTGCTAACAATCGAAAAACATGTATTAACTACACAAGGCAACATAATTAGACCTTCTCCAGTATATTGAAAGGTCGGTGGTGATTCTAGATGTTTTTCGTGTGCTGAACACAAATCTGTTTTCAGAAATGGTTCATCACGTCGAGATTTTCAGTAGTTTGAGCTTAAAGATAAAAAAATGTCTTATTTTACTCTTTTTATACGCGTTTTGTGGAAAACCTATAATTCTGTTTTGACTTTTTTTTAATATTATCGTAAATAACTATTTCTTAACTTTAAAATAAGCTATCCCAAAACTTTCTACGATTTTTTTCAATGAAGATATATTATTTTTAGTAATTGTATCCGTTTTCTCAAAAAATCTATAATATTGTTGCTGCCTCAAAGTATGCAATGGGTGTTGTTGATAATTTTCATTGAAATTCTATAAAAATTACTAGCATTTGGACTGTTTTTGTATCATCTTATATCTATCTTATACGTATTCAAAATGGTATATCTTCGCTAAAAACAATCGTATGTTTCTTTGGAATAGTTTATTTTGAATTTAAGAAATAGTAAATTATGATAATATCAACAAAGCTCGAAACAAAAGTATAGGTTCCCACAAAACGTGTCTGAAAAGGGTCAAAGTAGGCACTTTTTGCAACTTTAAGCACAAATTACTGAAAATCTCGACGTGATGGACCATTTCTGGAAACAGATTTGTCTTCAGCACACGAAAATCATCTAGAATCACCCCTAACCCTTCAATATACTGGACCTTGTTGCCTAGTGCTATTAATTTACATACCTTGACCTACTTTTAGCATATTTACAGTTTATGTTTATATTTGGAATAGGGTTACCATCGAAGCTGCAAGTTTTTTTGACAATTCAAAGCACCACTGAATCAGCTGACTTTGAAAGCGCGCTTAAAATTAAGTGTACTCCGTAAAAATGTTCTAAAATTATTTTTATTTTATCTTGTAATTAAGGAATCTAAAACCGTTTTAAAATATCTAACACACAAAATAATTACATATATGCCAAAATTTTCGACTTATTTCCCATAGTGCACTGTGCAATCGCCTATAAAATTGAAATACCAAAAATAATATTCTGTAAAGTCACTCTGAAACACTTTTTCAAAATTTGTAAAGGAACATTTATGCATGTAAATAATATATTTAAATTGGTTGACTCATCTAATCCAGGGCCAATCTCATCTGAACTTCTCAACTCATTTACCAACTCGTGGCATTCGCAACAGCTTAAAAAATCAAGGTACAAGAACCTAAAAAAAATGAAAAAAAAGAACTTTCATATCATCTAAAAAGTAGATACAGAATCTTGATTACCGTACTATAACTAGTCATACACACACACACTAACACACACACACGCATAGATACAGCTATCAGCACACACAGTTGGAGTCGCTCTCGTTTTGCTGGTATTGTAAAACTCGAACCGGTGAGTTCTCAGGCGAAGCTCTCACCTCAGCCGCATGGTATTGAAATACTTACTTCCACTTGCTGTGGTTTTTGTTGTTGTTGTTGTTGCTGTTTTTATTGTCGCTGTTGTTGTTTTCCCAAACCTTGCGTCAAATCATCAGTACATATTTTTCGGGCAAGAAAAAGATTCTGATTCTGGTTTTTCTTTTCGCAAAATCAGTTTCAATTCGTAACTCTACCTCGCCAGTTGGAAACGACGAGCAATGTGCCCGAAATTCAATTTCGAAACCGAATGAATCATCTTCGTTGTTGGCTGTCGTATGTCGTGAGTGTGTTTTCATTTTTTTTTTCTTTTTTTTAGACATTTTTCCACAGCCGCTCTGCGAGTCTCTTTGTGTGTGTATGTGTGTGTGTGTGTGTGTGCATGTGCGACTTTTTTTATCAACAAAAAAAAACTATTTATTCGAAGCTCAATATTATACAGCAGTAATAAGTCTGTAAAAGATATGCATACATATGTACAATATATATATACATACTAGCTTATATAGCGCAGATAGAATGTCTCAATTTACTGCCAGAAATGTGCATGATTTTCCACATTTTCCACATTTTTTCAATGTCGTCAATGCAGTTCAAGTTTCCTGTTCTTGTATTTGTCTCCCCTTTTCCGTTCGCCAGCCTCCTCCTCCCTTAGCCAACGAGATGCTCCTCACCAAGAAATTCTCTCCATTTGTTGTAAATCTTGTTTGGCCTTTGGTAATCAGCATCTGAATTGCGTCCGGGGCCATTATCTTATTGGAGGAGATTTCAATATTCAGAAATTGAAGTGGCACAAGCGGATATTCTTCTTTTTCCATATATATCTCTGTGATTTGCATAATTTGTATAAGCTTTTGTTATGTATAAAATAAATTATGTCAAATATATAACTACTATACTTAGATACAGTAGAACCTCGAAAACTATTCAACATGCTGCCAAGCTTACGAGTGATTTTACAAATTGAAGCCAAACTTCAATTTGAGCCGATTTGCAGGGTAGCTGTATCAGAGTTGCCAATTTGTCCTTTTTGCGGACAGATCGGTCCTTTCTGAAACTGCGATTTGCGAAAAATTTTCGAAATGTCCCCTATCTGGTGCCTTTTTTATTATATTTGATCCTTTATTCATCCTGTTTTAATTATTCTAAGGCAGTGTTTCAATTTTAACTATGTGGCATCGCTTTCATATTGATTTTCCGCCTTCGATAAGCATTTTTTAAGCGATGCAGCCCTGTTTTATTTGTGTCTAGTCGAAATCAGACGTTTCGAATATCGGTTCATTGCGCGGTTCAAATAAGTTTAATTTTGGTTTTGTGTTTTTAGCATCCATTTTTTTTAATTGTGAGCTCAATTCTCGAAGGTACTTCTGACAATTATGAAACAAGTTTCATAATTTCCTAATCCCCCTTCGACAATTTATCAGATTTTTAAAAAAAAACCCTCTTTGTCATAGCGAATTGTTCGTTGAGCTTGGTACGGAGATACCTGCGAAATACTCGCGAAATCAAAAACTCCATATAAAAAAATGATTTTGCATGCCGAAAGACGTTTACAAACAAAAAACCTGAATTAAACAATTGGATGTGCCGAGATGCCAAGGATCCGGATCCGGAGCCATACTGCAAATACTGCAATTGCAGTTTAAATCCAAAGATTGACCATAAAAACACATGCAAAATGCAGTGCCCTTCGCACAGGTAAACAAAATTACGTTTCAGCCACTTTCAACATCAGCAGATTGTCTTCAGAATCAAGTACCTGATACTTGTCTTCGGTTAATTGGAACGAATGCATCATATCCACACGAAATCGATGCTGATAATATGATCGATATGTATTAAACGAAAATAAAGATGTTTGAAACTCCACGTCAGACGGCACAGACGTGTAAAATAATTGTCCCTGAAGTGCCGGTGAGCAACCGAAATATATCGAAAAAACAGCATTTACATCTGTTTGTTTCATTTGACCTCGAGCCGGCTAAATTCAAATTTCTACAATTTAGAAAGGTCGCCAACTATCATTATGAAATTAATTAAAGCTTTATTATACTAATAAGGAAACATTGTTCGTCCTGTTTTTTTAGCCTTTTGAAAAAAATCTGTCCGTTTTCTGTCTTATTTTCTTGGTTCAATCGTCCTTTTTTTTTGTAGAGGCGTTGGCAACACTGAGCTGTATAATTAATGTATAACTATCCGATTCGACCGGTTCCGGATTAATATTTAAGCTAAGTTTACACTGGCAAATAATTTGACAAATTTTGATTAAATTTTGATAAGAATTTGGCTAAATTGGCGAACTTCTCGGCCATATTTGATCAAATTATTAGTAATTCAACCACACAGAGAGAAAAAACTGTTTAGAAAATAAGTGGCTCTCAACTTAAAACAAGTTCTAGATGTTGTCAAAATTGCTGACAACAAATGTTCCAAATCATGGTGGAAATAATAAGGTGAAGCCGAGCGACCCAGCGCTCTCTCTGTTTGTAGGGCCAAAGGGCCAGTGCGTTGTGAATGCTTGAAGTGAACGGCTCTACTCTGATACAACAAAGAAGGTTTGGCACTCAACCAACATTGTCGACCGAAGCGCTTTTACTTACGTACATATGAATTGAAGCATTTGAAATAAAACAAATTACAGTATTACAAAAAAAAAAAATTCTACACATACTTTTCACGCGACCCAGTACATATTGTTGGGCTAGTCGAGTATAGAATTTCCTCATACTTGGTTTTTTCCTAACACCCCCAAAATCTGAAGTTATGGGCCAAAAACAGCTTTTGGCTTTTTTACCTCAATTAAATAGATGTAACGCGCGCATGGGTCGTCTGATTGTTTATAACCTTGTCAATTCCGATAGCGACGAGAGCAATCTAATATATTTTAATCAATGGTTTAACTGATTTAACGCGATGGCTGAGAAATGCGGCTTACAGATGTGGCAATTTCAACTTTTTTTTCGAAATTTCTACTTTGGCCACCACTGGTTTAACTATTTTATTCTATGCGATTTGTCCTTAAGTTTATTATGAGAGCCCATTTAATTTTCCGTTGAACAAATGTTACCCCAATTTATTTGGATACCGAACGGACGAAGTTATTCGCATATTTCTGAGTACACCTCAGCGATCTAGTATTTTTTTTGAGTATGCTAACATATTAGTGTGTTCTATAACATAAGTGCCCCAATAAGTATGCTCTGTTTTGTTTGGCGCCAAATTTAAATAATCTTTTTTAAATATTTAAAATGCTAATATATATAAACTTCCATGTTTCACGATTTCTGGGCAAATATTACAGATCTCCGAATACTGTTATCTAGTTTAAAGATAAACTAAGCTATATTGATTAGCTGTGGGCAGTAAGTGGCTATTATTATTGGTTAATGAGTTGAAATTCGCACATAAAACAAAAGAGCCGTGCACAGCAAGAACCGTACTCAGGCAGGCACGGTTAAGTCTTGTGAAAAGCTGATTGCTCTCTTGACGCAAGCCTTGGCAAGCGTTCGGCTCTTGTCGGTGTGAATCACATGCTCATTTTGGCGTTGCGTGTGTGCGTTTAGCCACTGACACGAAGTTTAATACTTAAGAAATTGCTTTTCAAGTCTACAAATAAGACCCAATGATGACTGCATAACCGCGATAAAATTCCATGGATTAAGCAACAACAAAAACAACTTTTCTTTTGCAGTGCAGCAAGAACAAAAACCACCATTTGAAAAGTGCAAGCAGTGCATTAAATATGTATACATTTTTTTTTGCAACGCATCAACAACAAAACAACAACAAGAAGACTTAAAAAAATCCACTCCCAAATCCAAAAACAAAACAATGACAAGCGGAGGCACTACCTTTCGGTTCAAGTGTCAACTGCACACTGATATTTTGTGGACCGAGCAGAGGGCACGCTGAGAGACTGTCATACCTTCTTCGTTGTATCATAGGCAATAAACAAGCAGAGACAAATAAATGTTTTGCCGTCTCTTTCTATCACACAGGCATACATCTACAGCAGAGTTTGCCAGCCATAGCCCCTGGGGGCCGAACATACTTGCCAATTCACACCGATTGCTTGACAAAGTCATGCATCACTGTGTGTTAGAGAGAGACACAGTCACATTTCCACGCTCTATGCTTGGGGAACACTGATCTACAACAGACCCGGCCAGCCATAGCTACCACGAGCCGAAGTCAGTCGTGTTTTTACGCAAACGCGAGCCGAACTCATGATAATGTTAATCGGTGAACATTGAATTGTAAGTAAAACGGCTGTAGTCTGGAGAGAGCTCTCTTGGTCACCAAAACAAGCACACTTTTTTGTCCTCTCCATTTGGCCGGCACTGATCTACAGCAGTTGGTCAACGTTGGTCAACGAGACCTAGGCCAAAAAGTGAAAGGGTATTGGTGTTCGATCTGACCGCATCGAAGGCTAGCCAGCGACTGAAGGCTTGTTTACTCTCTTAGCCTCAGCTTTGGCATGCGTTCGGCTCGTGCATGTGTAAATAGCAAAATGTCTTCGGCCCCTGAGAGGTACCGGTGACCATCGCTGATCTGCAGGCCCTCAGCAAATTCTGACGGCCTCACTTTGTTAATTCCACCATGATCCAAATGTTCCTGGAATGAGTAAAGTTGTTCTCAATCGGATAATTATTGCTTTTTACCGCACCAAAATCGCTTTTTGGCAGAGAGAGACCGAGTTGGCTCTCATTTTGATCTCTCTTTTGTTTTCTTTTTTTGGGAACTCAACTTCTTGTCAGCATAAGTAGCCCTCTAGATGTGAAGCAGCAAAAGTGTGCAATGGCCGAATGTGCTAGCGCGTCGTTCCATACGTTGATTGTCAAGTGCAGAAGGCACCGGGTTAAGTCCGAAATTATTTTTTCTGTTTTTCTGAAACACAAATAAATGAAACAAGTTGGATGGAAAGTAGTGGGTCGTTGAAGCTTGTTGTACAGCGATGTCTCTCTGAATCATATATGGTGGAATATGGGCGGATGAGAGAGAAGCAGCAGCATAATATCCAGTTCTAGTTGCCAACTCCCTCTCCCTTCTCCCTTAAAATCCAAAGAGGTATGTCCCGTTCCCTATTGCTCTCCGAAGTCCCAAAATGTGAGGAATCCGATAATAACCTTCAAATCTAATTTTTTCTCCCTAGATCTAGATGAGATAATAATGTTCTTGAAATTTGAACAATATTAACTCAAATCAAGTTCTTGAAAACGGAACAAAATAACTCGATTTGAGTTTCTGCGTTCTCAAAAATATTGTTCTTGAAGTGAGAACATGGTACTACAACTGAGAAATACCGTTCATGCACTGTTTTTGGTAACGATTGTGCTCATCTTGATTCTAATGTTCTCGTTTTTTCCCTCTGTGCGTAGTTTATGTTTTAAGTCCTGCAAAGTCTGCAATCATGATTTTTTAGCAAAATTTTCATCAAAAATTTGTCAAACTATTTACCTGTGAACTAGGGTTGTCAATATTGTATCGATATATCGATATTTTTGTTCGACAATAAGGGTTATTCCGATATGATAGTTTTTGTGTCGATATTGGCGATTATCTATATTTTTATAAACGATATATCAGAAAAAAATAAAGGATATTTGTTAATAATCCATTGGATACTTTCGGTATCCATTTGGACTGCATGGTTAAACAATATTTCAGAAAAAAATAAAGGATATTTGTTGATGATCCATTGATCTTAGATTTTCATCCAATGTATCTGAAAATCTTCCAAAGGATATGAAAAAACTATCCATCCTAAATGGATCTTTCGAAAATATGTATAGTCTCAGTAAGCCTATTGGAAAGATCAGATATAGCGGTCACTAGCAATGGTCTTTAGCCGTCTTATGGTGAAGACGTTCTTTCATAACTTTTTAGTTTTTTTAAGCTTTTGAAAATTACGATATATCGATGGTTTTTGGACTCGATATATCAAATATCGATTTTAACAATATTGATTTTTGATATCGATATTGATATTTTGAGAAATATCTACAACTCTAGAGTGAACTTATCTTTAGGATTGCAGTAAAAACAAAAAAACGTTTAATTTCGTAATGAGTGAAATAACAGGGCACCATGTACCCATCGCAGGTTTAAAGGACTGAGCCAACTCACTGCCAATCTTACATTTATTCATTACCCATTTCAAGATTTTGGTAAAAATTGTCTAGTAAGATTGTCTAGTAAATAAAGATATCCTTTGTTGAAACGCGAACTATAAAAAAAAGTCGCGGCTGTCATCCATGGATTCTTTTTAAATGCACTTTGAAATATGCAAATTTTGTATTACCTGTACAACGATGGAACAAGGTTCTGAAATTTTAATATTTACACTTTGACTTTAATATTTTTATTTATTTATATCGGCGTTAAATAAGGAATTCGTAAATATGAAATGCGTCCACTTAAATTAAAATATGAAAACTTAAAATATGAATAGCTTACTATTTTGTTCTGAGCTAAGAGCAGGAACCCCATTGGAGCCACCAACAGTTGGGCTTTCTAAATTGTATTTACAAACTGTTACTAATTCTGCGGTTGTTCGAACTCTTGGTCTGAACACGATTAGAATGCTGGTTTAACCGGTTGCGCCATTACACGCGCTGGTGGCAAAACGTCTAAGGTACTTCTTCTATTGAATTGAATCTACCATCTGCATAAAAACATAAGACCACTTGTAATTCTCAAGTCGGAATACCGCACTGAATTAATTCAAAAGTGGCTGCTGAAATTTTGTGTTTAAATATGTTATTAGTCAATTCAAAAAGTTATAGTTTTTACTATGCGATTTTTCCCTGAGTGTATAAAAAAGTCAAATGGCGTTACTAGTATTAAATCGAATAGGACAATGATGCAACCAACTTCATTTTGAAGCCTCATCGTTAGGCTTTCTTGTTTAGTATTTACTGTTTTGCTGAAGTGTGAAAAACATAGTTTTTGTGTGCTCCGAATTTGTCAACTTTCTGCTTTCACCTGAAGAAAATGCAGCTGAAGGCCATCGAATACTGCAAGAAGCTTACGGGGAACATGCAACAAGCACAAAAAATCAGACTCCAAAATCGACGCCAAAGCCCAATATTCAAATTGGGGAAGTCATCCAAGTTGGGCGTGGTGTACTATGAGCCGAACTCAATTGATGCGTTTGAGCCGACCATTGAAGCAAAAACGGCCAGAATACGAGCAAAGGCACAAAAAAATTAATATTTGCAACATGACAAGGCTCTGCCACATGTTGCGCAGCCGGTCAAAACATACCTTGAAACGCTGAAATGGGAAGTCCTACCCCACCCGCCGTACAGCCCAGATATTGCCCCTTCCGACGAACTTTTGCTCTTTTGAAGAACTCCAAATGGGATCAATTCGTGGATCGCATCAAAAGAAGCATCGTTTTTTCAAGATGGTATCCGAAAATAGCGAGAAAGTCGGTAAAAGTAGTGTATAGCGATGGACAATACTTTGAAAAATGAATTTGTAACAAATTTTTCACAAAAACATGAAAAATATCATTGAAAACTTTTTTATACAGGTAATAACGTCAAAAATAAGCTCCATTGAACATATTCGTTTAAAAGTTTTATGTATACGGTTTATGTTTCGGGAATCGCTTGGTGAATCGGAATTTGGATAAATACTCGAAATATTGCTCTTTTTTGCCGTCGTAATGTGACATGTTTGTGAGAAAAACAATCGTACAATGCCCTTTTTGTAAATTCTTTTTGGGGGTTTCCACTTCAAATTAACATTGCCATCAAAAATTATTTGTTGAATCAAAAAAAATTTATATGTTAAACTTTCAGAGTTTTTAGCTTAACTTTACAATTTCACAAAATCCTTATTCTAGGTACAGTATGATAGTATAATATTTTATTTTCAAAAATTTTCAAAAATACATTAAGTTAGCAAAGTGATAGAACTTTGTAAATGTCAACAGAAACGTCTGCTGGTGATGACCGAAATTAAATTTACTGATTCAAAACCAACTCTGAATAGCAATCGCATCAAAGAAAGTTTATGAAAGGTACATTTCCGTGCAGGTTACGAGTATAGTTTTCTGTAGTCCCCTGACCAAAATAATTGATTTTGTTGGATAGATGTTCAACAATCACACCTATATTTCAATTTGGAAGCAAGATTACACAAGATCAGCTACCCTACCCGCCCGGGCTAATCACGAATCACTTACGCTCAAGCTCTCATGGTACCGATCCCCTTACTATACTCTGTACCAAAGATACACAGTAGAGCAGGGAAAGCATCGATGTTCCCAACCATCGATGTTTCCGATGTTTGACAAACATCGATGTCTGCGATGATTTGAAAATAACATCGATTTACAACATCGATGTTTCTGATAGTAATACTACATATAAGTTAAAAATTATATTTGTATATTTTTTTATGAGCTGTTTCACCTACTTTCAATGACCTGCGACTGTTTAAGCTTCGCATTAGCTAATGCGCTTGACTTGAAGTAAGCGACAATGCGCTTGCACTTGGTCAAAATACCTTTAAGACATGACCATTTTAAAGCATCCTGTACGAGTAAGTTAAACGAGTGGGAAAAGCATGGTAAGTGATCAAGCTTTAGTAACTCACATGCTTTCTTCATAGTTGCGTCAGTATCAGTTACAACTTTCTCGTATCAATATACTTAGCAGAGTTTCCGATATGTCGTTTGCCGTATGATTTGTGAATGTTAAAAGTTTCTGCGTAGACAGAACTACCGACTGTAATTCAAAATTTTTATTTATGAAATGGCAATGAACTGTAATATACCCTTCTGTGGCCCTGGACGTCCAACAATCTATGGTAAGCCGACATAACCTATATTATTCAAAATTGTCATTATGTGGGCTTATTTGTCCATATTTTCGACTGCGACTGGGCAAGTCCAACACCACCACAAGCTCTCTTATTTATTTCTATTTAATTCAGAACATTTTTATTATAAATTACAAATTTAAATAAGTTCTCTTACAATTTCCTCGCTTCCTCTGCCGACGCTTTCAGAGATGGTAGAAATGTAAAAACATCGATGTCGAAAAAAAACATTGATGTTTACCACTTCTTCCAAACATCGATACATCGCTAAAAACATCGATGTTTCGCCCTGCTCTAGTACACAGCGTATATTAAGTTTGTGCAAAAGTCTGTAACAGGGAGAAGGAATCATTTCCGATTCCATAAAGTAAAGTTCGTCTGTCAGTCTGTCCGTATGAACGCAGAGATCTCAGAGATGTTAAGAGATAGAGGTTTGACATGTATGGGACATATACTTGCAGGCAGATCAGGTTTATTTTAATTTTGTAGCCCCCTCCCGAACCCGCAATTATACATATCTCAGTTTCAAAGCAAGATTGTTTGCAGCCTCTAGAGATATTTAGTAATCAAGATTATTTTTTGATTTGCCGCAGAAATGATAAAAATCGGATGAACTAAACTCAAGTTATGACCAAAAGAATGTTCGCTTCCGCAGCGGTCGCTTGCTTGGTCATAATAGTGGCGCCATCTATTGGTCAGCTTCCAAAATCCCTCAACAAGCAAAGCAAGTAAACTAGTGGGCACAATTAATTTGACAAAAAAAAATTCATAATACCTTTTAAACAAAAATACTAAAATTTTGAAATTTTTATCGGATACTGGTGTAAAAGTAAGCTTTCAATAAAATATAAGTAGTACACAATCAGCTTCTTAGGTTAAAAAAAATAAATCAAAAAGTGCAAATTGGGGTGGCCTAAGTATTTTGACAAGATTTCAAAATTGATTTATTCTCAGCTCAGGAACTCAAATGATAAAAGAATGGTTGATTCTAGACAAGTTTATCACGCTGTGCCCAAATCTGCCTTTAGAAATTTCATACCTCTAATGGATTACAGTTAGTAAATTGGACATAAAAATTTAGAAAATGGCTAATTTGACCATAATCCCTGGACCCTACATGCGAGAAACCCAAAATTATTTTAAAAATTTGATATGTCAAGTTATAGTACTTATTATACCCGTTACTCGTAGAGTAAAAAGGTTTACTAAAGTCGTGCAAATGAATGTAACAGGCAGAAGGAATCATTTTAGACCATATAAAGTATATATATTCTTGATCAGCATCAACAGCCCAGTCGATATAGCCATGTCCGTCTGTTCGTCTGTCCGTCCGTCCATCCGTCCGTCCGTCCGTCTGTCTGTATGAACACCTCGATCTCAGAGACTAGAAGAGCTAGAGCAACCAAATTTGAAATGTAAACTCCTACTCTCTGCACGCAGATCAAGTTTATTTTAAATTTTTGCCACGTCCACCCTCGCCCCCACAATAAAAAATGTTGAATAACTCCCACAATTTTTAAGATATCGATCTAAAATTTAGAACTTACATTTATATTCGCAATATCTATAAGCCCTATCTATCAGCTGTCCCACCTCAGGCACACAGGAAACATTTCCTTCCATGAGTAACGGGTATATCGAAGTCGGTTAGAGCCGACTTTAACTTAAGCTCTCGTTTTTATCTCTAAAATGTAGTATATACTTTATTCCAGGCATGCCCAAAAGCAGCATACGACAGAGCACTGACCAATACTCACAAAAAAAAGCACCAATACCAATAATGAAATTGTTGTTGGTCAGTTTGCTTCCGCGCGCAAACACCAATCAAAGAAGAGAACTAAACCGGTTTTTGTTCTACGCGAAGCACACAGTTAGAGTTTAAGAACGCTTACTTAAAAATCAAAAATTTTTCTAACTAAAGCCCATTTTCCGACAGATAAACATTTGATTTCGACCAAATTTCACGAATCTTTTTGAAAACATATCAAAATAAAAAAAATCGCCGAGTTTAAGAACGATAAAATTAAAAACAAAAAAGTTATTCTCACTAAGACTCATTTTCCGACCGATCGGTCCTATGGCAGCCTTTAGATATAGTCATCCGATTTTGACTAAAGTTTGCAAATCTGTCTGAAAGCCTATAATATTAATAATGGTCGAGTTTAAGAAAGCTAACATTGAAAACAAAAAAGTTTTCTCACTAAGACCTATTTTTTGACCGATGGTTCCTATGGCAGCTATAAGAAATAGTCATCCGATCCGGTCGAAAAATTTCAGCTCGATAGCTTTAAAACTGAGAGACTAGTTTGCGTAGAAACAGACGGACAGACAGACGGACGGACAAAGCTTAATCGACTTAGCTCGTCGTCCTGATCAAGAATATATATAGTTTATGGGGTCGGAAATGAATATTTCTATGCGTTGCAAACTTCTGGACAAAATTTTAATACCCTTTGCAAGGGTATAAAAATAAGTACTATAACTTGACATATCAAATTATTATAAAAATTTTAGGTTTCTAGCATATAGGGTCCAGTTAATATGGTCAAATAAATTAATCAAAATAATTGTTCCTACTAGCGAAGTGCCACCATCTATTGGTGGTCAGCAAGCATTGTTCGATGCAAAATTGATGAGCGCCATCTATGATGAACGATACTCAAGTTATGACCAAATAAGTGTTCGCTGCCGCAGTGCAGCAGCAGCGCTGCTTTCAGCTGCTGCTTGACCGACTTTCTAACTTGATTTTTAAGAAGGTAAATAAAAAATTTGAACCGAGTTAAGGTAAAAGGTACACCAAGGTCCTTTGTAACACTGGGTGCTTGTAACCCAGGAATTATTCACATATACTTAAATTTGTTGGTTTTGAATGTAAGAACTCCGTTATAAGACCTAGTATAAAAGCAATATAAGAGCTATGCATCTTCCATAATTCTAAAATAAATATAAATACTTGGCCTTAAAGCCCCAAAAGGCTAAGCCGAGCTTCTCTCAATCTCTTGGCTTGTGTGCTTGAAGTTTTTGCACAAAAGAAAGGGACTAGAGGTGCGCGCATGAACGAGTTTTCATTCACGTCACGAACGTTTCACGAATTAAAAGTCTCTTTACGCAGAATTCACGTTTTTTGAGCGTTTCGCGTCACTCACGGTTCACGCACGATAAAAAAGCATCTACTAAAAATTTATTAACAAAATACAACCCTGTTATGTATAAATTAAATAAGTTTTCTAAAAACCTAATAATTTCGTGTATATTCACGATGTTTAGTTCACGCACGAATCACGAATGCTCATGCTCGAAACTCTTTCTTTGCTCACTATCACGTCGTGACACACCGTGACACGTTCAAATTCACGTCAAGGGTACACCTCTAAAAGCGACCTACAGTTTTTCATGGCTATTTACTTCACAGCTGGCGTCAATAGCTGGTGAATGTGACCGAATGTGTAAAAGTTTTTAAAGAAAAACTCTTTTTATTAGATATTCCGAGGCGGGATAAAAACCACATCTCCCGCACCAGCAGGCACACACACCCGGTCAAATTCTAGTAATATTCAAAAAAATTTTCACCCTTTTTGGTGGTTCTTGAAAATCAGGCGACCTTATGTTGGAATTTTCCTCTTCACCGTCTACAGTCGCAATTTCGACGTTGAATTTGATAAGATTGATGAAGCCTCTTGCTGTAAACAATAATGTTATCGAAAGTAAATGAAAGTCAGCTGAAAAATAAGATACCGACTCCAGAAATCTTTATGTGAATATTTTTAAGAGAAAGAGACCAAGAAACCAGAGAGCTACCGGGTAAACAACCCCTGTTACTGATATATACAGACTCACACACACAAACATACACTCGTATTTGGAAATTCAAATAAAAGCACAAGACACTTTTAATTTCGAAAAAAAAAACCACCCTGACTCGGCAGTGTCAGATGAAAAATGAAAAAAGAGGCCAGCATAAAGATTCAAACAAAGCGCTTTTTTTTTATTCAACTCAAGCCAAATAGAGCACGTATCTGTGCATATTAACCTTCGTACAGAAATACATACATATGTATTTAAGTTCGCATTTATTTAGTTCAGATTAACTGAACAAACGAAGAAAACATGGTTAAAAAAAATCAATTCCATGTTTAGGTTCGTTCTGCCAACAAACACAATTCCATTTCTAGAAAATGCCAACGTAGAAAACAAAATAATAAACTGATTCGTTGTCGGGCCAATCGCAATCTCAAAACGAACCAACGTAACCATTATTTTGTGCCTTTCCGAAAATATAACACCGACACACACACACACACACACGCACGCACACCGACAAACATGCATACACATATATATATATATATATATACATGTATAGTAGGTATATAGTTTTGTTTTTGTAGGCCCGTTCGTTGCTTTTCGAGTTTTGAAATCAGTATTGAAATCGCCGTTAACGACGGTGGTTCTGTTGCTGCTCTCCGCCTTGCAGAGAGTTTTTATGTGAGCGCACTCTCTCGCTGGTATGTTGTGTTGTGCGTGCGCTTGTGTTAGTGTGTGTGTGTGTTGAAAAATAGTTAAAATCTTATTTAAAACTAACAAAAGCCACTGAAAATCCAAAGTAAATGCAATTACTGCCAACTGACTTTTACGCCCGGACGGTTGATTGAAAATTTATAACCATTTTTAATTTTTTTGGTGCATAACAAGTGAAAATTATGATAATTGTTTTATTCTATTTATTGAAAAATTCTCAACGTGCGTGAAAGAGCGCAGCTTACGCTCAGTTGTGCTCTGCCCCGCTCTCTCACTCTCTCACTCACTCACTCACTCTCTGTCTCTTGGCCTGTCATTCGTATCTGTTACCCCCCTTTTACAGTGCCACCCAAGCAAGTTGAACTGAATATAGTGTGTGTGTGTGTGTGTGATAAAAAATGACAATTAACATACAACAAAAAAAATATATATCTCGAATTTTCAGTTCAAAGTTGAAGTTGAAATTTTTCAATTATTTTTATGCTGACCTGCTTACCACTGTTAGGTGTCTCTCAAGCTGAGCTGCCGCCTCTGCCAACTGTTATCCCCTCTCTCTCTCCAGCCAGCAGAAAAATATACAAATCTCAAAAATTAAGCATGACAAAAAGTAAATATGTTTCAGTCATGAATAAATGGTATTACGCATCTGCCAGGAAGTCACTAATTTTCAATTTATTATAACCTATATTATCAATTGGTTGATTCATTTATTAATGTTGAAATGGTAAACAACATTTGAAAATAGTTTAACTCGCAATCTCTGAACTTAAATTCTGTTATGTGTGCGTGTGTGTGTGTGTGTGCCAGTTCGTTTTTAACGTTTTCTTTGTCGCTATTTTTCGTTTTGAAATTCGTAATCAAAATCGATAAAAAAAAAATTATATATAAACGAGGGCAGTTTGATAAGTCGAAGGATTTTATAATTGAAAGATATATTCTTAATTAACAAATACAGGGTGGGCCATTAAAACCTTTGGGATGGTTTCTGGCAATAAAAAATGCAAGTTTTTGGTTTATTTTGAACTGTGAAAATTGGTTTTGATTAGTTGTAAAAAATTATACTACTGCCAGATGCCAAAGGTTTAAATAGCCCACCCTGTATTTACTTTATCTATTAATTCGAGCCATTTAGTTCTCGAGCCATTTGTTCTCTTTATGAAGCCATTTGTACAGTCTTCCTCTTCTTTGGATTCTCATTTCCTCTGGAGACACAGGGCATCAGGTTTAGAAACAGGAAATCTGTTAAATATGATGGATTGATGAAGTTTGTGTATGGCCGTAAATTGTCATGGTGGAAGAGTTATTTTATCTTCAGTATTCTGCAATGGGATTCGTACCGGATGATCGTACTTAAGCTTATTACTCAGTCAAATCCAATTAGCCGACAGCGTAGGGCCCAGTGTGACTGCTCAACGCCAAAATTACACCAAATGTAAAACGGTCACACTACATTGTCCGCTTCTTTCAATCAATTTTAAAGAAGATTCATTTGTTTCGCCTCCTTAAATCGTGCATTAATCGTGAGTGACGCGAAAGCCTCAAAAAACTAATTGCGTGAATCGTACGTAACAAGATTTTTATTTCGTGAATCGTTCGTGACGTGAAAGAATATTGGCTCAAGCGCGCACATCTAATCTCCGATCCGCATAGGAATAGCTGGCGCCTATACGGGCCCTCGCGCGCCATAAGCCTACATAAAGCAACAACAAATTCATATGTGTGCTCTCCTCGCTTTCCGAGCTAAGTTTCTGTAGGTGGCGCGTGCAGCCATGCAACAACAACATCATATGTGTCTCTCTTCTCCCTCTCCTATGTCTCTGGCAAACTCGTACGCAACAACAATGTTGCTTATGCGTAGTCAACGGTCAACTCGCTCGCAGTGGCCGAACGCTTTTCGCTATTCACCGCAGCACACATACACACACACACACACAAACATAAACCGGGTTTCTATTTCTTGTGGTTGTTCTTGCTTGAGATATATTTTATGCATTTATATTTGTTTTCACTCGGCCGTAAGCTCATTCTGGGCACCCCTGCTTTGAAGTATATATATTCTTGATCAGCATCAACAGCCAAGTCGATTTACCCATGTCCGTCTGTCTTAAGTAAGGCCCACTATCTATCTATTCTGAAAAGCACAATAAGATTCGAGCCGCCGCCCCAAATATTTGAAATATTTTTTTATTATTTTAAAATGAAAAGCAGACCAATCAAAAACAGTAAATTTAAAATTATTAGAAGCATGTCAAGCCACACGAAAATAAATTGAGTCCAAGACGGTAACTCAATATTAACTTAGGAAATCAAAGCCATAGGAACAACACTACTTGGCTCGACTGCAGCTCTCTTACTTATTTTATAAGGAGCAGGGCTTAATACCGGAACCGTTAACCGAAATAAACCGTTTCAAATCGAGTACCGGAACCAGAACCGGAACCTATAAAAATTTTTATTTGAGAACCGAAAACTGTTTGCCGTTATTAATGGAACCGATAGTACCGGAACGAAACCGAAACGCTGGTACCAGTACAGTTTCGGTTTTTTTTACCTTAGCAGAGCACATAATAGATTTGGTAACGAGTTGTATAGCTCAACCTATAGGATGCTAAAATACTTTCAGCGGAAGACATTTTCAACATTTGCTCCAGTTTTGCGGCTGCAGATAACGACTTTCTTCTGCATCGGAAAGTATGGGACTCGGCTCGCGAAATGGCACGCATACTAGAACCAGCGGAGGTGGCCACAACTAAACTTCAAGCCAAACGACGACTACGGCTGACTTGGCAGTAGTCCATTCGATCCACTCAATTTTTTGAGAACATTTTCAATTGTTTCGGAATGCAGCAGCAATAGTAACTCGAATCTCGTTCTTCAACTCATCAATTGTTTCAGGATTGTTTACATAACATTTGTCCTAATAGTCTAACGGTGTCAGATCACAGCTTCTTGGCGGCCAATTCACATCTCCATATTTGCTGATTATTCGATTTTCGAAGATAGGGCGCAGAAGATCGATTTTGGCGTGCGCTGTGTGGCACGTAGCACCGTCTTGTTGAAACCAAATATCACCCAAGTCATCCGCTTCAATTTCCTCGAAGAGCCAATCACTTAACATTGCGCGGTAGCGCTCACCATTTACGGTCGCGGTGGCTCCTTCTTCATTTTCAAAGAAAAATGGACCAATGATGCCTCGAGACCAAAATCCGCAACAAACAATGACACGTGGTGGGTGATATGCGGATTTTCTGTGCCCCAGATGCGACAATTTTGTTTATTAACATAACCACCGAGGTGGAAATGTGCTTCATCCGAAAGATGATTTTTCGGTCAAATTCACCATCTTCGGCCAAACGATCTTCCACCCAATTTCCGAACTGTAGACGATTCGGATGGTCAATTGGCTTTAGCTACTGCACCAGATGAACTTTGTATGGCTTCATGGGAAGGTCTTTATACAAAATTCGCATCAAAGAAGTGTGCGAATTGTTCAATTATTGAGATCGATGGCGAGTTGACGTCGATGGTTGTTCACGCAAATTTTCAGCAACCGCAGCAATGTTTTCGGTCGAGCGCACCGGTCGAACATCCACCAACATTCCAGTTTCCCGAACTCGCTTCACGAATTGATCCACAAATTGATCTTTCGGAACATTTTCTTTGTTAAATGTTTTTTTTTTTTAATTTCGCACAGTTTGAGTCGAGGACTCACCACTTTGGAAATATGTTTTTAATATTTCCCAACTTTCTTCAAGCGAATAGCGACCCATTTAGTAAGTGTCAAAGATTTTACTAAATATTAGTCGCTTTCCGAATGACATTTGACGTTTTTAAAGTCAAATTATGAATAGTTCAAATTCCAAACACTAGATGGACCACCCGTAGTAGTCTTTTATTATTTTTATACCCTTGCAAAGGGTATTATAATTTTGACCAAAAGTTTGCAACTCATAGAAATATTCATTTCCAACCCCATAAACTATATATACAAACTAGTCTCTCAGTTTTAAGGCTATCGAGCTGAATTTTGCACAGAGTCTTCTTTTTACTACACGCTGCTAATATATCGGAACCGACCGAATCGGATAATCATATCTTATAGCTGGCATAGGATCCATTGGACTGAAATAGGGGGTTATATAATTATATGCTTTCAAACAGATTTGCAAACTTTGGTCAAAATCGGATGACTTTATAACTGCCATAGGACCGATCGGTCGGAAAATGGGTCTTAGTGAAAAACCTTTTTTGTTTTCAAAGAAATCGTTCTTAAAGTCGGTGATTCTTAATACTAAGCGCTTTCAAACTAATTTGGAAAGGTTTATCGACATCGGGTGACTATATCTTATGGTTGCCAATCGGTCGAAAATGGTTCTTAGTAAGAAATTTTTTTTGTTTTTAATGTAAGCGTCCTTATATTCACAGATTACTAATTCTATATGCTTTCAAATACATTCGCAAAATTTGGTCGACATCGGATGACTATATCTTAAGGCTGCCATAGGACCGATCGGTCGGAAAATGAGTCAGTGAATTTTTTGGTTTTAAATTGTATCTTTCTTAAACGAGGCGATTGTTAATTTGATATGTTTTCAAAAAGATTCGCGAAATTTGGTCGAAATTAGATGTTGATCTGTCGGAAAATGGGTTTTAGTTAGAAAAATGTTTAGTTTTTATGTAAGCGTTCTTAAACTCTGACATTTCAAAACAGCATTTGCAAGAGTATAAAAACTTCGGCAGGGGTGAGAACATGACCTTTACAATGGTCAATTCATTTATGGTATTATGTTCCACATCATCGGCCCTATAACTGAGCCTTGTGGAACGGCGCCTGTGACCCGATGTGTCTTCCGCCCTTCCGACGTGTTGTACAGCAGAGTACGGCTTCCAAAATACCGAGCCTAAAAAGTGCTTGAAGAATGTTGGTCCAGTTAGCAGAGTTAAAGGCATTCCTGACGTCTAATGTTGTGACTAGGCAGTACTTTTTTGTGAATCCTCTCCATCTTTTCCCAGCAGTGGCATCACGGGCTATCTTCACTACCGTCGAAACGAACTGGTAGTCTGATCGGCCTTGCCTGCACAAAAGTTCGTTCTCAAGGCGATTGCATATTATTCTCTCGAACAATTTGCTGATTGGGTCCAGCATGCACAATGGTCTATATCAGCGGTGGGCAAGCCCTTGCTCCCATTGCTCCGAGATTTTTTTCGACAATTGGCGCCAGTCAGTCTCATAATAAACTGCGTCGCAAATTAACTCGCTTCAAATTGTAAACAACAACAAAGTCAATGCGAATCGGAGAACGGCGCCAACTCACAGACTGCGCAACAACTGCATTTTGGACGTTCGAGACTCGCTGATAACGGTTGCTTTTTCTGTTGTTTTTGTTGTTGGCCCAAACTGCCGTGCACGTTTCGGCTATGTTCACTGGTTATTGTGATAATATTTGATGCAAAAATAAAGCTTGATTCACTTTTTTAATTTCGTAGAAATTCACTAGGGTCACTACTTCATAGCTTTCAATTCAAAAACTCCCTGACTTATCAAATTGCCCTCGTATTTTCCCCCTGAGTTTAGATTTCGTTCGTTAAGCTTTTTTTTCGCATGTTTCTATGTAAGCATTGTATGTATGTGTGAGTGTGTGTAAGCGAACGCTATTGTAGATAAGTTTTGGAATGTGTTAAACAGTTGCCATCAAAAACTCAACGTTCTCAAGGTGCACTTATATAAGTTTCATATAAAACAACTCTCGCTGTTAACCTAACATTCTGACATTTGATGTTAGACTGTCAGAGCAAACGAAACAAAAAACCAAAAACTATTGTAAAATTTTCAAAAATATTTTCGAAAAACTTATTGACAATTGATGCTATTTTTCAGTTAACTCACACATCCCAAGACCACAACAATCTCTAGCTCCATGTTAATGTCGCGTTTTCTGGAACTGGAGAGCCTCAACGACTTACCATCTCGTGGCCAGTTGGGCTCACCCAACTCCAGCACAGTGGCTGCTCATACGAAAATGCGTCTGCTGAGTAAAGTGGAGCACAATATGCGCCAGAATCAAGGTCATCATCAAACCAACAACATCAACAATCTAATCCACACAGCCGACGCGGCCAATGGTGTTGTGGGTGATGTGGATGGCCTACTGACGCCCATGCGCATTAAGGCTCACATGTCGCCGCCTCATTCCGGCGGCGGCGGCGGCGGCGGGAGCAGTAGTAGTGGTGGTGGTGGCAGCAGCAGCATCAAAGCCGATTCACGACCAGAGCGCAACCTGTGGAGTCGTGCCGAGATGCTGGAAATGCTGAGCATTATGCAAAATATTAATGCTCTGGAGCAACTAAACGATCGGAATGTGAAGAGTGAGCACGTATTCCGCCAGATCGAGGACATTATGCGCAGCAAGGGCTATGTCAAAAAGTCCAGCATACAGATCTGGACCAAATGGAAGTTTCTGAAATCTACCTATAACACCACCACACGTCACGGCACCGGCATACCCAAGGTAGTGCCTGAGGAGGTGTATCGTGTGCTCTGCCGCATGTTACGCAATGGAGCTGGCGGTGCCGATAGCAATGGCAATGTCAGTGATTGCGGCAACTCAATGGATAGCTCCAAAACACATAGCGATGAGGTGAAGGATGATATGCTGGGTGTGGAACATCCCATTTTTGGATTTCGTTTGGGACTGGTCAAACCAGAGCCATTGGATACAGGTGAGGTTATGACCATGAATTTGGCAAATGCCAAATTGAAATCCACAACGGGCCATTAGGCAATGGCCTGCCCCTTTCTGCTTAAACTTAATTATCAAGCCAATTTCCGCACAAACAGGGCTTTAAGTAGGCTACTAAATACACTAAGGGCCGTTTTCTCATGTTGCTGTTTTTGCGAGTCTGGGTGGATTTACTGCATTTGCTTTGCTCATGTTCAAGTCTAACCATCTAAGAGACAATGAAATCTCATTGTCATCAACTTCATCCTCATTGATTTCAAAACCATGTACATATTAATGCAAATTATGTATTTTTGTGTTTGCGTTCATATGGTCACACTGAAAAATATTTGAAAACTAAAACCAACTGCTGCTAAAAACAGTTAAGTCTGAATTGTTAATAAGTAAACCAAAAATGGAAAATATTGGATCTGCCTTTTGAATACAAGACACCTGCAGACATTGCTGAAGAGACAGATGCGCATACTAATCCCTCTAGTTCATTGCTTAAGCAAAGTTCACACAGGCAAATAAAGATCCTTGTCCTTCTCTGCGAAATGCTTGCTTTATTTTTTAAAATTGGCGCCCAATAGACAACCTAGTATTAGTACCTTTGCAGTCCTGGCGGTGTGACCGTGGCGCAAATGCCCAAATTGATAATCAACCTACATGAGACAACCAATTGCACAAAAACCACCTGACTCTATGATGACTCTAAGGTAGTTTCAAAATCGGGCGTTGCCATGGTCGGAGAGGGTTTTAGCTCAGTGGATGGGAGTTTAGTATTTGTTTGCGTTTTTCGGTAGGGGTGGCTACCGAAGTTAGCGGTGCGAGTATTAACTTGCCGATAGTCACGACTAGCTGAACTTCTCAGGGGATAAACTTAATAATCGAAATGGTAACGGTTTATTTGTTTCACTTATAGTTAAATTGAATAAAATTCATTTTGGTTACGGTAATTAAAAATCAATTTTTTCGGTTACGTTTACGGTTCTGAATCGGTAATAACGATTTCGTTTGTATACCCTGGAACAGAATCAATTCTTTCCCTCATTAGCGAACAGAAAATTTTATAATGTTTTTTAATAAATATGTATATTTTGCAGGCTACGAGTCGGTACTGAGAACGGACAACATGACCGAGCATGATAGTGAAACAAGTCGCCACTACGAGCCGAGCATAGAGGTTACCCATCCCGAGCAAGAGGAAGTAAACCATTTGCCTTTCATAGTATCCGTTAAGCACGAGCCTGATATGGATCTAGGCATGGATGGTACCAATACACCGCCACCCACTGCACCAGCTTCGCCCTCGCCACCGCCAGCGGCGAGTCTAGAACATGTCTATACATCGACACCTGCGTCGATGCCGCCACTACGGGTGGCTTCCTTTGCCAAGGATGAATTGCGTCGGCCCCCGCATGGTGTACTCAGGATTGATCGTCCGCCGCCCACACTCACCAAAGGTCCAGCAGCTTTGGGCAGACTTAATCGATCGTTGCCCTTGCAGAGTACGAGCAACATCAACTTTGTGCATCCCACCAGCAAACTAATGCTGCCCAGGAAGCAGCAACAGCACCTGCCGCCTATGCGTCTGCCACGTGAGATTAGCTTACAGCCGGCGGGCATGCGCCTGAAGCCAGTACCCATCCGAGAGACCGGCTACTCATTGAGGCCCGATCGCATGATACCCGATCTGGAGCAGTCCAATTCGCCGCCACAGTCGCCATCGCCCACCCATATCCAACCCATGCCCACACTGCTGACCCGAGCTCAGCCTCAAAAGTATGGTATGCCTCCCTATATAGCCACCACCAGTCGTCAGGCTTTCCTGCTCTCCCAGCAGCAGCAACATCAGCAGCAGCGCAAGCGCCGTCTGGCCCAGAGTTCACCGGTGCCTGTGAAACTACAGCGAAGTGGACCACACTATGAGACACCTTCCAAGCTTTCACGCAGTCCCAACTTTGAGGACGAAGAGGTAATGCTGGAAGCCAAACGGAAGAAGATCAATGAGGAGTCTCTGCCAAGTCAGCATGAGGAGATCTTCAACAAGGAGCTGAGCCAGCTGGCCAGCGCCATGAGATCGGCACAAAAGGAAATGCTGGAGGATTTTTTCAAGCAACAAAAGGAATTTGCACGCCGCGAGCACGAGTTCCAGCTGAAGCAGGATGCCTTGGTGATGCGTGCACTGCGTAGGACGGATGCCTTGCTACGCACAGCCAACGAGCTGATAGATGGAGAGGCCAATACCACTCTAAAAGTCATTCCACCCGAAGAGGCCGAGACTGAACTCCAGGATGTCGAGCAAATTATGGCCAGCACCCTAATAGAAGAGGATGATCAGGAGGAAGACCAAGAAGAAGAAGAGGAGGGGGAAGAGATTAGCAGTGAGAGCGATCTGGAAATGTCCACGCTGGCCATGTCTGCCTCCGCTTTAAGCGAGTATGACTCGAACAATGATGGGCCCCATTCCAATAGCGATGTCTAAGTAGAATTTTCCCTTTAGTTTAAACCCCATTTTAAGTATTATTACAGAAGATATAATATTGTTAATCCCCCCCCTCCCCCCGTAACCCAACACCATTCCAATCACATTCCCTAGGTTTAAAGCAATTGAAAGTAAATATATATACTGATACAGATCCAGATATATATTCCTAGAGCAAGACGCGCATTGTTACACAAAAAAAGACTTGATTATATTTAAGCCTTAACAGATTAACAAACAACAACAACAACAAACAATAGCTAAATACAACAAACAATTTGTAACTTAATTGTATTTATTGTTCAGGTAATTTCTCGCCCACCCTCTCCCCACACCGAGGGGTTGAGCTCAGATCTTACGTGCTGTAAACATATAAAAATAAAATAAAAACAACAAAATAAATTCAAATATCCATAAAAAGATGGCATAAAAATTGATTTATCTGACACGATGTGGCACATCCCAGACAAGAGCTGCATAAAAACTGAAAACTGGAAAATGAAATAATTAAAATTCTGGAATGCAATCCGCTCGGGAATTTTAAACTTGTTTGATTCGATGGTTCACGGACACCTAATAGTAAGGCTTCTAGACTCTGGAATTGTGAAAGAAGTTCGGACCGTTTCATTATCTAGTCGAACCTTAAGCTTTGGTTCATAATAGGCAGTGTTTGGAAGTACCTAGGTACAAGTTAGAGCCCTGCAAGAGTTCACACTAAATCGTGTTAACAGTCGAAACGAAACAACTCTTATTGAATTATTTTATTTCATTTAATTCAAAGATTCATTGAGTCAAAATTTAGTTGCCGTGTGATTCTTGTCATCTCGTATGTCTCGCTTTCACACTTTTATTTAAATACTTATGTTTCAGTTCGCGTTTACAGTGTTGATTCCCTTGTCATTTTCCTTCTACTAATTTTGCAATTGAGTTATTCTGATATTAAAGACCTCATATCACTTGCCCTTGAAATTGGAAGTCGTCTTGGACCTAATATTAACGTCAACCAACTGCCTCCTCATCCAACAACGGTATCACGAAATATTACGGACCTCTATAAAAATTAAATCGGTTCAGTGATGGAGGAAATATCATTAATAAAAGGTAATGGATATGCTATCACATATCATATACATATGCGTAACTTTGCATTATATATGTGATGGTACAATGAAGAACCGGCTGTTAGCAATGTTAGGCATGAATGGAGAATCTGCGACAGGTACGCTTAAAATAATCCTTAAATGGTCATTTGTTTTTGTCTTGTTAATCATGTTTATTTGCAGGACAATTTGTTCGTAATGAAGTTAAAGATTGTTTAGAAGCTTTTGACTTGCAGTTAGATGATGCGGTTATAGTTACAGATCGTGAGTCAAACATGATATCTGCATTTAAAGAATATGCCCACATTCATTGCATCAACCACCTTTTGAATAATGTGGTCGAAAAGACATTTAAGCATGTTCCAGAATTATTGAAAATGGAAAAAAAATGCGAAAAACTGTCCAAATACTTCAAGAGATCCGGCGAAAACACTTACCTTGATTTAAGTCTCAAAGGTATTTGTCCATCGAGATGGAATACTATTTTTTATACCATGAAATCTATTGAGGACAATTGGCATGATGTCAACACTATTTAAATGAAAAAAAATGAATTAAATCGAATAGAATCGTTAAACTTAAGCGACATTAGAACTGTTACGCAAGTCCTTGCAAATATCGAGCACGCTTCGAAATTTCTAGAAGCGGATGGTTACCCAATTCTTCAATGGGTCAGCCCACGAATTCATGCTCTTCAAAAATTCTGTAAAGACGATATGTCAGACAACGTTGTTATGGGAAAATTAAAGTCGTCGTTGGATTATTATATAAATTTTGTAATTTTTAAGTATTTAACGAAGTATCACCGCAATTCGGTGATACTTCTGGTCCAACAAACCAGCTAAGTGGACCGTGACCAGACCATTCAAGATTGCAAGGAGTTCATGCGACCGATTTGCAATGACAAAAAGGAGACCACAGACATACCAGCACATTCGAATAAATACGATGAATTTCTGGCGGATTTCATGGAATTACCTACAGAGCAATCTGTTGATGGTATAATTATTATACAAGAGAAGTAACAGCTTAGTCGAATATAAAAGTTCCATTGACGGATCAATTCAACGTGTTGCTCTGGTGGAAGGAAAACGAAGCGCAGTTTCCCTTGTTATACAAAGTTAGTTGCAAAATTTTATCCATACCAGCGTCGTCTGCATCATCAGAAAGAGTTGTTCCCACGCAAGGAATTTAATATGCGAAAAATGAAGTTCCATATCCGGAAATGATGGAGGAAATATGGAAAAATAAAATAAAAGAATAACAGCTGTAACGGACAATTAAATAACAATTTCATAATTAATCAGGGTGCCACAGAAATCACTTCCGCTCGAAATTCGCGCGAATTTGATTTCGCCCTGCCACAGAGCCTGTTTTCGAGTGATTTGAAAATCGCGCACCCATGAGCCGGCGATTTGCTTAAATCAGCCCCCAAAATACATTTTGATTGAAATAATCCTTATTGATTTATAAAGGGTGTTTAATTTGCGAATAATCTACATCAAAAAAATTAAACATTTAGCATTTTAAGTTTATTAAATTAGCATTTTTATAAATCGCTAGTAAAATCGGTAGTTAAATCGCTAGTGAAATTTGTCATTCTCTGCAACTCACCAAATCGCTAGTATTTCAGTGGTGTCGCCTTTTAACATTTGATTTTCGAAATTAATCGAATTAAGTTTAAATGTGTATAAAATAGCGATTTTTGTGCTAAAATAAAGGTAAAAATAATAGATTGATTAGCAATAACTTTTGCGTTAATCTTTTGCTTATTTATTTAGCAATTTGTAAATCAATTTCTGCCAATTTGAGTTCAAACGAGAGCGTAAGTTAAAGTCGGCTCTAACCGACTTCGATATACCCGTTACTCATGGAAACAAATGTTTAATAGCCTTCCTGTATGCCTGAGGTGGGTCAGCCGAAAAGTATGCAACATTTTTTTAACTCGGCTATTTATTATCCGATCTTGATGAAAATTTCAGGGCTTATAGATGCGAATATAAATCTACGTTTTGAATTTGAGATCGATATCTCAAAAATTGTGGGAGTTACTCAACATTTTCTATTGTGGGGGCGTGGGTGGGCGTGGCAAAAATTTGAAATAAACTAGACAACAAAACTTTTGAAAACGTATCACCTTTCCTAATAAAAACAAGAAAGAAAGTCGGTCAAGCCCGACTCTCTCTCTCTCTCTCTCTCTCTCTCTCTCTCACTAAGATTGCTTCTGCTGAACGAAATGCTTAGGTTATGGGTGGGGTGGGTGGTGGGTGTTAACTGACCGTTTTTTGCTCATAACTTGAGTATCGTTCATCCGATCTTTATCATTCCTTCAGCAAATCGATAAATAATTTTGAGTACTAGATATCTCTAGAAAGTACGAACCATCTATCATCAAAACTGTAGGAGATATGACGTTTTTTCCAAATTGCGGGGGCGTGAGGGGGCGTGGCAAAAATTGAAAATAAACTTGATCTGCGTGCAGACAATAGGAGTCTACATTTCAAATTTGGTTGCTCTAGCTCTTCTAGTCTCTGAGATCTAGGTGTTCATACAGACAGACGGACGGACGGACAGACGGACAGACGGACAGACGGTCAGACGGACAGACGGACATGGCTATATCGACTCGGCTGTTGATGCTGATCAAGAATATATATACTTTATATGGTCGGAAATGATTCCTTCTGCCTGTTACATACATTTGCACGACTTTAGTATACCCTTTTACTCTACGAGTAACGGGTATAAAAAGTGGGAGCGCTAAAACCAAAATAATGACGAGAAGCCGCCCAAATGTTAGTTCATTTTATAATTCTTTCGAATTGTTTATAATTTCAATAAATTATAATAGGGAAAGCATCGACCAGATGTCCAGAGCGAAATTTTCTTGGCTCTTATGAAAGAGCATATAGACTTAGCCCGCAATTTCACAAAGGGCGTCAGGTGACTGCAGCCTGGAACAAACTGACCATGAATTTGGCCAACTTTTCCTCCGATTGCTTCAAGGTACTTTTCAAGCAGCAGGAGCATTACCTACAGAATTTTGCGTTCGTACATATATCGTTTTGTTTACCTTTTCGTTGGCCGTACTCGTGTTACCAAACAGCAGCTAGAGTTGCAAGGTTTCATTTTTAATTTGGCGGGCGGCAAATTACAATTTTTGCTGTTTGAATTAAAAAGCATTCAACTCCGTTGAAGAAAATTAAGATTAATTTGTTTAAAAAAGAACTAACCAAATACTTTACATTTAAAAATATTAATAAAATCGCATGAAAAGGGCTTACTCTAATTTGCCCTTGTGGGCTGTCTACCCTACGCAGTCAAGTTCGAAAGGGTTTGTGTCCAAGCTTAAAAAATGAAATCACTCGAAGTTCAGTGGCATGGCGAAAATTTTCGCCCGATTTGACAAATCGCTAAAAGCCAAATCGCTAGTGAATTCTGTGGCACCCCTCAATATCATCGTGTTGCTAGTGTTAATAATGTTGATATTGTTAACAGTGTTCTCACAAATGCCTACTGTTGCTTTTAGTTTTTAGTATTGAAAGGGGAAAACGGTGCTCGAACTTAGATTTTCCTATCATATAGATTAAGTTCCCTTGCTAAAGCTGACTTTACACTTATCATATATCTCTAAATAGTCGATTGTAAAAATTCTCTAAAAAGAAACTCTTATCAAATTGAACCTGTCAAACTACATCAAAAAGCAGAAATTTTCCAAATATTTAGAATTATTTGCTTTGCTATTACACTATCGTCAGAGAGTCTCTTTAGAGATGTATGACAAGTGTAAAGGCTAGCATTCACACGTGCTTTGTTAACGAATCGAAGTAGATCATCAATTCCCAATCAGACACCAGATTGTTTATTAGAATTATAGCTTTGACAGTGTAAGCAATGATACTGTTGCCTGTAACACACGATTCATTTGAACGAGAGAGAATAATTTGTTCTTTAGAGTGCACTCGTGCAGGGCTCTAGTACAAATACCTTGGTACATACCTAGATACATATTTTGTGTCCCTTTTACCTTACCTCGGTTTTTTTCAAATTTGTGTACCTTTTACCTTACCTAGGTCTTAATTTTCATTTACCTTGTCAATAGGTAAGGTACTAGGTACTTTTCGTAAGTGATTTTTTCGCTACGATTACATTATAGCCGAGATGCTGCCGCGCACTGCCATATTGTAGAGAAAAGTATCAGGGACCTACTTATGGTTTTAACTGGACGTCCGGTAAGTATCCATGCTAGATAAGAGGATGACAGACTATCAGCCTTGCTCTCATTTTCACTTTCGCAAAACTTTTGCGATTGTTATCGCAAAATTTTTACACAAGTGAAAATGGGAGCATGCTTGTATAAAAAAAATATCGCCGGTGTTTTTCAAAATACTCATTTTATATGTACGACTGCCGATATCTGGAGTTGCAATAACAAAAGTTACTTTCATGTAACCGGCCACTATATAGATAGCAGTCTACATCGTCATTCACTCGTGCCCGCATATAAGCGTGTGCGATTTTCCCACACACATGAAATAACTGCTACTATATTAGCTGAAGTTCATAGCAAATACCGACTTAGGGCCGTTTTCTAATGTTGGTGTTTTTGCAAATCTAGCTGGATTTGCTGCATTTGCTTTGCTCATGTTCAATGCTAACCATCTAGATGAATTTCGTAGCAATCTACTTCACCCTCATTGATTTCAAAACCATCTCCATGCTAATGCAAATTAAATATTTTTATGTATCCGCGCATATGGTCGCACTGAAAAATATTTGGAAACAAAAAACAACTGCTGCTAAAAACAGTAAAGTCTAAATTGTTATTAAGTAAACCAAAAGTGACACTGCTGAAATTACAGATGCACATTCTGATTCCCCTAGTTCATTGCTTAAGCTAAGTTTACACATCCAATTAATTTGGCTAAATTTTGATAAAAATAGTCATGTTTGAAGATTTTACATGATTTAAAACTAAAACTATAGTTTCATACGCAAATAAATTGATCAAATATGGCCGGAAAGTTCAACAATTTGGCATATATAGCCCAATTTTCATGAAAATTTGTCCACATTATTTGCCTGTCTGAACATAGCTTTCGACCTACTGCCTAATCTCCCATCATAGTAACAAGTCGTTCCAAAAGAAACACCTTCTTCTCCTCTGTAAAATTCTTGCTTTAATTTTTAAAATTGGCGCGCAATAAATAAGACAATAATCAGCCAAATGCAGAGGTGCTACCAACCTAGTATTAAACCATTTCAGCCCTCCCGGTGTGGCCATGGTGCAAATGCCCGAATTTATAATCAACCTACATGAGACAACCAATTGCACAAACACCATCTAGTTGCAAAATCTAGATGGAACCTAAATGGTTTTGGCAGATTTCGCTGAGTTTTGCTTTTATAATGGTGGCCAAAAACACTACTTCCATTTTTTGTCGCGTGCGAATCGCTTTTTGATTGGCTTTATCTTGGGACCAGCACTAGGTGTGCTCTCCACTTTACCACTAAATAAAGTGCTTCGAAGGGCTAAAAGTTAAAGTAATAGAGGAAAAAAATTTTTTATTTGACTCATTCCACTTTAAGGGCGTTCGACATCATGGAAATACCCATATATAGAAGATTAGAAATATATTTGAAAATATTCTCAAATTCTCCTTTGTAGCTCCAACGCCGGCGAAGTTTTTAGTTTTACTGTTACTTCCTCCACAAAATGAAGGTCATCAAATTGAAAACTTGTTTTGAATTGGTAGTTTCTCAGCAATTTTGCCAATGTTACTTTAGTCGCCATAAGAGCATATGCCCTGCCTGCAATTTAAAAATAATTTATCAATAACATTAGTTTACAAAAATAAAAAATTAAATGACCCATTTCTACTGAAACTATTTGTTAGTGTAGTTTGGAATGGTGATCTCCAAAATCAATTTCAAACAAATTTTCTTGGCAACTTTCTTAGATATGAATTTTTTTTTTCAATTTCTCGGTAGGTGCACTTACATTTTATGCCATATTTCACTTCATAATTGTCAGATTGAGTCAATCATCTATTCGTCATGAATCGAAAGGTTATTTAATTGCCAATAAACGCATAGAACAATGTTTTCAGATGGGCTTAGTAGTTTGAATACAATGACCAAAAATATTTTTAAAAAATTGATTTTTTTACTCGAAAATGCAAGAAATTTCATTTTTAAACGCCTAGGAAAAATATTAAAAGAATAAAAAATAAATATTTTTATTTTTGAAAAAAATGAAAAATGCATTTCTAAGAAATGTTGCCATGAAAATCTTTGTAAAAATGATTTTTGAGATCAACAATATCAAACAACTATACAATAAAAATAGTTCCAGTAGAAATATGACTTTTTGGCTGTAAACTAGTGTAATTTAGCGTTCAACTCGTAAAACTTACCTATGCAATTTCGTGAGCCCTTGGCGAAGGGTATATGGGCATATGGATGCTTATCTTGAACATTGTGCGGCAAGAAGTGATCGGGATTGAACGTCTTAGCCTCAGGCCCCCAAATTTTCTCACTGCGATGCAGGTGAAATATATCGATGGCGATTTGCACTCCCTTGGGTATAACAATGCCATTCGATAGTCTGAAATCCTCTGAGGTTTGCCGCAGGATAATGGGAACTGGTGGTATCACACGCATGGACTCATTCAGTATCATATCCATGTAGACCATTTGCTGTGTTTCAGCATAGCTGACATCAAAGTCGCCAGTCCGGGGGAATAACGTTTTGATCTCTTCGAATGCCTTCTCCTGATACTGAGGGAACATGGCCAACAGCATGAGGGTATAGTACATGGTATTGGCAGTTGTTTCAAAGGCAGCAAATACAATAGAATTGCACTCATCTTCCACATTCTTCGAGCTAAAAATGCCACGTCGAAGCAGATCGGTAGCCACATTGAGAAATATATGTTTGTCCTTAAATTCAAGCGAAGTATTGGGTGAAGTTGCCTCCATATCCTCCTGAGCCAGTTTCCTCTCTATGAGCTAGAAATCAAAAATTTATGAGGATAGGTTACGCTTTCTTTTCGGACCTTTCCCACCTTTTTTATAAACGCACGTATCTCGGTCTTGGCCAGCCAATATGCTTGCTCCTTGCCCATCAGCTGGCGTACCCATCGAATTAGCAGCCAAGGCGAGAGGCCTATATCTGTTATTACCTTCAAATAACTATTAAATGCATAGCAGCCCAGCTCTCACTACTGTGGACTCACCATTTATATTGATCCATCAAGCGGTTGGTCATGAAACTCTCCTCATTTCTTACATCACTTCCCATGGTGGTTTCTATCCTTAAAGCTTGAGTAAATGTCAAAATTAAGATAAATATTCACTCACGCGTCGTTATGCCCAAAGTGAAATTATGGAGTATTGGAATGCAGTCCTGCTCGCCATCATCCACCAAGGTATCCAATACTTTAAGTAGATGTTTTGTTTCGTTGTTAAAAATTGACTCGAAACTCAGCAGAACCTTGTGTGCAAAAGCGGGACTGAGCATCTTACGATGAAGACTCCAACGAGAATCTAAACAAAATTTGCAAACTCAATCTTCAAAATTTCTTTGTCAATGTAAAGTGTATCCACCCTTTAAGGTGAACAGTCCAAGGCCTAATGCATCTTCCAAAACCTTGTAGATAAGACTCTTATTCACACATTGCGGAGATGTGAGAATATCTTGAATCAGCTGGGGATCAGTAACACACACAAAGGGTATGGGACCCAGCCAGGACATTATGTTGTGCCCATACTTCTCCAGATAACTACCGAGTATATAGAGTAAATCTAAAAGGGAACACAAAAACTTATACACTTGGCTAGAACCAGAAGTCGATCTCGTATACCGTCCCGTCGAAATAGTAAATGCGCCATTCCCAACACAGGATATCCCAGCGGGCCGGGTATTTTTAACGCTAACAGATAAAACCGTCGACGAGTCCATAGTATATAAAACCACGCCACCAGCACCAAAGCACTACACAATGTCCACGACAACATGTCTCTAGTGGGTAAGTAACCGAACGCTTTATAGAGTTTTACCACTTTAATTGCGCAGGTTTGTGTGAAGCGAGTTTTTATAAGCCGGAACCTTTGCTAAGCATTCGGTAAAACAAGTAAACAAAATCCGTCAATGCCGACTTATATATACTCTGTACCTCTCTCTGTATACTCAAATCTCTAGCTCTTACCATCTCGGAGATCGGTTTGTTCATACTGACAGACGGACGGACAGACATACATGGCTACGATGACTCGGGTCGGTATAGCCGGTATATACCTTGTCGAAGGTCAGGGACTACGTACTTTAATTTCAATGAGACTATTAAATTCTCAGTTAATTGAAAATACAAATTATTCTAAACCGGCTGGGTAATTGATCAAATTTAATTATTCTTCCAATTAAATAATTTTTATAAATAAAGATTTTAAATTAATTTCATCCAACAATTTTATTTTCGCTTTAAACACTTCTAGCTGAGGGATTATCAAAGTGACCGGTGGTCGGCACCTCTACTGGGACCATTTGGCTGGCCAGTTGGTTATATGGCAGCTATACGATATATTCATCCGATTTTCATCAAATTTTTTGAAATTATAAAACTGCTATGAAATTACGAAAACTGCAAAATTCGAAGTTTAATTGAAAAAAAGTGTTTTTCACTAAAACAAGTGTTCAAACATGAACATGAGACGAGACTTCAAACCACATGTAGCACAGCCGATCATAGCTCAGCATCATAAATATGTCATTTAATTTAATTACGGTTGCTTTCAAGGACAAACCACTTGAAAGGGTCATCCGCACTTAATATGCTTCGTGGGAGGCAATGTGTGGTCCTTCCACGAATGCATGTTTTTATCTTTATACACACGCAGCTATCTTACAAATACTGCCTTACTTAAGATTAGAAATAAAGGATGAGAAATTCTAAATAAAAGGAACCTCGCTCAGACTGAGCAGGTTAGTACAATTGAAACCTGCAACAAGCGTGCTCATTAAAAGTGTATAAGTATATACAACAAGTTTTCCGAAGGATCGTTTCTATGGCAGCTGTATGCAGTGTTTGGAAGTACCTAGGTACATACCGAGATACATATTTTGTGGACTTTTTACCTCGGTATTTTCAAATTCGAGTACCTTTTACCTTACCTAGGTCTTAATTGTCATTTACCTTGCCAATAGTTAAGGTACTAGGTACTTTTCGTACGTGATTTTTTTCGCTCCGATTACATTATAGCCGAGATGCTGCCGCGCTCTGCCAAATTAAAAAGAAAAGTATCAGAGACCTGTTTGTGGCTTTAACTGGACGTCCGGTAAACATTCCCTGTTAAAAAACTATACGATCCATGCTACATAAGAGGAAGGCGGACTATCAGTCGATCTCCCATTTTGCCAAATTGCCAGGTTTTAGTCATAGCTTTGAAACTGACTGCGTGGCAAAGCTTTATTTAAGGGCATATTTATACCCGTTACTCGTAGAGTAAAAGGGTATACTAAAGTCGTGCAAATGTATGTAAAAGACAGAATGAATCATTTCCGACCATATAAAGTATATATATTCTTGATCAGCATCAACAGCCGAGTCGATATAGCCATGTCCGTCTGTCTGTCTGTCTGTATGAACACCTAAATCTCAGAGATTAGAAGAGCTAGAGCAACCATACAACTTCAGTAAACTCAAGAGGTATAAGATTCATTCTTCCGGAGCAAAGCCTTAAGCTCCGGGTTCTGCAGTCAGACTTTACGATTGTCTTGTTTGAAAACTTTTGCCTTTTTTATCAATTATCCCTAAACTTGGCTAGCACTTTGAGATGATTGTTTCCTGAACTTTAGAGGTGGCAATTACTATCGATTTGCTTATAAGTTTTGCAAACTACTCCAAAATAAGAATAAAGCTGAAAAAAAGCCGAAATCATTTTTATAAAAGCTGGAATTCCCGCTTCCCGCTGTTTCTAAATTTTTCCCGCAATACGGTTTTAAAAAAAGCTACAAATGACGGGAAAAAAGCTGATTTGGCAACACTGATTCTATCCTTACCAACCGACTTTCAAGCCAATCGGATGAAAAATAATTTTGTGCCCACAGAATTTTCCGGGAATTTTCCTCGTCGGCGGATTTTCCAAAATCGGGAAAACACGTGTCGAATTATTTCGCGTACTATGCTTACGAACCAAATTTCAAGTCAATCGGAAGAAAAATTTTCCCAAACAAACTTTTCCGACGCTTTTCCGGTTGGAATTTTCCAAAACCCCGTCTAAGTACGCACTTTCACCACTAAAGGAAACTCCTGTCCAAATTTCAGCCTTCTATCTCTTACCGTTTGCGCTCTGCGTTGATTGCCAATCAGTCAGTCAGTCAGTGAATCAGGACAAACTGTTTTTTATGTAGAGTAGATGACCCATATGCGAGCACGACAGAATGACGATGTAGATTGCTATCTATATAGCGGCCGATTTCACGAAAGTAACTTTTGTTATTAGAACTCCAGATATCGGCTGTCGTACATATAAAATGAGTATTTTGAAACATACCGGCGATGTTTTTCTTATACAGCAGTGCTCCCATTTTCACTTGTGTAATGTAATATTTTGCGATTCAAAACCGTTTTTAACAAAAGTGAAAATGGGAGATCGACTGATAGTCCGCCTTCCTCTTATGTAGCATGGATCGTATAGTTTTTTAACAGGGAATGTTTACCGGACGTCCAGTTAAAGCCACAAACAGGTCTCTGATACTTTTCTTTTTAATTTGGCAGAGCGCGGCAGCATCTCGGCTATAATGTAATCGGAGCGAAAAAAATCACGTACGAAAAGTACCTAGTACCTTAACTATTGGCAAGGTAAATGACAATTAAGACCTTGGTAAAGTAAAAGGTACACGAATTTGAAAATACCAAGGTAAAAAGTGCACAAAATATGTATCTAGGTATGTACCTAGGTACTTCCAAACACTGCATACAGCTGCCATTGAAACGATCCTTCGGAAAACTTGTTTTAGTGAAAACCCCTTTTTTTCAATAAAATTTCGAATTAAGCAGTTTTCGTAATTTCAAAAAATTTGATGAAAATCGTATGAATATATCGTATAGCTGCCATATAACCAACTGGCCCGCCAAATGGTCCCAGTAGAGGCGCCGTCCATCGGTCAGTTTGATAATCCCATCTCAGCTAGAAGTGTTTAAAGCGAAAATAAAATTGTTGTTATCAAAAATTATTTAATTGGAAGAATAATTAAATTTGATCAATTACCCAGCCGGTTTAGAATAATTTGTATTTTCAATTAACTGAGAATTTAATAGTCTCATTGAAATTAAAGTACGTAGTCCCTGACCTTCGACAAGGTATATACCGGCTATACCGACCCGAGTCATCGTAGCCATGTATGTCTGTCCGTCCGTCTGTCAGTATGAACAAACCGATCTCCGAGATGGTAAGAGCTAGAGATTTGAGTATACAGAGAGAGGTACAGAGTATATATAAGTCGGCATTGACGGATTTTGTTTACTTGTTTTACCGAATGCTTAGCAAAGGTTCCGGCTTATAAAAACTCGCTTCACACACACCTGCGCAATTAAAGTGGTAAAACTCTATAAAGCGTTCGGTTACTTACCCACTAGAGACATGTTGTCGTGGACATTGTGTAGTGCTTTGGTGCTGGTGGCGTGGTTTTATATACTATGGACTCGTCGACGGTTTTATCTGTTAGCGTTAAAAATACCCGGCCCGCTGGGATATCCTGTGTTGGGAATGGCGCATTTACTATTTCGACGGGACGGTATACGAGATCGACTTCTGGTTCTAGCCAAGTGTATAAGTTTTTGTGTTCCCTTTTAGATTTACTCTATATACTCGGTAGTTATCTGGAGAAGTATGGGCACAACATAATGTCCTGGCTGGGTCCCATACCCTTTGTATGTGTTACTGATCCCCAGCTGATTCAAGATATTCTCACATCTCCGCAATGTGTGAATAAGAGTCTTATCTACAAGGTTTTGGAAGATGCATTAGGCCTTGGACTGTTCACCTTAAAGGGTGGATACACTTTACATTGACAAAGAAATTTTGAAGATTGAGTTTGCAAATTTTGTTTAGATTCTCGTTGGAGTCTTCATCGTAAGATGCTCAGTCCCGCTTTTGCACACAAGGTTCTGCTGAGTTTCGAGTCAATTTTTAACAACGAAACAAAACATCTACTTAAAGTATTGGATACCTTGGTGGATGATGGCGAGCAGGACTGCATTCCAATACTCCATAATTTCACTTTGGGCATAACGACGCGTGAGTGAATATTTATCTTAATTTTGACATTTACTCAAGCTTTAAGGATAGAAACCACCATGGGAAGTGATGTAAGAAATGAGGAGAGTTTCATGACCAACCGCTTGATGGATCAATATAAATGGTGAGTCCACAGTAGTGAGAGCTGGGCTGCTATGCATTTAATAGTTATTTGAAGGTAATAACAGATATAGGCCTCTCGCCTTGGCTGCTAATTCGATGGGTACGCCAGCTGATGGGCAAGGAGCAAGCATATTGGCTGGCCAAGACCGAGATACGTGCGTTTATAAAAAAGGTGGGAAAGGTCCGAAAAGAAAGCGTAACCTATCCTCATAAATCTTTGATTTCTAGCTCATAGAGAGGAAACTGGCTCAGGAGGATATGGAGGCAACTTCACCCAATACTTCGCTTGAATTTAAGGACAAACATATATTTCTCAATGTGGCTACCGATCTGCTTCGACGTGGCATTTTTAGCTCGAAGAATGTGGAAGATGAGTGCAATTCTATTGTATTTGCTGCCTTTGAAACAACTGCCAATACCATGTACTATACCCTCATGCTGTTGGCCATGTTCCCTCAGTATCAGGAGAAGGCATTCGAAGAGATCAAAACGTTATTCCCCCGGACTGGCGACTTTGATGTCAGCTATGCTGAAACACAGCAAATGGTCTACATGGATATGATACTGAATGAGTCCATGCGTGTGATACCACCAGTTCCCATTATCCTGCGGCAAACCTCAGAGGATTTCAGACTATCGAATGGCATTGTTATACCCAAGGGAGTGCAAATCGCCATCGATATATTTCACCTGCATCGCAGTGAGAAAATTTGGGGGCCTGAGGCTAAGACGTTCAATCCCGATCACTTCTTGCCGCACAATGTTCAAGATAAGCATCCATATGCCCATATACCCTTCGCCAAGGGCTCACGAAATTGCATAGGTAAGTTTTACGAGTTGAACGTTAAATTACACTAGTTTACAGCCAAAAAGTCATATTTCTACTGGAACTATTTTTATTGTATAGTTGTTTGATATTGTTGATCTCAAAAATCATTTTTACAAAGATTTTCATGGCAACATTTCTTAGAAATGCATTTTTCATTTTTTTCAAAAATAAAAATATTTATTTTTTATTCTTTTAATATTTTTCCTAGGCGTTTAAAAATGAAATTTCTTGCATTTTCGAGTAAAAAAATCAATTTTTTAAAAATATTTTTGGTCATTGTATTCAAACTACTAAGCCCATCTGAAAACATTGTTCAACGCGATTATTGGCAATTAAATAACCTTTCGATTCATGACGAATAGATGATTGACTCAATCTGACAATTATGAAGTGAAATATGGCTTAAAATGTAAGTGCACCTACCGAGAAATTAAAAAAAAATTCAATTCAATTCAATTCTAAAAAAGTAGCCAAGAAATTTTTTTTGAAATTGATTTTGGAGATCACCATTCCAAACTACACTAACAAATAGTTTCAGTAGAAATGGGTCATTTAATTTTTTATTTTTGTAAACTAATGTTATTGATAAATTATTTTTAAATTGCAGGCAGGGCATATGCTCTTATGGCGACTAAAGTAACATTGGCAAAATTGCTGAGAAACTACCAATTCAAAACAAGTTTTCAATTTGATGACCTTCATTTTGTGGAGGAAGTAACAGTAAAACTAAAAACTTCGCCGGCGTTGGAGCTACAAAGGAGAATTTGAGAATATTTTCAAATATATTTCTAATCTTCTATATATGGGTATTTCCATGATGTCGAACGCCCTTAAAGTGGAATGAGTCAAATAAAAATTTTTTTTCCTCTATTACTTTAACTTTTAGCACTTTCGAAGCACTTTATTTAGTGGTAAAGTGGTGAGCACACCTAGTGCTGGTCCCAAGATAAAGCCAATCAAAAAGCGATTCGCACGCGACAAAAAATGGAAGTAGTGTTTTTGGCCACCATTATAAAAGCAAAACTCAGCGAAATCTGCCAAAACCATTTAGTGCGACTAATTTTAAAATGTTGTTGAATAATTTTACTGTACACAAAAAAAAAAATGGTCCGACATTTTTCGTTTACTTCTACTACTTTCACACGTACGTCACGCAAGGGGCATGATGACGAGGGACGTCAGACAACCCTGCGGACCCCAGTCGGTACACCCTGAACCAAGCTCTAAAAGCGGAGAAGCCCTCCGAGCAACCACGGTTCGGTACCCAAAGATCAGACCCAAAGATCAGAAGATGTTTTAGATGGACGTCGCCCCTCACCACGGCGGAATTGTTACGCCCGACAGTGTGCTTTTCAAATAAGGCAACTGAGACGCTGGTGTCTGCTTCTTGCATCCTCATTTTCCTCCTCTTCCAACACGATTTCTTCGGTATGCATGAAAACTTAATTTTTAAGACGCAAAATCTGTGATTTAGGGAAAGAGCTGCCCCTTAGCTGCGCCCTTGGGCAGTAATGATCCGCATTTCATATTCTGAATTTTTTATATTGTGCTTTTAAATCATTATAAATTTTTTTTAACATATAATAGCTGGAAAAGACTGAGGTTACCTTACAAATACCAAATTTGGCATTTTTCGGCTATCTCAGCACACTATTTTGTTTTTAGGTTCCACTCGCGCAATAAAGTTTGGAGTTCTCCGTACCGTGCTTAAAGGCCTGTATCCAGCACTGCGGAAAATTCCTGAAAGGAATTTGCTAGTTATTTCTTGTGTGTGTGGAACATAACTTAAATAGGGTGACCATCCACCAAAAAGGTGCATGGTCACTCTGATCAGTCAGCTCTTAAGCACTGTTAATTATTTGAATTTAAATAAATTAAAAAAATAAAATAATTTCCAGTGGAAGTAGGTGCTACTTTATACTAGGCGATGATAAGCCGATGGCTAAGAATGACAATTTTGCAGTGTGGCCCGGATGGCGCACAACTATGTGCACAACTTTATAATGTCATTCCAATCTCCAAAGTAGTATGACATCTCGGTTGGTCGCCAATCCCATGAAGTCTTTCATAGAGGGATACAAGATTGACTAAATACATTTGTATTAATATTAAGGATTTGTGACAACTCAGTGGCAGGATCAGTACCTTGGCTTTGGTCTATGGGCGAACCGCTGGAACATAACCGTTAATCGTTCAAAGAGTCAACATGATCGCTATGAGACCACGAAAAGTTGCTCGAGTGCGACTCCTAGGATGAAAAGGATACCGCGGTTAAATACCTTAGCGTATCTCTGGACCGCCGCTTGACCAGGAAAGTCTATGTGTCTCGGGCAGTAGCTACGGTTGCAGCTATGACATTGAAGCTCGATTGGCTTCTCAAGCTTCGTAGTGGTGGATCGGGGGGATCCCGTTATGGGATCCCACTACCCTCAAGAACCTTTAATCTTCTTTGTGAGGTCTCTGGTATGAGAGGCATACAACTATATACCGCGATTTTGACGCTTTGCCATTATGCGCCCCAAATTAATATGCACACCAGTGCAATTTGGCATAAGTGTCCCCTTGGCACCATCCCCCACCAATCTTTGCACTCTGCTGGTTCCCCAGCAAGATGACAGCTCATAACAAATCATTAAAGCATTCCCCCCAAATTTTTGCTCATCACGTCCAAAATAATTGTATCCAATATATTCCTGGGCTGTGTATCAGCTGTTCTTTCAATCCACACGCGCTATCGATAGGCCAACTATAGATAAGAAACTGTGGGTTTCGATCATGTTGCTGGATACTCAAGCAACGAAAAGGTAAACTAAAAATTCCTGGCACAGTTTTTTTTATATGAAGTTTGCCAGGAATTTTTAGTTTCCGCGGTGCTGGATACCCGGCTTAAAACACTAATTCTAAAAAAGATGATAAAAATTAAGAAAATAATATGAGTTCGTCTTGGTAATTGTCTAGCACTTGGGGTACTATTCGTATTTTAAATGAAAATATGGTTTTTCAATATATTCCCCATGAAAATGTGTGCACTTTGGCATTCGTGTAAGTCAATTTTCGAAGCACTTTTTCCACTTCGATTAAGGCACCTCCAAAACATGGGTTTTAAACGCATCATCAGCTTCGTGTGGCATTCAAAAACGTTCACCACGCAGTTTATTTTTGATGTTTGGGAATAAAAAGAATTCATTGAGTGCTTAATACGGCGGATGAGTCGCTTGCGGGATGTGATGTGTGAGAGCTCGCATTGTCATGATGGAGAATGTATCGTCTTCCGCGGTTGGTTTCTCCGAAGACTTCCGTCAATCAAATGGTCGTGTACCACTCAGAATTGACCGTCCTACGTTGCTGCTTTTTCCCTACGATTAGTAATACCTCCACCCTCTACGTTCCTTTTCGAAACAATTTATTGGACCCCCACCCACCTAATATTTTTTTATAACTTGACGCCCCTGCTTATATCCCAAAGACTCAGTTTATACGCGCTCAAAAATGAATTTACAAATTTATCTTTCCTAACAAGAAATGTATTTAATATATATTGCATTATTTTAAAACAAAATTAGCATTTTAAAATAAACGTAAAGCGCCCTAAACTTACGAGAAATCAATTATTATTCTTACTAACTACAAACATTTCTCTTCCAAAAATTGGTTTTAAACTAAAAGTAAATACATTTACATATAGAACTAGCTTAATATGACAATTTTCGTGTGCATTAAACTAATTAATGCCCATGGGGATTTTGTTAGTTTTTTCTGTTTTGAATTCCTTTTAGTGTTTTTTTTTTCTGCTTTTGCAGAGTAGAGTAAACGCCTAAAGCAAATGCTATTAGCCGCTAATTAGTATTTTATTTTACAATTACCATTATTATGTTGAACAAGCACCCCCACGATCTAATCGGGCCTATAGATGGGCGTTTTGGGTATAAATTCAATTAAAATAACATACTCCATCATGGAATTGGAATCACATTGTTGCTTATGCAGTCGCCAGTGTAGGCCCAGCTTATGATATAGATGATTGTTCTCCCATTCAAACAGCTTATCCAGAGTTAATTGTGTCTGTCAAAAAGGGGGAAGGAATGCAAAAGGTTCAAAATTGAAAGTTGTTGAATCAAGAATTGAAACTTACCCGCTTGCTGAGACAGATGACGGGCCAGAGGGAGCAGCCGAGTGTGCAGCAGCAGCAAACGCAACCGCAAAAAAGCCATTTGACATTAACGGGCAGGGTCTTCTTCAGGACACCATTAATACGTCCCACAGTGGCCTTGAACTCCTCGGGTGCCACCCGTGATAGCAGGCCGCACGGAAATTCGGTGTTAAAGCGATTGCTGAGGCCAAAACTGCAACAGAAAAAGTGAATTTTAAAATAATTTGCTGTAGTTTCTGTTATTTATACGATAATTGACATGTAATTGGCAGCTGCCACCACCCCCCGTAAGATACTGGTAACGAGGTCAAGCTTTATCAATAACAACAAATGAGCGCCTAAAAACCAAACCTTGAACTACATTCGCACTTCTAGAGCAATTGTGTAGGTACAGTAGACACTAGTAAAATAAACAATTTTTGATAAAAAAAAAAAGATAGAGGAAAGCTTACTTTGGCTCGACCGAAGTTTATAAATTGCAGCTTGTATAATCTATTTAAATACGATATATTTTTCAGATTTTGACCAAACTCCCAAAAAATGTGTTGAAACCGATAATATTCATAACTGGAAAGTAAAATAACGCTACCATTGAAAACAAAAAAAGTTTTTCTTACTAGAACTGCATTTTCGACCGATCGTTCCTATGGCAGCTATATGCTATGGTCATCCGATTTGGATCAAAGATGGCACAATTGTGTGGTAGCATATAATATTAATCAGTAACAAGTTTGGGAGCGATAGCAGGGAAAACAAACTTTTTTCAGTTCTATATGGGCATTTGCAAACTGACGTGACGATACATTTGTACGATAAAATGTTTTTAAAAAATATGACTATACACTACAATCGGCAAAAACAATGGCCGTGTTCAGCAGAACAACTTGCTCCCTGATCAAGTAAAAATTTGCAATAATCTTCCCACTGAACTCGAGTGAAGCGGCATCATAATAGCCAATTTGAGGAATCAAGATACAGGAGCATGTATCAAAGAAATAGTAAAGTAAAGTAAAATTGACTCAAACAGCACCTCACGGAGGAGGGGCCAGGGCCAAGCTTCCCTCAATCTCTTGGCGTTTGTGCTTATAATTTTTCGCACAAGAGAAAGGGGACCTACATTTTAACGCCGAATCCGAACGGCAATAGTTAGAGAATTTTTGCTTTTTCATGGCTAGTTACTTCACAGCTGGCGCCAGTAGCTGGTGAAGGTGATCGGGTGTGTAAAAGCTTTTTTCTAAAGAAAGAAAAAACTTTTTCTATTAGATGGTCTGAGGCGGGATCGAAGCCACAACCTCCCGCACCAGCAGCCACACATACAACTGGGACGCCACGCCCGACCACAAAGATCAAAGAAATAGTACGCTACTTTAAAGTGATACTGCTCCCTCCAACAGCGATGCATAATTCTTTTCTGATACCTGCTCAGGGATCTTTTTGTATAAACATTTTTTTTTTGTATTTGAAATAATACAAGTTTATTTTCCAGGGAACCTTATTCAAAAATATTTCCTCAATTTTTTTTTATTTGCATAAGTATCTGACGTCAAGTTACCTGACGTTACGTAACTAAAATTTCTTCATTTTATTTATGTTGTTTTTGATACAATATAAAGCAAAAACATACAGTTAATTGCAATCACATAGTTTCTTATGGTGTCGTCTTATGTAATATTTTTTAACTCTCTGTACCCTTAGAAATATTTTAGAGACCAAAAATCAATGCAATCTAAAGGCATTTTCATGACAACAAAACGTATCCAAATGAGAAAAATGGCGCTTGCTCGTCTTTGCATTCGAAAATCTCGAATTGGGCTATGAATATATTTAAGATTGGCTCATTTTGATTGTTTACTCATGAAAATACGATAAAAAAAAAGTTTTTTTAAGCACTTTCAATTTTTTGGTCTCGGTGGACTTTTCTGCGGAAATTCCCATATTTTGTATGGCAGCTTTATATATCCGATTTACATAAAACTTGGTGGAATTATGTGCAAGCATAGAAAACTTATAAATACAAGACTTGGGGACGTTTGCGCTGAAGACAAAAAAGTTTTTCTGACTAAAACTACTTTTTTGACCGATCGTTCGTATGGCAGCTATATGCTGGCCGGTTCCAGCAAATGTGTAGCGAATTTGTACCAAAAGACTTCGTGCAAAGTTTGGTTAAGATAACTTTAAAACTGACAGAGGAGATAGCATAGAAACAGACGAGCATGGCTATATTAACTCAGCTCTATGCTTTATGTGGTCGGAGATGCTTCCTTCTATCCGTTACAAACATCTGGACAATTTTAATATACCCTCTACAAGTGTATAAAAACGTTGAGGACGTTTTTTTAGAAGTAGTAGAACTGGGCCGTTGACTTCCTGAAGGCTGTTCTCTGTCCATTTTCATTTTTGTAATATTTGAACGCTGCAGCGATGCTCTAAAATACGGTGTGAGTCCTCTCCATGCCTGGATACGATTTTTGGAATTTATATTAAACATATCTTATCGAATTGATATTAAAAAGTGGCACATGAAAGGCGATGATAAAATTACGATGCTTTCTCGAAAAAAGGAAATTCAACAAAAGATATGGAAAGAAATGGGCTTACACATTAGCGTGCCGAAACAGAATGGTAGCGGCAATAGTAATGACGGAAACACCGCTAGGAGAGTCTTTGCAAATACTAAGCTTTTTGCATCAATAACATCATTTGACAATTTAATTTTGGATAAATTTCACTTTATATTGATAGCAATATCGTGCGAATACTCCATCAACACTGAAAAATTTTGAAATCTTTGCAGTCAAACGTTTTTGTTATATATGAAAACGTATCCGTGGTACCCAATGTCACCAACTGTCCATAAGATATTGGTTCACGGTTCTGATATAATCAACTTGTGCTTGCTTCCTGTTGGATGTCTAGGTGAAAATGCCTCAGAAGCCCGCAACAAACTCTACAAACTAGACAGACGTTCTCACGCCAGGAAAAATTCCAGATTAAATAATCTTTCAGACGTTTTCCATAGAGCTATGGACTCCTCCGATCCTTTGCTGTCAAGTTTGCGTTTAAGTGAGAGACAAAAGCTGATCAGAAAGAAACCCCTACCAAAAGAAGTAATAAGTCTTTTGGAGTTGCCAACCCAACAAATCGAGTTCTTCGTCATTTGGATCAGATCTTTATAACAACGATTCGGACACGCCAGCTAATTCTGATGACGAAGAAGATTGCGATAAAGCTTATTCCATTGTTTTAGATGAAGAGGAAATATAAAGTAAAAATGTGCTAACTATATTGTTAAAATAAATTGAAAAAATATAATTAATTTTTCATCTATTGTAGTGGGGTTGCGGTTGGGAAGGGGCAAGTGGCAGGGGGCGTGGTTAATACACATAATTACCTATGTTTCGATTTGTCAAATGTGCCAAATTGCACAGAGTTCGATTTTTATAAAAAAAAATTGACGTGTTGTCTATACCATTTCAGGTAGTTGTGAGGGCGGGAAGTTAAGGCGTGGCCCAATTGACGACATTTTTTTTTCGAAATTCTAGTTTAATATAAGACACATATACACAATATTTCAAGGGCCTAGCTTTATTTTTAGAGTTTATGCCACAATATTTGGCTAATCGCCCATAGTGCGCTGCTTAAACTGCGGCAGTCGGAATGCTTTTTATTGGCCAGATTCCATGAAATTGGTTGCTACTCGACCACTTTGATTAGCTCCACTTGTTTGTCCACTTCTCAGTTGTCCCATTAATTGTAGTTTAGTTTTTTTGGTCTTTGCTTTAATTTTTTAAAATTTTGTGCTCAATTCTCAAAGGTACCTCTGACAATTATCTATCAAATTCATAATTTCGACTATTTATCAGCTGTTTTCAAAAAACGAGTTGGCAGTTCCATGCAAATTGTCAGGGCGAATTGTTGGTTCTCGCTCTGACAATTTTCGTGAGCGGATTTCCTGAGCTATGTAATTAGATGGGCTCCGCAAAAATTGTCAGCGTCTCCGTACCACGCTTAAGTAGAAAGAAATAATTTTACGAACCCTGACTATAACTGCTTTTCCGACCGATCGGTCCTATGGCAACTATAAGTTAAAATCATCAGATTTTGACCAAAGTTTGCAAATCTGTTTGGAAGCATACAATATTAATAATGGACGAGTTTGAGGACGTTAACATTGAAACTAAAAAAATTTTTCTCACTAAGACCCATTTTTTGACCGATAGTTCCTATGGCAGCTATAAGATATAGTCATCCGATCCGGTCGTTTCCGATATATTAGCAGAGTGCAGTTTATTAGCTGTGTGCAATATTTCAGCTCGTCGCCCTGATCAAGAATATATATAGTTTATAGGGTCGGAAACGCATATTTCTCTGTGTTGTAAACTTCTGCGCAAAATTATAATACCCTTTGCAATGGTATAAAAATGTTACCTGAATGGATTAGACTACATACTCTCCTGACTTCAATATCACCTAAAACACATAAGGCTACAAAATATTTGGGAGCTACTGAACAATTGCGGAGACATGCTGTTGTAACCAGCTCTAAATAATATTTTCAACACAAAAAAAGTTCAACTACTGTACGAATTCCTCTACTTACACAGTCATATTGCCAGCACCGCGTATGATTATCGGTTCGGGTACTGGCGCCACTGTTTGATCCTGAAAATGCTCCAGTTCGTCCAGCTGCTCATCCTCATAGTAGATGGCATCAAAGTCCGAGAAAGACATGATGTTTGGTTATTATTTATTGTTGCAGCACGATGAGATTTTAAAGGCAGCGTGAAGGTAGTGGATTTCACAGAAAGCAGCAGCAGCACAGGTGCCACGGTGATGAGGTCAAAACATTTTTGGATTTTTGATTATGTGGGTGGGTGGTGGTAGTGGTGCTCCTCTGCTCTGCCTCCGCTCTCAATGTAAGACGTTGCCCTGCTCTTTGTTATTGTCGACTGCTGCAGCTGCTTCCGCCATACGCCGACTGGAACTTTGACTTTGGCGCTCTGCTGATATGGGATGGCGTTGGGCAAGGCATTTGGAAAGAGGCGCAAAAGTTTAAAATTAAATATCTTCAAGAAACAAAAACAATAAGCGATTGTGTGTGTGTGTGCGCACTAGAATGTTTTTTAACACTGGCAGCCGTCTGCTTTGTTGTTGCTGACTGCCTGTAATAAGGAAGGAGGAGGAGGGGTAGAATGTCTTATGACGCCAATACAAAGGCTTTATACTATATACGTTGACTTTTCCAGTTGCAAAATCTCATTGGCCAAGTTTTTCTGTTCATTTTATGTTTACATTTATACAGCAATAAGCACTTAAGTTGGTTTTTCTTTGTCTTTTTCACGCACCTTCCTGCACTTTAATTTCGCAATCACTTTTCTTTGGCCAGCAAAAGAACTGTCTGCGATTCACAAGCGTTTTCTAAGCCGTTTTGTTTAATAATGGTAATGTTTGAGCACAGGATTTACAATTTTTTACACGCTTTCTACGTTTTGTAATACGAAAATAGCTCTCGTGCTGCTGAATATTTGTTGTTGCGAGACAAACAGCTGGCAGCTGTTAATCGAGCACAGGGTTGCCAGACTGTGCGAAAAAGTACCATCATATTCAAATAAGGCAAATGTAACCAGAGGTGGTGGGAGGTAGGCGAGTCGAAGGTTAATATTGATTTATTAATTATCTATATAAATAAATTAAATGCATTTCAATATACCTGCGTATGTATACATGTAAAGCTTACACTCTAACTAGAAAAATCATAAAAATGGTGCACAAATTCGAGAGGGGGGCAGCAACACAATTTGCATGAAGCATTTAAATTTTTAACTAATTAAGCATTAATTAAATTAATTTAATTTAGTTGTGTATATGAACGACAAGGCCATGTTTGAATAGTTGTTGCAGTCCCGCACAAACTACTTCTTTTTCGCTGCACTAGGACTTGTGGATTGAAACACCGAGGAGGCAGACATGAGATTCTCAATGTATTGTCCCAGCACCTGGTTCTCAGATCGCAATTTCAGATTCTCCTCCTTGACGGAATCCACCCGCTGCGACAGATCATCCAAGGTGTTTTGCAATTCCAGCACCTGAGTGATAAGACGTGCCTTTTCCTCCCTATCATCCTGCGCCATTTCTATGGTGTCCAGCGAATTGTGAGAGGAATCTGGTGTTGAACTGCGATTGGTGAATGAGGACCGCAGTGAGTCCATGGAGCGTCCATTGGGTATATTTTGCGCTGTTGAGGGCTCGTCATCGTTGATGACAACTGTTGAAAAAAGAAACCCGTCATCATTTGGGACTCGCCCATACTCACTCTCCAGCAAAAACGCTTACCCTGCGGATCTTCATCTATGGGCATAATGCCGTCATCATCGTTGCCCATAAACGAAGACATGAGTGGCTTGGGGATAAAGCTGTTTGCTTTGTTTGCGAATTAACGGGCGCTTAGATACTTCCTTAATTCTTTTTTCTACATTAATTAATTGGCACAGCGCAAAGTTGACTGAAACTACCACTTTTTGGGGCAATGCGCGCATTGTTCAACACTGGCTGTAAAAGTTGTCGCTAAAGTGGAGAGCATGTCGTGAGCGTGTCCAATAAATTTAATTATATATTCATATATTATATAATTTTTTTAAATAAACTAGAGTGCTGCAGTTGAATGCCCCGACTACAAAATACCCTGTACCAAGTAATGTTGTTCCTTTGGCTTTGATTTCCTAAGTTAATATTGAGTTAACTTGTTCGACTGAATATATTTTCGTGTGACGTGACATGCTTCTCATAATTTTGAATTTTTTGATAGCCCTGATTTTCAGTTTAAAATAATATAAATATATTTCAACTAAATGGGGCGGCGCACTTGCATAACTTCGGTTAATTTGCTTGGATCTTATTGTGGTTTTCAGAATAGATGGATATTGGGCCTAAGTCAAGGGGTTCAAGCCTAAAAATTGTGGCTCTGACAGTAAGTTAGAAAAACTTGTTTGTCTTCAACGCAAACGTGCCCAAACCTATGCTATTACACAATGCCACAAAGTTTGATGAAAATCGGTCAACTATATAGTATAACTGCCATACAAAAGATAGTTCTGAAAAAAGTCTTAGTAGGAAAAACTTTTTGTTTCCAATGCAATCGCTCCCAAATTTGTTACTTATTAATATTATATGCTACCACACAATTCTGAAAAGCTTGATCCAAATCGGATTTCTATAGCATATAGCTTCCATAGGAACGATCGGTCGTAGTGAGATAAACTTTTTCCAGTTTTTTGTTTTCACACAATTTGGGGAAGTTTGATCAAAATCTGACGTATAGTTGCCGTATAACAAACTGGCAAGCAAATGGTTTAGCTACTAGGTTTGATAAGTAACTAACTTTTTTGAATAATAGTATTACACGCTAAAATGAATGAATGAAAGTCGATTGAGTTGACGATGATGCGACGCGCCGCCGCGCGTGGCGGACGCCAGCCAGAAACTGAGCGCCAGGGATGGCGCGTGATGTCGTTCTGCTATCGCGTTGGGGATGGTGCGACCAGAGGTGGCCAGGGCTGCCACAATGGTCAACGTTGTGGCTCCATCTACTGCTGAGTTTGGGAAATAACTATGCTAAGAATGTTCGACGAAAATGATTAAAAACCTGAATTTATATAAATTATACAAGCTGCAAGGGTTGAGCCGAAGTTAGCTCTCCTCTATTTTTTCATTCGTTCAGTGGGGTAAGTCGAAGCAGCAGCATGTGTTCTCTTTGGCATTGGCGGCTTCTGTTTTTCTCAAAAGCAGAGTCAAAACCATACGAAATGAAAATGATTGCAGCTACAAAGAAACATACAAGTAAAAACTAAAAGTGGAAGGCTAAAATTTGGTCTTTATGGTAGTTGAAAATTATTTGGTCTCGTAAATCTCAAGATATTTTAGTATCAACCTTGGCATATCGAATTAAAACTGTTAAACTTTATATGTGCAATTCCTGCGTGACGAACGCTACATTCGCCCGCGTTTTCGGACTAAAACACAAAAAATTGTTGTCTTTCAAAAGGGATACCTTCAACTTATACATAATCTCAAAACGCAAGGAGAAGGTTAAATACGAAACGGTGTCCTATTCGGCATGGCTGGACTTTGATGTGACTTACCCGAGCGCAAGTTGAAACGCATTGATCCAGGCATAGTTCTACTTCGGATTCATCAGCAATTTTGTTGTTCCCATCAACGCGATCAGTTACAGTCGGACCTTAAACTTTTACAGACCACCCGTGTTGATTCACTGATCACATCGTCTCTTCGTAAGGAAGCATTGTACGTACTCTTTGCCTAGATATCGCTAGCCGTGGCTGTTGTGGGAGGCGTTGTGGCCCAGGAGGTAATCAAAGTAGTGACTAAAATGGAGGCACCGCATCGCAATCTGTTCATCTGCGACCCCGATACTTGTGTGGGCTATGTGGAGGCGATTGGAGTCTATTAATATTCTTCTTCTTCTTCTTTATTGGCCCGATGTTGGCACACACACAACATCACAATCGCTTGACGGTCTTGGCCTCTGCTATGAATGCCCTCCACTCGCTTCTGCATTGTGCGAGCTGGCACCAGTTGTTCACACCAAGGTTGGAAAAGTCTTTCCGCACTTGATCATGCCATCTTAGTGGTGGGCGGCCCCTCCTGCCTTGTCCTCCAAAAGTCAGCCGCCTTCGCTTTGTAGGTCTTTTTTACTGGGACTTTTTCATCCATCCGGGTTACATCCCACCTAGCATTTGGAAGATCATTAGGTGATTCCTCACCTTGGTGAGTCTTTTTCGAGCCCATTTGATGATAAAAAGAGATTAGTTTCATGTGCGATTTAAGGCAGATTCGAAAATGACTCATGCATTTGCTCAAAATGTGATTCATTTAAAACAGATTCGAAAAAGACTCGCAAATGACTCGAAAATGAGTCGAAACTAATCAGAAAAACGGGTTAAAAACGACTCTCCATGAAGAGTCGCGGCTAGGGTACCATTTTCTCCCGACGAAAGTATTATTTATGATCAGAAAACGAGCGCATTTTTGACTATTTTAATCAGACTGAGGACTCGAAAAAGACTCGAGTGTGATCAGAAATTTCATAAATTGCTTGCTGGGATGTCCTAACCAGCGCAGCCGCTGTTGGCTTATGCGCTTGACTAGACTGATGTCCTTATAAAGCTCATACAGTTCGTGATTTATTCGAATGCGGAATCCATCGCCAAATTTTAAAGGTCCATAGATCCTCCGAAGGATTTTTCATGCTACTGCGCCGTATTGCAGGACTGGGATGATGAGCGTCTTGTATAGCGCTATTTTTGTGCTTCGCGAAAAGGCTCTGCTCTTGAACTCCCTACTGAGCCCGTAGTAGCATCGGTTTCCAAGAGTAATTCCTCTTCGGATCTCCAGGCTGATGTTGTTGTCGCCGGTAATCATCGTCCCGAGGAAGACAAAATCCTCTACAATCTCAAAGTTGTGCTCCCCCATAGTAACTGTTATATTATTATTATTATACTATTATTATACTATTAAATTCAAATAAATTTTTACTTCTTATTCATTTCCAAAAGAAACCAATTCCGAAATTTATTTTTATTTACGAATAGAAAAGCCAAGCTTGGATTTGAAACTCGCACTTAGGACTTAGGACCAACATCCGTTGGCCAAGTAGTCCTTGATAGAGGCAGGGTCGAGGCACGCTTGAATTCCACGTCGATGTTATCGTCAGTCATTTTGCCTCAAAACCCTCCTTGAGCGTTAGAATGGCCGGCATCTTCCAGCTTCGCTATAACTTCGCTATAACTGCAAAGGCGGAGTTAGGGAAAGTTAGGGAATAGAAATGATGAAAGTAAAACCCCATGTCTACCCATTCTCCAAAAAGGTTTTGCCATTGACTGCATTTTTGCCCATAGCCAAGTGCCTGCCAGGCACTTTGCTTTACTTAATTTCGCGCCAATTGTCAATCAGATGTTCGGTCACACTAACAGCTATGAGCGATCCGTCAACTGATTTAGATTTGTTTGGTCTTGGTGGACCTTACAAATAAATAGCATTTTATTATGTGAATTAGTGCGAAAATTTTACTTACCATTAGTTCTAAATATGTGCCATGTGGATACAAAACCCAACACGCGCTCATCTCTATTTTGTGTACCTTTGGCATTTTCCAGCACTGTAAATTTATGAAGGTATTTTCATAACAATTTTTATGCAGTGGGTGGGGAGAAGGAGCAGCATGTTTCTGCTCTTACGAACTTAGCTCTTCAAATCGACATTAATTGCATTTAACTTCAATCTCTTGCTGATTAACTAAACGCGCAATAAGTAAAGCTTCGGCTGCTAGACTGTCAGCATATTAAAATTGATTCTGAATAATGCCAATCAATACAACTTTGGCGGATTTCTCTGTACTTCTGTATATTAAAATAAAGCATAGGCCTTTCTTTAAATGTCTGAATACGTAACGTATAAACAGAGTAAAGTAAGCTTTTCTCAATACAATTAAAACCATTAGTTGGTTTAGTTTTTCAAAAAATAACCGAATAAACGATTGCAGAGTTGCCACCTGATCGATCGTATATGAATTAAATACACACGCTTTTACAACATCTCTGACAGATTCAGTTCTGAAGTTGCCAGAGAGCGTTTGTAATTTCGCAGTCGAATCAGCTAATCAAGTGTAAATGTAAAATGTGCTGTATCTGAAAATCACTTTTCACTGCAAACACAAGAAACAGTTTTAATTTGTGCCTTTGCTTCAAGTACGCCACACGTTTTCGGTGTACTGTACGAGAGGAGTGGGGTCAGTCATACATATGTACATATGTATAAACACCCTCACAGCCAAAAAACCAAAACATTCAGCCAGGTGAGTTTAATCTAATGCAAAACCTGTTGTGCACAGTTTCATGCCTTAACTTTTAAATTATTAAACTAACTAATTACATACGAATGTATGCATGCTTTATCATTTGTGCCGCAGAACTATCATATCCCTCCTGGTCCTGCTCCTTTGACTCTGTGATGCTGTGGACTTCCGTTCATTCTTCGTGATGGTAAGTTTTGGCTTAAGTTTACAGTTTTTCGCATAAAACTAAGTAACAGCAATAAATAAATAAGACATTGGTTAAAATTTTGGCAAGCCCAGATAAGAAGGTATCAATGACATTGAGGCATCATAAGACAAGACTACGTAACAGAGACAAAACGTACGAAATGTGTGGGACATTTCGAATAATGTGAAAAGGATATAAAGTAGAATACATTTTTAATGCGGATGTAAAATGAAATTCTAGACATTTTTCAGAAATTATAAATCTTTGGCCAGCATAACTAAAAATGGTATTAAAATTCAATATATAGGTAGTGTGACCGCTTAGCTATCAGAGCTGAAAATCTCAAAATACCAATTAAAATACTACTTAACCCTTAGGCAGGGCAAATCATTTGCACTTACGTCAGCGAACAATTTAAAAGGCTCCTCAGTTTGGGCTAAAAAACTACAATAAAAAAAAAGCGACTCCAAAACCTAAGCTAAGTAAATGCAGGTAGTTTATTTTCCAAGCTAATCGAATGGAGAAAATTAGGCGTATAATTATAATATAGTATTCAAGGTAATGAGAAGCAAAGGGGAAATTCTCTTCTCTTATTCGAAACATTTAGTAAAGTTTAATTTTTAGCATCTATTTTAAGGAGCTATGAAAACCCATCTTAAGTTTTTAAAATTTAAAGTAAACATATTTATTTGATTTATTTAAGACTTAATTCGTAAAAAAGAATAACATATGTCGGAATAATAAACATGCCTTGCATTTGTCCGATTTTTCGAACTTTCCGAAGGTTGTAATCGGTAGAAAATGACTTGTTGAGAAATTTTCACTGGTTCCTCCAGCTCTGGTTCCTATTTGTATTCACTTTTTCATACTACAAACGTTTTGCATCTACGTCGAATTTGCCACTTTAAAAACGTTTCTATATTTTAAGAGTCACTAATCATGCTATGATCCTCAGGGTCTCCCAAAAAGGGAAGGACAGCTAAAGTGCTGTTCATTCCGAAAGTCGAATTAACAAAGCCGATATTAATCAAATTTGTTTATCAATTCAACATTCTGACACAACATGCAGGAAGTAAGAATATAAATATGCCAAAATTTTGTATTTGTTTTTTAGTCCATCAGTGCTTAAGGAAGTTTTCTAATTTTGACCAAAAGTTTGCAACGCATAGAAATATTCATTTCCGACCCCATATACTATATATATTCTTGATCAGGGCGACGAGCTGAGTCGATTGAGCTTTGTCCGTCCGTCTGTCTGTCTGTTTCTACGCAAACAAGACTCTCAGTTTTGAAGCTATCGAGCTGAAATTTTGCACAGAGTCTTCTTTTTACTACACGCTGCTAATATGTCGGAACCGACCGGATCGGATGATTATATATTCTAGCTGCAATATTAACTATCGGTCAAAAAATGGGTCTTAGTGAGAAAAACTTTTTGTTTTCAATGTTAACGTCCTTAAATTCTGCCATTATTAATATTATATGCTTTCAAACTGATTTTCAAATTTTGGTCAGAATCGGATGACTATATATTATGGTTGCCATAGGACTGATCAGTCCGAAAATGGGTCTCAGTAAGAAAATTTTTTGTTTTAATGTTAGTGTCCTTAAACTCGCTGCCTTCTCGTTTTTTTTATTAAAGGGTGGCTTCTCACAGAGAAGTGCCCTCGGACATTCACTCTTCAATATTATAATTAATGAGATTTCTTTCAATTAAATCCCGTTACCCGTAGCGTGAAAAGAGTATACTTAAGTCGTGTAAGTGCATATAACATGCAGAAGGAAACAATGCCGACCGTATAAAGTATATCGGGGGTGACACAGAAATCACTAGAGATTTTGGTATGAAAGTTTGCATTTCCAATTTAAATTGTATATCTTTATATGTGAATCTGTAGATCAGATGGTGAATTTGAGCGATTTAGAACTAACTGCTCAATTCTACTTGGCTTTGAACAGTCGGTTTCAATTCGCTTTACTTTCGCCATCTGATCTAGTAACCAAGGCTTGCGAAATCGGGACAAAAAGATACATTAGTGTTGGTAGTTTGATTGTTCAACCAGTCGCTTCACAAGAAGCGCATTCCAGCAAAGAATGCCGTGTTGGCGGCCATTATGGTTTTTGTCAGACGCAATATTAGACATTATCGGCAAGTGTCATATATATATACATATATAGCTTTAAAATTTCAAACAGGCAACCATACCATAGTGTATGTTTTGAGTACTGCGAAATGGCTTTTTAGCTAAATTTTCATGATTTTTTTTTTCAAATTATTAGCCTGTTCACACAGTGTGTGAACTTAGTTTAACGCTTATTTGTTAGTTATTGCAATTTTCATTTTTTTTTTAAAGTTTCCTTTCAAATTGTGTGCACCCATTTAAATAAATGTGGTTTTAATAACTTTTCAAATTATAATTCATAAAAGTTGTCTATTAAGCAAACGTTCCTACTTATGCGTACATTTTTCCATCCCAACGCACCGCAGCAGGGTTAAATAGAAAATGCAAACGGGCGCGCAAAACTGACAAGCTGTCATTCGAAATTTGCTTCATGCAATAAAAGTAGTTTATATAAAATTAACTATCTATCTTTATACATTTTAAATATATTTTGTAACATTTTCATTTTCAGTTTGCAACGCATTGTCCTTGCCAAATGTTAATAATTTTTTCGAAAGAGTTAAAACGGAACTGCCAACCGATCAGTGTGGCTGCACTTTGAAAATTCCAAATATACCAAATCGACACGAAATATACCAAAAGCGTAAGCAAACGGAATAAACATTCAAAAAATTAAAAAAAAAAAACAAATTATAAATAAATACGTCTAGTGATCTAAACAAAATCCAAGCAGCATCAACAGCTGAGAGAAAGCTGAAGAAGTGGCCAGCCGAAACTAAAATTGCAAATTTGGCAACAACAGCAACAACAATAACGAAAATACCAAACGCTCCAGTCGGAGCGGAAAATGCCAAAAAACTTGCAAGCGGCGCAACGTACGAATTGTGTTGGTTGAAAAGACGACTTTAAGTGAAAATTTAAGCAAAACATTTAAAATTTTAAAATCGAAAATGCTGCCCACCTTGGGGGAAACGAAAAGGGACTTATCCTCCGTTTCGGTTTTAACCCAGGGAGGAGGAACCCGCAGGTTAACCGCCGAAGAGTTGCGTTTTGTGCCCATCGCAGCCACCATGTCCAGCAAAAGCAATTGCAATACCATAACTATAAGCAATTTCCATCAGCAAGCATTGAATAATAACAACAATAATAATAAACTGTTGCCACTTAATGTGAAAGTGAATCCCGCGAATCCTGCACCGCCACTGATACAACTATTGCCCTCAGGAGCAGGCTCTGTAACTGGCACCAATACCAGCTCCTTGGTGGCCATACTGACGCCCAGTGGTAAAACGGCTTTGATTAGCACGTCGGGAAACAGCAACAACAAGACTGCCTCCTCGGTGGTGATACGTCCAGTTCCCAAGCAACTGCAGCAGCCGCCAGGCAAAACCCAGACGGAGCTAAAGGCCATGGTGGTCAGCAACACCAATAGCAAGGGTAAGTCCTAGCAAAAGATTGTGAGAGCGGGCTTATTATTTTTTTTATTTTTTTGTTGATTTTTTTTTCATTGCTTTCGATTTCATTAAATGACAGTTTAGTACGTTCGCTCGCAACTGACGGAACGGGAACGGGCACACGTCGTCGTCGTGGTCGTCATTTTATATGTTTATATAGTTTACTTTCGTTATTTGTTATTGTTGTTTCATAATAACAAACGTTTGAAAAATCAAGAAAAACATTTTATTGAATTTGTGTTACAATTTTGTGTGGCCAGAAAAGTAAGATTAGGGTTTGGTTTCGGTTGTTGTTGTAGATTTTTTTTTTTTATCAATATATGCAAAGGCGGGCGGGGTGTCAGCAGCAGCAAAAGCAACAACAATGAGCTTGATGATGACGATCAGGTTTTTGCACTTGCATGGCTGAAAAGATGATGAGCAACGGCCCTGGCCATGCGGTTAAGTAGAAGCCTGTGGGGAAGTCGTACCCAACTGAAAATCTAAGACTTTCGTCCAAGTTTCCCTGTACCAAAGGTATAAAAATAAGAAGTTTGTGCAAATGTACCATCAATATGGTACGTTACGCGCAGATGGTTACATTTAAAGTAGGCTCCTTATATATACAGGTCGACTAACAACAACAACTTGATCTCAGTTTGAGAAAAACCTCATATCTCCCATAATTTTGGGGGTAGATTGTTCAGATTTTCAATGTACATATATAGTTATCAATTTTTATATACTCTATACAAAAGGTACACAGAGTATATTAAGTTTATGCAAAAGTATGTAACAGGGAGAAGGAATCATTTCCAACCCTATAAAGTATATATATTCTTGATCAGCAGCCAAGTCGTTATAGCCATGTCCGTCTGTATGAACGCACAGATCTCAGAGATGGTAAGAGACAGAGATTTGACATGTATGGGACATATACTTCTTATATTTGCAGGCAGATCAAGTTGATTTTCAATTTTTGCCACGACCCCTCCCGCCCCCGCAAATTGGAAATAACGTCAGATCTCCAGCAGTTTTGAATATAGATGTTTTCTACCTTGTAGAGATAGTTGGGAATTTGCATTTTTGATCGATTTTCCGAAGAAATGATAAAGATCGGACGAACGTTACACAAGTTATGAGCAAAAAAAAGTCCAGTTAACACCACCCCCACACCCCACCACAGTATTCCATTCAACAAAGACAATCTTAGAGAGAGAGAGAGAGAGAGAGAGAAAAAGAGAAAAACTTAAAGATAAGCCTATACCAAAAATATTGCACGATAACCGCATGACTCCTTGGATAAGACTTTTTTGAAATATCAGGTTTCGTAATATGCACAAAAGATATTTCTCTGCCTTGATAATAGACATTATTGATACAAATTTGTGTTTTCACCAGGGAATCAAACCGGAACCAAAACCGGAACCGTATACCGAAAAGAACCGATTAAAACTCAGAACCAGAACCGGAACTGGAACCGATATTTGAAATTGATTGTGTACCGGTATACGAGTACCGATATTTTTGGAATCTATAAGACCGAAGAGACCCTAAACATTCCACCGGTACAGTTTCGGCTCTGAGTGCCGAACGACTAGACTTCAAAGCTGACACTTAGTTTTGGGGAACTTTTAAGCAATTTTCAACAAAAAGGAGTCTGGTCTTTCAAAACTTTTGTGTTGTAAAATAGAAAAACACGAGACCAGTCTCTTGAAAAATATTGCATCCTTTATTCTTAGGCCCACATTATAATGTCATGCTAATGCTAACCTCGAAACTGAAAAGTACTTGTTGTATCCATTTCTGTCCAACTTAAAACTTAATACTTTAAAAGCAGGACACTACAAATAGTTCAGTATTTTCACAAAACTGATTAATGGCATCAATCGTGGTCAATTTTTCTGAGTTTAAAACGTTTTCGAAATTTAAGTCTTTGGAATTATTTGAAAATGACCGCCAAGATGTATAAATGTACATATTGATATTTAAGTGTTAAGGTATTGGTAAAAAATCGAATGATGGTCTCACTGTATAGAGAATGGACGATGACGAAACCGAGAGTAGAACGCAGTAGATAGTAGAAGATGGACGAAGACAGAAGCTGTAATTAAAATGACAAGCAGACAGACAGAGAAACAGAAAAAAAAATCCATATCGATAAACCGTGAAGAGAAAAAACACGTGTAAAGACATTCTAAATAGAAAACCGTGTTTAAATAGTGAAGCCCGAAAAGCCGAAAAAACTCTCGTTTATATAAATAAAGAAAACTCTACAAAGTATCCACAATTGTGTGGTCTTTGAGAAGGGCAAGTAAGCGTATAACTATTATTAAGTCTTCGCTAAGAAATCGAATGAATGCATAACCAATGACCGTTCTTTCTTCATATTTTACCGGTTCATACCGGTACGTACCGGTAGACCGAAATAAGAAACCGAATACCGAAATATTATTAGAACCAAAACAGAACCTTTTCCAAAAACACAAGTTTCGGTACGTACCAGAACTGGAACCGGAACCGAAATACGAATCGGTTTGATTCCCAGGTTTTCACGCGTATTTTTAACAATTTTATGTTGGGAGCAAATGCTGGCGGCGGCCTGAACTGTTACAGAGTATATTATAGTCGGGCTTGATCGAATTTCTCACTTGTTTTATCCTTTGTACCAAAGGTACACAGAGTATATTGAGTTTGTGAAAAATTATGTAACAGCGAGAAGGAATCATTTCCGACCCTATAAAGAATATACAGGGTGGTCCATCTAGTGTTTGGAATTTGAACTATTCATAATTTGGAATTCGAAAAGCGACTAATATTTTGTAAAAACTTTGACATTTACGAAATGGGTCGCTATTAGCTTGAAGAAAGTTGGGAAATATTAAAAACATTTTTCTAAAGTGGTGAGTCCTCGACTCAAGCTATGCGAAATTTGAAAAAAACATTTAACAAAAAAAATGTTCCGAAAACTCAATTTGTGGAACTTTGTGAAACTGGAATGTTGGTGGATAAACCAACCCGTGTACGTACTCGTCCGGTGCGCTCGACCGAAAACAGTGCTGCGGTTGCGGCAACAATTGGACATTTCGCGACATTTAGAAAAGTTGCCGTGGAAGTGGAATTGAGAACATGCCAGTACATTTAATTTTTGTCTTTCCTGAAATTCTTCAGAATTCTTGAATCGTTTCTTTTACACTAAAATGATTCACTTTTATCCTTAGTTTATTAAGTCAAAAGTGACTCAAATCTGTTTTTAATATATTTAATTTATTAAGTCAAAAGTGACTCAAATCTGTTTTCATTATATTTCCAGTTGGTCCAGTGCCAGTGGCTATCTCTGCCGCCTCCTCCAATACTTCAGTAGTGGCTAGCAAACAAATTTCATTGCTGGCTAATCCTATGAAGCCTCGTTCTCCGGTTATATTAAGCAAGGCGGCTGTGGACAAGCTGAGACTTAAGTTTAATCAGGCCAAGGCCCATCCCAAAGCCATCATTTTGAGTAGCAGCAGCAGCAGCACCAACAACAACAGCAATCCGGCTAAGGTCATGCCCACCTTGGCATCAAGACCTGAGGCTGAACCTGGATCATCCACTCAAGCAGCCGCAAACAAAGTCAGCTCGATGCCCACTTTGACGGTGATGAAAGTGGCCACAGCTCAGATTAACACGCCACCAAAAGAAGCACCAGCTCCTACTCCAGCTGCTGCAGCAGCTCCCACCACAACTTCAGCAGAAGCAGCTCCCAAACCCGTCTCAATACATCGTTCAAAATCTTTTGTGGGTCAGCCAATTTCACCCACACCCACAGAAGCGTCAGTGGAAAGACGTCATTCGGTGGCCATAATGGCCAAGGAGGAGGATGTCATAGAGCAGCCCATACATATCGAAACCATCACCATAGACGACGATGATGAGAGTGAGGAAGAACAAGCTCCAAAATTGCCGACTCCTGCACCCACACCCACAACCACACCTAATCCAACACCCACACCCACTCCCTTGTCTTCGCGCAAAAACTCCAACGCTAGTGCCAGTACCTTAACCAGTAGCAGTGCCGCCAGCAGCAGTGATGTGGAGGAGATCTTTGTGGCAGCAAAAAAATCAGCAGTTGAAGTGCCCGCAGTAACATCCGTTGGCATCAGCATTATCAAGGCCGAGTCTTTGCCATTATCCAATGAAGATTTTGAACGTTCACTACGTTGTGATGAGCTAGTGTCCACCACCACTTCACCCTCTTCGTCCAACGCCTCCACGAGCATTTCTGCAGCAATCCCCACCAATGGTGAAAACAAAAGCCAGCCGCGTTCCAGTCTCAACTTGAATAATCTGAAAAAGACCATGCTTCAAAATCTGTCCATGATACGATGGCGTGGACAGCAGCCTGGGCAATTGCCGAACTCTGATCTGCGCTTTGAGCTGAATCGCTTCAACCTGTTGCAGCTAACCGAGCGTTGCGAGCCACGTGTGGGACCGGCTGGCTATTTTGAGCGTGCTATTTTCGATCGTCCTGGTCGTCGTCCCGCTAGTAGTGCACATCCCTTGCTCTATCTGTGTCAACGTTGTAATTGTCATGGACCTGCTGCTGATTTTCTGGCGCCACGTGAGTAATATTTATTTTTTTTTCGTGTAGATTGAAAGATTAGATGAGGAGAAAGATATAGAAAGATATTAAGAATTTTAATTGGATGATATGAGAAATTTGGACAAACCAAGTCGTACTTCACTTTCATTTCCAGTTTTATTTTGGGTAGGTTCTAAAGGTTTTTGTAGTGGACTGGACAAACAGCGGTTGTGTTCACCTTCTACAAACCTCATATGTCTAATGTCTCCATCACAGACTGGGTTTATGAAGCGGCGGTCTACATCAAGAAATCTTTTCGAATTTACTTTCATAATTCGATTAGAATTAGATAATTACGGGGCATGCACAGTGTGCACATACAAAGCTGCTGTGATTTGGCGATTGCGACTGCTTTGGGATTTTTGTTACAAGCCTGCCATTGAGATTTCCAAGCGGGGCCTCTGTCAGCTTATTGAAGACAGGCAAAGATTGCTGATGATTGAATTGAGGAAATTCATGAAATAGCTATACGATCAACCAGTCTCCTTTGTGGTGTTGTGCGTGTCTTGTTTTGAAAAAGTTATGAACAAAAATTATAACTTATTGAACTAGAGCCTGCTAAAAGTTCTATGACGGATTTAAACTAAAAAGTCCATCAGATGTAATTTTTATAGATTTTAGCAAGGCATTGGTTCAGTTAATCATCTTTTCCTGTTAAGGAAACCAAGCGTCTTTGTTTACTGGATTTTAATATACTTGGCAAACCGCACACATATAGTGTTCCGTCACTTTTGTTTATTCATTAACAACCTTCCATCCTAACTTCTCAAGTTTTGATTCACAGTCTCTTTTTTTTTATTATCTTGACAATCGTTCAGGTCACACAGACTTCGTGATACAAAAAATAGAAGGTAGTGCAATGCATCGCTTGTGATAGACCCACAATTTTGTGGGTGTGCTTCATTTACCAAAATGAATTAAAAACTATATCAACAATTCAACTAAATTAAGTTAAAACTAAAAAATTCAAGTTCCCATTTTTTGACGCTAAATGGCTTAACCAGGTATGCACAGACCTATATGGCCAGATATCCTAAAAGGGGGTTTAAATAGGTTTAATGCTAGGAAAAAAACACTGTGAACAAACAAAATATATGTATCTTTATTTTCCAAATAAAAATTTAACCTCTTATTTATCATGGGTACGAAAATTAAGTCTAGGCACGGCATTTAAGGAGGGCGTACCTGGCGTGAGAATGCTATTGATTAACAAGTTTTTTGTTATACATGCAATTAAAACGAGCTTTTACTGACTTTCATCAATGTTAAAGCTCAGTGAGCATGGTGTCTACTCTGGCTTTATACGTATTGTAGTCCCGAATGAAGGAAATGACTTCTTCGGTGACTACGTCAACGGTGTTACTATTATGTTCAGTCGAAATGGTAAAAAAGCAAAAATCGGTTTTTGGGGCATAACTTCAGATTTTGGGGTTGTTAGGAAAAAACCAAGTACGAGGAAATGCTATACTCGACTAGCCCAACAATATGTACTGGGTTCGGTGAAAAGTATGTGCAGATTGTTTTTATTTTTGTAACACTGTGTTATTGCTACCCTCCAGTAGATTCATTTTGCAAAGGTACTGACACGGCTACTGAGTTGACAAAATCCTTAATATTATTGCGAATGCATATAGGTAATCTTGAATCCGAACGTAAAAGACTTCATTTAATTGGCAACCAACCGAGGAGTCATACTGCATAGTACTCGCAATTGTTTTGGTATATGGTTTTTTAATCATAAAATAACCAATGAATATTTTTCAAAACTTTTTTCTTCTTTTTATTCGATCACTCAATGGCACTTTTGGCACGAAATGACCGCCTTCTGCCTGCCAGCAACGCCGAAGTCTTTCTGGCCACTCATCGATCATCCAAGACTCTTTATTTGGGTGTCGAGTAGAGCAAGCCATAGCCTCGAGAACGGTCCACAGTTTGTTGTCGAATGGATTCAGGGGTGGGCTAGCAGCAGGCCAATCATCCGTAAAAATGATGTTCGATACATGGCTTTTGAAAGGTCTAAGGCTTGTTTGCAAATAATGTCGTGTTGAGAGGCTTCACAATCTTTTCCAAAACGTCGGATTGATACACTTTCACCCATAGCTGTTAAATAATGATTACTAATCGTAATGATTAGATATTTGACTATTTTTTTTTAAAGGCAAAATAATGATTACAATTACGACTATTTTCAGTTTCACACGATTACTAATTGATTACAATCAGAAATAATATAAAATAATCGGGATTATTGATAATTACCAAAAAATAATCAAATCAGAGCCAGATTTGTGGCCCCCAATGCTATTAATTTTTGATGTATGCAGTTTTAAAGTACATAAAGAAAGACATTTAGCGATTTTTTTTAAACTTCTACTCTCTTTCGGGCCATCTATTATTTGAAAAATTATTAGCATTGGGGGCCACAAATCTGGATATGTACTTTTTTCAAAATAATCAATAATAACACTGTGCAACAGTGTTATGATGATAGTACAAAAACCTTCGCTGGGTTTGGCCTGGTTAGCTGCCGTATTCTTTTTATTGCATTTTGAAGTTTTCAGCTTCTGATTGGGATTCGTAACTTCATATCTCGTTAACTATATGGAATTTCGCTTTGACGTCTTAGAGGAAGTTGTTGCTCTTGGCTAAGCTTACAAAAAATTCTTAAGTAGCAAGTCAAAAAAGTCACATCTTTATACTCAAAATTACAAAAATGGCTTAAATATACCCTCATTTTGGACTGTTTTTCAACTTTGTCTTGAAAACTGTAACGAATTAGACTAAGCAATGCAGGACAAAAGCGTAGCTTGGACTTAAATAAACAAACGATTAGAACATATAAATTTCATTCGATTGGTCCTTCGTATAGTGACGGACCCTTAAGCATGTAGAATTGGAATCAAAACTCGAAAAACTACAATTTTTGGTACCAATTTGCTGACACATTCAAAAATTTCGATTGTTTTGTATTAAATCAAGAAAATAGTAAGAAACCATAACTTAAAAACAGTAATTAAAAAAAATTTTTGTATACTCTTGTAGAGAGGGTATTTTAAAATTGTCCAGATGTTTGTAACGCATAAAACGAAGCATCTCCGACCAGACAAAGTTTATATATTCTTGATCAGCATGACGAGCTGAGTTGATATAGCCATGTCCGTCTGTCTGTCCGTCTGTTTCTATGCTATCTCCTCCGCCAGTTTTAAAGCTATCTTAACCAAACTTTGCACGAAGTCTTTTGGTACAAATACGCAGCACATTTGTCGGAACCGGCCAGATCGGATGACTATAGCATATAGCTGCCATAGGAACCATCGGTCAAAAAACTAGTTTTAGTGAGAAAAACTTTTTTGTGCTCAATGCAAACGTCCCCAATCCTCGTATTTATAAGTTTTCTATGCTTTTACACAATTCCACCAAGTTTTATGAAAATCGGCCAACTATATAGTATAGCTGTCTTACAAAAGATATGTCTGAAAAAAAGTCATAGTACGAAAAACTCAAACTTGTAATTGATCAATATTATATGCTACCACACAATTCTGCCAAGTTTGCTTCAAATCGGATGACTATATCGGTCGAAAAAGTAGTTCTAGTGAGAAAAACTTTTTTGTTTCTTTATACATAGACCATAGACATGGGCGCGTCGCGACGTTCCAATGCACATGGCAGCGTGTGCATAGGACCTCTGCCGCGGCCGACTGCACAAAATCACACGTACGCTATAAGCATTGAAAGCTATTTATAGAACACGAATGCGGCGCACGCAAATTGTGCTTGTATGCGTGTGAAAAGTGGGACGATATGTGTGCATGCCCATCTCTGACATAGACTAATTAATGGTGAAATCGCACAACTGAGTTGTTTGGCCAAATTAACCTCAACGTTTCTATTAGACCGACTCGTAATTTTATCCCACTATCAATAAATTGTTGTAATACTAACTATGCCTTGCATGAACCGTTTCGTGTCCTCTGTGCTGATTACAATGAACTCTACCGAATAATTAACTCGGAAGCTTCTGTTCCTGCTATAAAAATTTATATTTTAACTTATTTAGCCCGTGTTTAACATTAATTTATGTTCTTCCTTCGCAATTTCGGGTCACCCGTTAGTGGCTGCGCCTCTTGGTCGGTTGGGCGGGAGGTGGGCTGCTATTTCGCCTGGGGTTTGCTTGGTGTCGCATGGGCCACTTGAACGTACTGCGCATTGTACGTCAACGTCCATCAAAAATATCAGTACTCAATGAACGATCGTGATTGCCCATATGAAAACGATTTTATATGCGAAGCTTACTTAGATATCTGATTTCTATACTTTGTAAAATTAGAGAACTTAACTAAATGCATTAATAAGCAAGCAAGCAACCAATTCTTTGGCGTTTTTAATGGCAGCTCTGGTCACTTAACTTACCGTTAAACAAACTGAATAAATCTGTTATGGGGACGGACGCCAATCTCTAGTGTATACCAAACGTAGTTCAAATTTGTTTTATTGCCTGATTCCACTGACACATATATGTACATTCGGCCAAATTTAAATTTTTTTGAGAAGACCTCCTATATACAGTTTTTTCTCCAATTTTCTACAATTTAAAAAAATTTTGTTGTTCGGCCCTTCCCTATGAGTATTTTTCCTAAACGTACTAGACATTTTTCGAATCATAATCTTTAGTGAGTGCTCACAATTTACCCAGCTTTCGATGTTCAAACTAAAATTTGACATCCAAATTTAAGCTTTATTCACTTTTTAACTAATCCTCTTGCATTTTCTTCCCTCAGGTTACTGTTCCGTTGGCTGTGTAAGACGTGCCCAGAAACGTCGCTTGCCCTCCACCTCATATACTCATCAAGTGGATAGCAAATTAAGTCGAAATCAGTCTGTGGACAGTGCTCCAAAACCAATGTCTCGGCCTCTACCTATTCCTGCACCTCTGCCAGTGCAGCAGCTGCACCGTCCCAGGGAGAAAATTATAAAGAAACCCTTCCGCTGGAGCGAGTATCTGAAAACTCTGGGCAATGACATAGCCGCTCCCATACATCTCTTCTTCAATCCGTTTCCCATTAATGCGAATTGCTTTGAGCGCGGCATGAAACTGGAGGCCATTGATCCCGAGAATTGCTCTCTATTCTGCGTCTGCTCCATTGTGGAGGTGCGTGGCTATCGTTTAAAGCTCAGCTTCGATGGCTATTCCAGCATGTATGATTTTTATGTGAATGCGGATTCAACAGATATCTTTCCGCCGGGTTGGTGCGAGTCCACCGAGCGAGTGCTGCAATCGCCCAAGGGTTACAGTCCGGATCGTTTCAGTTGGACGCGCTATCTAGTGAAAACCAATGGCAAGGCCGCTCCACGTGGCTTGTTTCATCACCTGAACATGATGACCCAGCCGGGTATCAATGGATTCACTGTGGGCATGCACTTGGAGGCGGAGGATCTCAATGATACGGGCAAGATATGTGTGGCCACCGTGGCGGATATACTGGATGAGCGCATTCGCGTGCATTTCGATGGCTGGGATGATTGCTATGACTTTTGGGTGCATGTCAGCTCACCTTATATACATCCCTGCGGCTGGCATGACGGACGCCAACAGTTGATTGTGCCGCCCGACTTTAAGAAATCCGTTTTCAGTTGGCCCGACTATATCCAGGAATTGGGCGGCAGTGCGGCACCCGAGAGTCTATTCACCGCACGCCAACCCATGGAATTCCAGTCCAATATGAAACTGGAGGTGGTGGATCAACGTAATCCCTGTCTGATACGTCCGGCCACAGTCGTAACTCGCAAGGGCTATCGCATTCAAATACATCTCGATTGCTGGCCCTCGGAGTATTATTTCTGGCTGGAGGATGATAGCTCGGATTTGCATCCGATTGGTTGGTGTGAGGCCACTTCGCATGCATTGGAGGCACCACCGGGCTACCTGCAACGCAAGCCACAGATGCCCTGTGATGTGGAGGGCTGTCGGGGTTTTGGCAATGCCAAACGTTTCAATCTGAATGTTCACGCTCTGCGGGATTGTTGTCCCTATGCACCGGAGAACTGGCGTCAGTGGCGCCTCAAGACGGTGAAACCACCGCGAGTGGCGGCCGAGCATATCAAGCGTAAGATAACCAAGAAACCCAAGGTTTGTGCCAAAGCTGCAGCCGCACCAGCGACCGAGAAAAAGGTCTCAGCTCTCCGTCCGCTCGATCCCTCTTTGGATTCTCGTGCTCTCCTGCTAGCCAAGAACATTGTGGATGACTATGGTCCACAGTTTGTGCGCAATTATCATCTGTGGAAGAAGAACTGCGACTTTGATATGGACCAGATCAAGAGCAACCCTGTGCACTGGACCAACTGGGATGTGTATGAGTATGTGGAGCGCGCTTTGAACTCCAAAGACATAGCCAAAGTTCTGTTTGAGCAAGACATTGATGGTCGTGCTCTGCTCATGTTGGGACGCAAAGATCTGTCCAAGTATCTGAAGCTCAAGGTGGGTCCGGCTGTGAGGATCTTCTCGTTGATTATCAATTTGCGTATTGCCGTCATATGCAAGTTTGAAACCATTGTGACGGGTCTAAGTCTAAGCCAATCCCAGGAAATTAAAAAGGAACCCGAGCAGCCCCTAGAAAATGGCATTAAGTCCGAACCCCAAGCCAAGGCCTTGGACAATGGTTGTGATGACGACGATGAGGCGGATTATGGCGATGTAAGTGACGATTTCGATGAGGACGAAGTGGTTCTAGACACTGAGGACTTTCTCAGCGTCATGCCCAGCACTAGCCTGGTAAACGAAAATGTTAATAATAATAATAATAATGATGACTCGGATGTGCTGATGACACCGCTGGAAGTACGCAGACCCATGGCTAAGGCATCCTAGGTCCCCCACCCCCAATTTGTCAGTTTTTTATTTGTATATTCAGATGGCGACCATGCTTTTCCACAGATTTTTTGGGTATTATATTAACTTTTAGTATTTATTCTTTAAGCTGATAATAATCCTCCCCCAATTGTGTTTTGGTTCTCAGCACTCAGAACTCAATAAAGAGAATTGCTTAAACTGTTTACGTATCTGCGTTTTCTTTGCCTTCGCCATCCACTGTCATTGTGCCATCCACCGTGAAGAGAACCTCGCCAAATAGTTGCGTTACCTCCACAAACTTTTGAAATTTATCCATATTGTCATAGCGCAAATTATTCAAAATTTGATATTTTTGTAAAGCCTTCAATAGCTCGGTATCGGAGATTATCTCCTTGCTCTTCAATATCGTCATCAGCGCCTTTAACTCCTCCACGCTGAGCTTAAGAAATGAGTTATCATTCAGCACTTGGGTGGCTATCGGTAGGATTTTCTGTAAAAAAAAAATTACACCAATCTTTTTAAAAAATTCTGGAACATAGAGTGCATGTTCGGGAGCAGTTCAATAACAAAAAAGATCTGGCTCTATAATATACTCTGTAGTACATAGTCTGTACGCCCCAAAGTTTGTATATATCTGATCAATTTAAGTTAGAAGCAACACAAAGTGGCAATGAAGCCATAAAGTGTGAAGTGCTGCCCATCGAAGTTATGGCCGGTGCTACCCATCATAATTGTTTGTTTTCCATAACTCGACTATCGTTCAAATGATTTTCACCATTCCTTTGGCGGATCGATAAATAATACTGATTACTAAATATTCGTAGAAGGTATGAACCATCTGTCTGAAAAACTGGAAGATATGACTCTTCTAAATTGCGGGGCTGCTTAAATTTAAAATTAACTTGATCTGCCTGCAAGTATAAGAAGAACATATACATACATCTCATACATGGCAAACCTCCCTCTAGTACGACTGGGGTCAGTTACTCTATTTTCGTCAACCCAGTGTTGCTCTTTGTACGGTGATGCGTCGTGCCGCCTGTCAAATTGTAACATGGGCCAAACGCTAAACAGAGAGAGAGAGAAGGCGTACGCTCTAATTTTTTTCCGTGAGGGAGCGGTGTGCAAAGAATAGGAAAGGATGTAAAAAAAAAAGGTATATCAATCCTCGAACACCCTTTCAGCAAAATATTTCACAGCATGCCAGTGGAATGCATTATGGCGCTCCATGCATGGATTTAGGGCGAACGAGTGTCGCTAAAGTCGGCCCATACATGGCATTGGGTCGAACGAGCGTCGCTTCTCTGCATGGCATTGCGTCGACCTAGCGCGCCTGGAGAGCCGTTAACTTATTGAGCGGAAATCGCCTTGAAAAATACGTCAGTCGAGCGTCAATGACAGTCACAAAATCGTCGACGGAACGTTGAAACAGCGTGGGTCGGCCGTACTAGAGGGCTCTATCTCTTACCATCTCTGAAATCTGTTTGTTCACACGGACAGACGAACAGACAGACGGACATGGCTATATCTACCCGGCTGTTGATGCTGATTAAGAATATATGGGCATTTCTCCAATGTCGAATGCGACATTCGTACGCATTCAAAGTGAAGAAAAACATTTGCCAAAACATTAATTTATTTTGACAAAAAAATGTAGCTGTAAAACTACTTAAAATTAAATAAATATTTTTACTAATTAAAAGTTAACTTTTTATTAAATTTGGTTAACTGTAATCGGAATTTTCCAATCGGTATTTCCGTTTGGTTTTTAAATGTTCCCAAACGCGACATTTGAAATAAAAAACAAAATTTATCAGTTTTAAAAATTGTTCTACTTTGAACCACTGTAAAAACCAAAATAGTTGACCAAATTCAATAAACTAAAGTTTTTCGGGCTATCTGGGGTTCCCTTTATTTAATTAAATTAATGCGGTCAAAAAAATCAACCAGCAATTTTGGATTTTTGTAACGCTAAATCGGCCAACCCGGACACTGTGCGCCGCTTAGATTCTTTAAAAATGCGAAAACCGGAAAATACGACGAAAGAAAATATACAAAAATTTTGGTTTGCGAGACAAATTTAGTTGCCCAGACATACATACGCACAAGCAAATGTAAATATGTACATTGTACAATGAACATACATACATACATAAATATTTCTCTCTACCTCCTTTTGCCTTTGCCACCAGATTTTTGAAACAGTGGGTAATGATAAATTTGTCAAATGCTTAATGCTTTAATTCATCCTTTAAAACAGTGAAAAAATATTAGGTCTCTGTGTTTAGTGCTTTTTCAGAGACATGCATTTAACTTTTCCCTTTTAGGCACTTTTATTTTAATTTTTTAAAAAGTTGAAAAATTTTAAAATTATTTTATAAACGTATTTAAATAGCTTGATCAATTCGTAGTTGAAGAGTATCAATAGAATTGACAAATTCAACAACTCGATATTTGATTTTCGCAAGGAGTTTTTGGAACATGCGACATGTCGCATGCGACATTTTGTTCCATCAAACTTCTTTGAAGATTTTTGCAATCACATAGTTTCTCATGGTTTCTTGTGCATTATTTTTTGACTATTTGTACCCTTAGAAAGATCTCCGCTGTGATCAACGGCGGAGCTATGACATTTGAAAGCTTCATATCTCCGACGGCAAAATGTAATGGTCGGAGATATGACGTCGGAAACATGACGCTATGCCGCACGCGACATGTCGCATGCGACATTTTGTTCCATCATACTTTTTTGAAGATTTTTGCAATCACATAGTTTCTTGTGCATTCTTTTTTGACTATTTGTACCCTTAGAAAGATTTTAAATAGCAAAAGCATAGCTCGTAAATAACTCTCAACCCTTTTTTCAGTTCGCTCTGCTAACGTCACTGACCGAAAATCCTAAATATAAGGTTGTCAAAAAAGTCTTGCGGTATTTTTATTGAATTTTCAATTGTTCATAAAATTGGTTATAATAATGCGATTTAAGTCAAATATGCGCCGTTTTGTTCGATGACGAGTTCCCAACGAGATGCCAACTTCATAATGCCCCTCTTATAGAAGCTCGCTTCCCTATTGGCAAAAAACTCGGAGAGCCAATTTTCACAGGACTCTCTTGTGGCCAACTTCCGACTACCAAGCTCGTTCGCCATGGACAGAAATAGGTGGTAATCACTTGGTGCGAGATCCGGACTATACGGTGGATGCAAAAGAACCTCCCATCCGAGCTCCCGGAGCTTCTGGCGCGTCACCAAAGATGTGTGTGGCCTGGCGTTGTCCTGATGGAAGACAATTCGGCCTCTGTTGATCAAAGATGGCCTCTTCTGCATGAGTGCTGCATTCAAGCGGTCCAGTTGTTGGCAGTACAGGTCCGAATTGAGCGTTTGGCCATAGGGGAGCAGCTCATAGTGGATGATTTCCTGCCAATCCCACCAAACACACAGAAGAACCTTCCTGGCCGTCAATCCAGGCTTGGCCACCGTCTGGGCAGCTTCACGTTGTCGTAAGTGACCCACTTTTCATCGCCAGTCACCATCCGCTTCAAAAACGGGTCGATTTTGTTGCGATTCAGAAGCGATTCGCATGCATCCATACGGGCAAAAATGTTTCTTTGCGTCAAGTCGTGTGGCACCCATACATCGAGCTTCTTTTTGAATCCAAGCTTCTTCAAATGGTTTATAACGGTTTGATGACTCATGCCCAGCTCTTGGCCGATGCTACGGCTGCTACTATGCCGGTCTCTTTCGATCAATTCAGCGATTTTTTCGCAATTTTCGAAGACAGGCCTTCCGGACCGTGGCGCATCTTCGATCACCTCTGCACCAGAACGAAAACGTTGAAACCATCGTTGTGCGGTGGAAATGGAAACTGTATCGGGTCCATAAACTGCACAAATTTTATTGGCAGCATGAGATGCATTTTTGCCTTTATCGTAGTAGTACTGTAAAATGTGCCGTATTTTCTCTTTATTTTGCTCCATGTTTGCGACGCTATAACTCACAAACGACTAAAAACAAACAACAATAAATCAAACACGTGTTAGCGCGTGAAAAGAGCTTTCCAAAAAGCTCTAGCGTGAACCGATGCGACGAATACAACTAGAATTACGCGCTTGCAAAGACAAGCTTGCGGAAATACCGCAAGACTTTAACATTATATAAAAGGGGCCCGGGCTTTCCGCAACCGAATGAGTTCTGTTATCGCGCTCACTGTTAAGTGGCTGTGGTTGACCACACAGCACTGATCAGTCTGACAGCAAGCGAATAATAGGCCCAACTCAGTCAATTGGTCTTAAATTGCGTGCTTCTCGAAGACCAAACTCTCGAAATGTTATTTGAAAAGGTTGCAGACTCAAGAGTTGCGCCAGAGTTTAACATAAGCAGAGAGAGAGTCTATTCGAGAGAGAACGAGGGAGCGCGTATAGTTCGTCGCATACATTTATATCATTAGCCGAGCCTTACACACCGATGCATACATACGAAGAAAACATTTTGAATTCGGGAATTAGGCCATACGGTCCCACAAAGAACTAAGAGGAAATCAAAAAAATGTATTTCTCTCCTCTTACAACCAAATAGAAGCAGACAGCGTAGTTAAAGGTTGTTGCGGTACCTCTTTTCAATGTGGTCGCACGAAAGCTGTCGTTTTCTGACAAAGGCAAACGGAGGACCGATTTTTGCGACCTCTGAGCAAAAGTAAAAGAAATCTAAAGGCACTTTTATCGAAAAAAAAAGTGCATTATTTATGTTCAAATTAGAAAAATGGCGCCAGTGCGGCCGTTTTATGAATAAATGTAAGATTGGATTACATTAGTTCAATTTTATTCGTTTCCTATGAAAATATGATAAAACATACTTTTATAGAATTTGAAATTTTTGGCTGCGGTTGACATTTTTGTGGAAATGCCCATATATACTTTATAGGGCCGGAGATGATTCCTTCTGGCACAAACTTAATATGGTCTATGTACCTTTGGTACAGAGTATAACAACACTTATCAGCGAGTCTCGATCCCGCACACTGCACCTGTTGCACCGTCTGTGCACTTTGCCCGGTCATGTGTTGTAATCAGGGCTTAATCCCGAAACGAATTTCGGTTCCGGTACGTCCCGAAATGAATGTTTCGGTTAAAGGTTCTATTTCGGTTTTCGGTTTCGGTACCCAGATTTTTATTTCGGTATACCGGTACGTACCTGTACGTCCACGTCTTATGTAACTAATATAGCATTCTTTTCATTTGCTAGCGGTAACATAACTGCATTTAATGTGGTTGAGTCCATACAACTTCTTAGCGGATTCATTATAAATTTATCGCCAGAGAACCTGCGTAGCTGGAACAGAAAGTACGACTTTTGAAATCTCTTACAATTCTGGGAACTTTGTGGAGGATTCTGACCACCAGTTAAGAATGTTTTCATGGTTTCAAACACGCTTAAGTGCGAGAAAAGTCTTAATGGGATCCAGTAACTGTTTTGCTAGAGATCCAGTGTATCAAAATAAAATAAAGATCACCCAAAACAAGATTTTCGGTTGAAGTTTAGTTGTGGCCACCTCCGCTGGTTCTAGTATGCGTACAATTTTTCGAACCAAATCTACGATGCGCTTTGCAAAGGTAAAAAAAACCGAAACTGTACCGGTACCAACTTTTCGGTTTCGTTACGGTGCTATCGGTTCCATTAATAACGGTAAACGGTTTTCGGTTCTCAAGAAAAAATTTGAATCGGTTCCGGTTCCGGTAGTTGATTTGAAACGATTTATTTCGGTTAACGGTTCCGATACCGGTTCCGGTATTAAGCCCTGGTTGTAATGTGTTGTTGTTGTAACACACTTCGAAACGAGGCAATTGCACTGGTTGCGAAATCTGCTTGTGCGTATCGGCGAATCAAAGCGACGCAATTTCTTTAGCGTCAGAGAAAAAACAATGGCCGAAAAAAAAATTTCTGAGCAAATCATAATTATATCGGGGCCGCCCGGCTATCGCCAAAATTGACACCAAAGCCAAATATTCACTGTAGCAAGGCGTGGTGTACTATGAGCTGCTACAAACCGTCTCAGAGCAACTCTACCGAACTCAATTGATGCTTTTGAGCCGAGCATTGAAGCAAAAACGGACATTGAAATAATTTTGCCGCATGTTACGCAGCTGGTCACACTGGAAAACGCTGAAATTTGAAGTCCTACCCTACAGACATGGCCCCTTCCGAATAATATTTGTTGTCGTCAGTGAAGCATACCCTTGAGAAGCAGCGCTTTGGCTTTTTTGAAGAACTCCAAAATTGGATAGATTCGTGGATCGCATCAATAGACGCATCGATTTTCTGAGATGGTATCCGAAAATGGCCAGAAAGATGGGGAAAATGTAGTGTCTAGCGATGGACAATATTTTAAAAAATTAATTTGTAAAAAATTTTTAACAATAAAGCGTCAAACTTGAAAAAAAATTTTGAATCTTTTTGAACTGGTAATATGTAAAAAAACGCGAAAAATTTTCCAAATTCTCTGAAGATGAGTAAATAGACGACAGATGGACAATACTTTGAAACATGAATTTGTAACAAATTTTTCACAAAAAAAAGAAAAAAATTCTTAAATACTTTTTTATACAGGTAATACTTTTAAGTTTTTTTTACATGTAAGCTAGTTCTAGTTTTTTTTTTGCAAATGTTGCTAGTTTTTCCTCCAAAGTCTGGCAACACTGGTTCTAGTCTGCCCTAGAAGAATCCTGCGAGTTCTAGAGTCTTTTCTACATATGTACGGATACATATTGGCAACCAGCGGTAGGCAGTCTCATAGCCCGGCTCGTTATTTACCAAAAGCCACAACGAAATAGATTTTACAAAGACCACACGCTGATCGAAACGAAAGCAAACGACGAAAAAAAGCGTTGTAGCAGCAGAGCCCTTTCCGTGATTTTTGCTACCCACCGCCGCATATTGTGCAACCGTGATCTTTAACATTACGTAAAAATGCCCCTCTCCACCTGTTCATTACCTGCGCCACCAGATCCATCATGGTCGGATTATTATGCCGATTGGCCAGATGAAAAATCTGCAATACCACCTCCATGGGCCATTCCTGACTGGCCATTGTGCTGATGTAGCAATCGACAAAGTCGTACATCTCATACCTGGTGGCCAAATGGAGTAGTTCACCGCACATGTCCAAGGTGATGGCATTGCAAACCTCATAGGTGTAGATATATAGAAGTAAAGCTTCATAGGCATTTGGCGAGGCATCGTCCACATTAATCACACAATTATTCTTCACAAAATCTGGCTCCTTGATCAAACGCTCAAACTCCTGGGAGGCGGAGATGAGCATGATCCTATGGCAGCAAAATTGCCGGCGACAACGCTTCGTCTTGTCTGTATGCCAGACATGGATCTCACAATCTGAAGTGGGCGGTTTGCTTTTGCTGCCATTCCGCAGAAGCTCGAGTCGACGTAGTTTGCAATTCATTTGAGTTTTCAACGAAATTTTGTTTGTTTGATTTTGATATGTAAAATTTTGGAATACAGAAATGTCAGAACTGAGCGATAATGAACATCCAATATTGAGCGCTTCATCATCACCGGCACCTGAACCGGAGCTAGAGACCGGGCAAGCGGTAGAGCAGGCGTCAGAGCAGAACGCAGATAGAATGGTTGAAGAGCCGTTCAGGAATTCCAGCAAACTACGCCGTCTAGCATATTTCCGCAGTGGCGTCGATGCCGATTGTGAGGTGCATGTCCAGAGTGGCTGCGTCGATGCTGACACCCAGAGTGGAAATGTGTGCTACAAAAAGTTTTCCTGTCATCGCATATTCTTGGCCACCGCCTCTGAAAAGCTGGAACAGGATGTGTATCAGAACAAACATTGGAATGGCGTATTGCAGATCAGTGGTGTCTCTCCGGAGAGCGTGGAAATCTTCCTCGAGTTCATTTACACGTTTGAAGTGAGCTCCCCCCATGTCCAGTTGCAGCTGATTGGCGACATTTTTATACTATCCAGTGCCTACAATATGCCCGAATTAATGTGCCAGTTCACTGAGCAGATCAAGGATAAGGATTGGCCCCTGGAAGGCATTTTTCCGACCTTTGATTTGGCTTTTCGTCACAACATAGGCAAGCTGGAGCAAGTCTGCCTGGAAGTGAGTACAACAAGATTAGGAATCAACTATGTAATTACAATCCTTTGCCCATTAATATCTATTACAGAAAATCCTTACTCAGGCTCAGGAGTTGGCCCAGGAGCCGAGCCTTATGAAGCTTCAAGTTTACGCACTGAACTTTTTGGTCCAGCATTGGCTGGTGACGGAGGCGCTGGCACCTAAAGAGCTGCTTCAGCTGCTGCAGGTGTACCAGACCGTCAATGACCTGACTTTCAGCAGTGGCCAGAAGTTTCTACATTTCACCAAGATCATCAAATACTTCCCGAATGTCTTGCTGGATGCTGATGGACACATAACTAAATATTAACAACAATTTTGGTCTGTTGTAACGGCTGTGGATGGGAGTATTGTACGCATGAGTTGTGGATGTAAGAGGAGAAAGTTAAGTAAAGAATTTGGAAAATGAAAAGGGGGTGTTAGAGTAGTGTTTGTAGAGTTCGAGTTTCCCAGGTCCAGCGCTAGGAAGGCAGCTGTGTGTGTGGGATGTGTCCAGAGGAGTAGTTGTAAGCAGAAAATCAAACCGGAACCGTATACCGAAAAAACCGATAAAAATTCAGAACCGGAACCGATATTTTTAATTTCTTGTATACGTGTATACAAGAACCGATATTTATTGAACCGAAAAGAACCTAAGCATTGTTCCCCGTACAGTTTCGGCTCGGGGTTCAACTACTAGACTGCAATGCGAGCACTTGTAAAATGTAGAATTGGCTCAAACAGCACCCCTCCAAAGGAGGGCCAGGGACAAGCTTCTTTCAGTCTCATGGCGTGTGTGCTTATAATTTTTCGCACAAGAAAAAGGGACCTACAGTTTAACGCCGGATCCGAACGGCAATAGTTATAGAATTTTTACTTTTTCATGGCTAGTTGCTTCACAGCTGGCGCCAGTAGCTGGTGAAGATGACCGGGTGTGTAAAAGCTAAAGAAAGAAAAAACTTTTAATATTAGATGGTCCGAGACGGGACCGAACCCACAACCTCCCGCACCAGCAGCCACACATACTACTGGTACGCCACACCCGGCGACTGCGAGCACTTGGTTTTGGCAGAATTTTCGTGGCAATTTCTCGAGCCCATATTATAATACCACGGTCACCTCTGAACAGAAAATTACTTGGAAATTGTAGGAGTTCAAAAATGTCATCTATAGACCTCGAATAATCATACAAAAAAGTCGCGGTGGTTCGTCCAAACTAAGATTCTTTTTAAATTAATTGTGAAATATGCAGTTTTTGTACCCAAAAAAAAAAAAAAGCTTTTCGCCAAATGTCAAATAAATAATAAAAACTAAAATTTTTGAGCGACTTGCCCCTAGAATGATCTTTTTTCTCAGCAAATTTAAAAAGATTTTCCTTTGATGGACCTCGAATTATGAAGATTTATCATGCAAAAACGTCGCGCCGGCCTTTTACAGTCTAATAAATGTTTTAAATGCGGGGCAGACTGAGTGGTCGTAAAAAGGTTGTTTCATCAAATTATTGTTAGTGGTGAAGACTTTTTCTCCATTTGGCCTGCCCTGCACTATAAGTATCTCGTTGGGCACTATCGCTTAACACCACTCATAAATGAGAGGCAGCGCAAATCTTATCTCTTATACTCATTGCTCCATGGTTGTATCGTGGACCGGTAGTTTGCAAAAAGTAAAAAAAAATAGCAATTTCATTGGGAATTGAGAACACAAACGAAACCGAAGCGGAATTGTGTTCGATTTACTTTTCAAAAAGTAGTGAAATTGAGAACATGAACATGCCTGATTATTTATTTGTTCTATCTTGGTCTTTTTGGCTCACGACTCTCGTTCTACAATCACTAACATTTACATATTGCACATCACTATCATCGTCACATTAAAAAAAAGAAAGAAAGTCGGTCAAGTCCGACTGAAATATACTCTGCACCTGCAGTAGCAGCTGAGAGCAGCGCTGCTGCTGCGCTGCGGCAGCGATCATCTGTTGGTCATAACTTGAGTATCGTTCATTAGATCTTTATAATTCCTTCGGCAAATGGATAAATAATCTTGATAACAAAATATCTCTGAACGGTACGAGCCACCTGTCTTCAAAACTGTGGAAGATATGACCTATTTTTGCCAATTGCGGGGGCGAGGCAAAAATTGAAAATAAACTTGATCTGCCTGCAATTAAAAGTAGTTTATGTCTCTTATTAATCTTAAGTCTTATATCTCTTATCATCTCTGAGATCTATTCGTTTATACGGACGGACGGACGGAAAAAACCTCAAAAATAGTCGACCTTGGTCACACTAATCCTACAAAATAATCGAACAATCTCAAAAGTAATCGAATTGCAGTTGGTATTTTTTTGGCATTTTTTAGTGTCGCGTCGTCTGGATGCGCCATTTTCTGGTTATCGATAAGCAAACGAAGCAGCAAGCCGAAAATTACAGTGGTGTACAGTACAATTAATGTGTACAATTCTGTAAAATCGCAGTGTTAAACGCGTAGCCCATTTGAAGTGAAGCCCGTGCATGTTGGCGCAATGAAAGGCAGTTAATGGTTACACAAGGCGCGCTTTAGTTTCTCGTGGTCAGCAAACCGCAGAGTCTGAAGCCAGATTCCCATATTAAATATATATATACACAAAATAGAGGCGCAATAACCACTGTGCAGCAGCTGAAAAAGTAATTGAAATGAATTTGTGTTACGGGCAAGTGTGTACGCCGTGCATGTTGCGTGAAGTTCTTGCCTCGTTGTTCGTTTTGTAGCGCATGTTTTATTTTTTCGTTCACTGTACACCACAGTGCCAGGGTACAGTGTAGCCAGTACATATGTGTCTGTGTGTGTACACATTTTAGGCGGTAATGGTGTGAGGCCCTGGCTGGGTGACGTTCACACGATAACGCCGATAAACTATCGATATCGACACAAAGCCTATAGACTTTTGTTTATTTTCACCTATTCTTTTCGCTCTTTCTGCAGTTCATGACCAAAACAAACCAGATAAAAGAGCAGAAATAACTGAAAATTGAGTAAAGCTGACAATGGAGGAAATATCTAGCTTAGACTCCTTTGGGGCTGACTCCAATGCTGCCAGGCCAGAAACAGATACGCCAAAGTTAGACGAGGAGCAGGTGGCAGCTGTGGACGCACTGGATACGCCTGCATCGCCGCCAGTCGAAGATGCTGTGCCCAGTGATGAACAAGGACAAATTGAAGACACAGTTGCAACAGCAGGAACAGGTGACGAAGAATTTGAGCAAATTTCGGAGGGCTCCTTGGACGTGGACGAAGCTCAGTCACAGGAAAAGATAGAGAAATTGGCAGCGGCGACAAAGGAAGCACAGGTGGTGCAGGAACAGGAACAAGAGCTGGAGGAAACAACAGCAGTCGAGGAGAGTACCGAGGAGGTGGCTCCACTTCCTATCGAAGACGTTGAGGACGTGATAGAAGAGGTAGATGAAGAAGAAAATGCCAACTACTCAAAAACAAGCCATTTGGAGGCCAGCGATGAGACGGATGGCCTGCAACAAACCGACGCCCTTGCTCAGGATGAGTTTGTGGAGGAGGCTGCCGCAGGTGACGATTTAGTTGATGCTGCTCCTGCGTCCAATGAGGCCATGGAAGTGGAAGAGGATGCTGTTGAGGAAATAGCTGAGGAGGCAGCGGTTGCGTCAACAGATGATGTAGAAATGCATTCCTTGGGCGAGGAAGGAGATAATGAAGCACTCGATGATGATGAGGGCAGAGATGAGGTAGATGTCAGCCTAGAGGAAAGAGAAAACGATGATAATGCTCGTGCTGAAGAAGTGGCAGAAGAAGCTGAAGAACTCGAACAGCTGGAAGAACATGAAGAGGCCGAGCAGCTGGAAGATGCTGGAGAAATTGCCGAAACCGAGCAGCTGGAAGAAGCTGCCGAAGCTGAACATGGTGATGGTAGGTCTACCTAGAAGATTATCATAAACCAAAAATATATTTAGCGCTTAACCCACAGACACCGTTGAAAATGTTCTGGAACCCGAAGAATCGGATGTTTGCCTCATTCCCGAGACCGAAGCAACCGAAGCTGAAAAGGAATTGGCTCGCGAGAATGCCGAAAAAGCGGCCGAAGAGGAGGAAGCAGAGGAGCAAGCTCAAATCGGCAACAAATCGCCAGTGAATGAGGCGCCCGAGTCAGGTGAAACTGAGATAACAGCCGCAGATAAGGAAAGCGATGTGGCCGATGTAGCTGCAAGCGAAACCGTAGACACCTCGGAAACACCCAACGGTAGGTGATCAGTGCTAGACCACTAACTACATTCCATTATGTACTCTGTTTCTATCTGATCTATGCCCAATCTACAAAATCTTTCCATTTGGCCAGCAGATGCTCAAGCTGATACACAAGCTCTAGCTAAAGCGGCGCTGGTTGAAGCGGCGGCGACTGAAATTGCTGCTGAAGGTGAGCGGATTGGGCTCATAATTTTTTGGTTTTCACTGTGCAACAATATTAACTTTATATTTACTGAAGGACTTAACTGAAAAGTGTGAACGGATCTCATCCAAAAAAATTTTAAATTTTGTTTTGGGGTTTCTTAAAGCCGAATGAAGGCACAACAAGTGTCTACACTGGCTGATTCTTTTATCCCTGCTACCATTGTCTGGTAAGATTAGAGTGGTCAGGGTCTTTCTCGATGTAAGCAGTTTAGTCTGCCCAAATGTATATTAACGATTGGGCTAATTTCAATAACTTATGTTATACATTTTTTGTGTGCAATATATATTAACTCGTATATTAAAGTGTGTGTCACCAACATATTTAAATGTTCACCAGAATCCATACCTTCGGTTGTGAAAAATGGCCGCTTATCCTTTGTCACAAAGAATAGCTGTTGTAGAGCTAGATTTTCGATGACTAGGTTGAACTTTTGTTTTCATGAAATGGTTCAAAATGGGGTTCCTTTCGCTTGTGGCATCTGACATTTTTATACCCGTTACTCGTAGAGTAAAAGATTATACTAAAGTCGTGCAAATGTATGTAACAGGCAGAAGGAATCATTTCCGACCATATAAAGTATATATATTCTTGATCAGCATCAACTGCCGAGTCGATATAGACTCCTATTGTCTGCACGCAGATCAAGTTTATTTCAAATTTTTGGCACGCCCACCCCCGCCCCCACAATAAAAAATATTGAATAACTCCCACAATTTTTGAGATATCGATCTCAAATTCAAAACATATATTCGCAACATCTATAAGCCCTGAAATTTTCATCAAGATCGGATGATAAATAGCCGAGTTAAAAAATGTTGCATACTTTTCGGCTGGCCCACCTCAGGCACACAGGGAGGCTATTAAACATTTGTTTTCATGAGTTAAAGGGTATATCGAAGTCGGTTAGAGCCGACTTTAACTTACGCTCTCGTTTTTTTTGCAGCCGCGTCGGTGTAATCCACGTGTGCCAGTGCGGCCTGCATATGGCAACACATCTTTGCACTTTACACAAATCACAAAATCCACCTGCTTCTTACTGACTTCTATCAATTTATAGTTTTTCCACACTTCTAATTTGGATTATGGCGGTTTTAAGTTAATGTCATTGTCTTTACTTAAAAGTTTGTCTTTTCTTTGCTGTTTTTTGAGCGGCGCCATCTTCACATGCTTTTATAAGTGTGCCCATTTTTGGATTCGTATGTAAGTGTGCCCATTTTGAATTCGGATGTAAGTGTGACCATTCGGTGAGTTAAAGGTAAATTGTTTTCATTGCTGTGCGTAAACCTGCTGAGGCCAATAAAAAGAATTCGGGATCCGGACAATGTCGGCATTTTGCATTTTCCTTCCATCCATCGCCCATCTCTAATTTAAATGTCATTTCACTACGTCGAAAGGCTGTAATATGCACCGCAGTTTGCGCACTGATAAATTTTGCACAAAAATCATAAAGAATTTAACAAATGGCAAGCAGCAACATGAACTGCACCTAAATAAGTATATAAGTTCCCCTATTTCAAAAAGCTGTATTCCGCCAAAATTCTGCTTCCTTATCCGAAACACAGGTACAAGCCCCTAACTACCTAACTTTTAAAATAATGGATTAGGTGTACGATTTCCGTATTTGATTAAGCTACGAACGGCAATTAATCAATCATTTTTTCTACACATAAAGCACATATGAAAAATGTAAATCATAACTTTGAAATATAACTCGGTGCTTTTCTGGGCCTTATGTCCGGACATGTCCCTGGGCGTTAAGTCCGAATTTGTACTTGAATTTTTTGACAACAAATACAGCACGTAGAGAATGTAACAAAATTCTGGCTTAAATTTAGTTACCATGAAGTGATATTCCAAAATTTTTATAAACATATCCAACGTCTAATTAAAACGCGAATTGCACGACCATGGATAGCGGCTTTTATCAGAGCTCGCAAAAAACTGTTAACACTATCAGCGTGTCTGTGTAAAACTGTTTTGTTACAGACATTCAATTCTGTTTTGCTCAATAGCTGTTTTCGCTCAACCAAAGATCGCTTTTTTCGTTTCTGTTTTGCTCATGTCTTTCACTGACCGTTTTGCCGAGAGCCGTCTTCCAAAGTGTCTTCTAAGAATGTAAGCGTGTTTGTGACTGGGATGCCTGTGTGTGTGTGTGAGTGTGTTTGTGTCAGTCAACGATCTTTTTACATATGTGGAGTATGGAGAAATTTCTTATTATTAACCTATCAAATGAAACGCAGAAAATATTCGTTTTTGGTAATTGCTTAACGCCTAAAAACCATATTTATTTAATTATGTACATTGTACATATAGTACATAAGCCCACCGCCTACCACACGAACAAAACAAATAACACTTTTTCTGACACTTTTGGGTTTTGCTCATTTGAAGACAGTTTTTGCATGAGCGCTCGCTCACAAGTGTCCCTCTCGGTTGTTATTGGGCTTGTTCAGCAGAATAATTGATCCCTGATCAGGTATCAGAAAAAAATTATGCATCAAATAGTTTCTGCTGAATGAAGTGCTACATTTTATCAACGCCGCGAAGCGTTGAATTTTGAAATGGCGGCGTAGACACATTATCGATCCGTGTTAACATGAATTTTGCATATACGAAGTCACAGTTAGGTTTAATTATATTTTAGAATTTATTGTAATTATTTTCAGTCGATATCAGTCGATTTCAGTCTATACACAAAATGCTCATGTTATCGATAGCAGCATGCCTATCGATACACAATTACCCTTGGTGGGAGCAGTATCACTTCAAAGTAGCGTACCAATTCTTCGATACCTGCTCCTCTATCATGATACTTGAAATTGGTTATCATGATACCGCATCACTCGAGTTCAGCAGAAGGATCAGTACAAATTTATACTTGATCAGGGAGCAAGTTGTTCTGCTGAACAAGGCCATTGACAGACAGTCTCGTTTGTGTTGATCAAACGAAAATGCTCAACAGAAAACACATGAGGAGGGGAAAAAAATGTTTTGCTCAGTGAGAGACCGATTAGGCTTTGTTTTTTTCTGTTTTGTCAGTGGGCTGATCACACTGAAAAAAGTGTTGAGGGTTATTTGCGAACTCTGTTTTTTATACCTTTTTTTTCTGTGAACCGCAACTACTTTCAGGCCTGTTTCGGTTTTCACATATCTTTTCGATTTCAAATGCAAACAAAATCGAACGATTTGATTTAAGTTGTTCTGGTATTCGAACGATTTGCATTCGATTTGCAATTCGAATGTTTCATTTCCAAAATGTTCCCTTTGACTACTTTTCACCTCAATATGCAAACATAAAAAAAACACACGGAAAAGTTAAAGAAGTTAACAGTATTTTAATAAAGCTGGTTATGTTGTCGTTTTTGTTTTTAATGGAAGCTTATTCGAATGTTTCAAGCGTTCCATAAAAAAGTGAAACCCGGAACAGGTTGAACAAAAAATGTGAATTCAATTTGGCTGGCACAGAACAAAACTAAAGCTTTTCATAAAAATTATTTATTTCTATATAACCAATTTTTTTTTAAAGAATGTGAGATTGCATAAAGTATCTAAATACACAAAACATTGCTACAAAAATAATTTTAAGCCATTGTCCGTGTTCAGCAGAACAACTTGTTCCCTGATCAAGTAATAAATTTGCAATAATCTTCCTACTGAACTCGAGTGATGAGGCATCATGATAGCCAATTTGAGGAATCATGATACAGGAGCATGTATCAAAGAAATAGTACGCTACTTGAAAGTGATAGTGTCTGATAGTCCAACAGCAAAATCTATACGGTACATAATTTGTTTCTGATACCTGATCAGGGATCAATTAGTCTGCTGAACACGCCCATTATTTTGACACCATTAAGTAAAAAAACGAATTTACTTTTGGATTCATCGACTCGGAGCAATGTGAATTCAAATCAGGGCTGCAAACCGGTTTTGAACCGAACCGGTTCGAACCAGGAATACCGGCCTTTTTTTAATGTGAACCAAACCTTGAACCGAACCACGAAAATGGATGAACCCGAACCCGTTACGAACCCAAGCTTTTGGTTCGGTCAAAAAAAAATTATACACATTAAAAAGTTTGCCGGAACTTGTAATGCTAGCTAATTATTTGATATTTAGACATTTTTTTAGAGGGTGGACTGAATATTTATACACTAGCTTAGAAGGAAGTCCATATCTAGCACACCAGCGCCAACCTCACGTCAATTATAATCGACGTCTTACAGTCTTACAATGTATCTAGGCGTCAAGTATATACCTATTGTATAATATTATTATTTTATATAATATATTGCGTTTTACCCAAAGAACCAAGGTCCAAACCAAAACCAACTCCCAAAAACCTCGAACCTCAACCGTTCTTAAAATTTGGTTCGAACCCACAAACCGGAGGATCCGAAAGTTTTTTTTTAGTTTGCATCCCTTATTCAAATCGAGTAATTCTATCGAATTGTGAAAACAGGAACAGGTAACCAAATCGAATTCGAGCAAATTAAGTGAAAGTGAAAACCGGAATAGGCCTGTAATACGGTTTTTAAGTCAAATGTAGCAATTGAATGTACCGCTAGTATCCCAAATATCCATATTCAGTGTACTCCCGATATTTTTTGCAGATCTTAGACTTTATTTTAAAAAATGGCTACATTCTTAGTTAAAAATACCGCCCATTGCGAGCTTCGAATTCAAATTTTCTGACTGAATAATTTCGCTTTGATAAAACTGCCTTGGCCTGTGGTCGTTATTCCTTGATGCCATGGCTTAATGCACCAATTGTTGTAGTAAAAGCTCCGCTGAATTGGTTTCATTGAAGCTGATACCACCATATGGTTTTCCTGGATGTTCCTGTTCTTGCTCGACATATCCATTACTCTCCGTCGTCTGATTTCTTCCAGAAACCACCATTTCTATTCTTTTAAGCAGGGAAATTTTTTTTTTTGTTTTATATAAATCATAGCTCGCAAATGACAGTTTATCGTTTTTTCTAATATGCTCTGCTTCGTAACATAACCGAAAAGATTGTGCAGACACGATCTCTCTCTGAGCGGCTCTCTTTTTTTTGTTTCGAAGCGGTTTTCGCTCAAGCGCTTTGCATTGACTAATTCGTGTGACGCTCTCAAATGAGTGTCGCGTGAAGAGTAATACGATTTTCGCTCACACAAAGACTCTCACCAAAAGACAGTTTGACTAAAAAACTCAACAGAAATGATCTTTGCCTTCGTGTGCATGGAAATACATACATATAAATGTACATGAGCATGAAAATAATAAAAAAGACAATGCAATCGGCTGTTAAAAAAAAATGTCAAAAAAAATATTTTGTTTTTTAAGGAACAATGTTTATTTTTATTTTGTTTTCAATAATATATATATTTTTTTTTAAATGGAGTTTAGTTTAACAACTAATAACGCGTTAAGATTTTCTGCAGATATTGAGCTTCGTCTTTCACTTAAAATAAAATGAAGGGCAGAAAAAGCTCGCTCTACAGATACCTGAGTTGCCGGTGTTGCTAGAACAACCTGCGCGAGTGCACTCAAATGTGGCAACTTAAGTCTGAGATCATTAAAGAACTCCAAAATATTGGCGTTTAATGGTAAACGACCATATATTGCGTCAAAACTTTCAATGTCAGCATAAATTTTTATAAGTTTTGCAGATACATTATCTTCTTTGATTTCTGTCACTGTCTGGACATCATCCAAATATGCCGACAAGAGCGTCTTCTCTTCAGCCGAGGATGCAATCGAAAAAATTGAAGATAATGATAAGTCCATATCTTCAGAAGCAGTAGCTTCAAGCGCTGGAACATTTTGTGCTGCCTGTAATATTAGAGCGATAATAATTTTAACATCTTTCTCTGATTTTAGTTTTGTATTAGTTTTTCACAAAGACAATTTTAACTGTTAATATAAGTAACTACTAACATGAAACATAAATGACACATTACAACAATTTTAACCATTTTGCAACTTACATTCTTTAACTCGAATAACCTATATGCAATTTTTTTTAAATTTAGCTTTGCCAGCCGTTTTTGATCATTACTCAATATGCAATTAACTCTTGGGTCCATGAAAATCGCAGCTAACAATGCTTCATTTTCTAAAAGTTTTATTTCTCTTATCTTAATCTGGGCCAATAGTTTCTTTTTTATGAAATTTTGACTATTATCGCATGCCAATTTAAGTTCCATCCAAATAATGAAAAACTCACTAAAAACTAGATTTTTATCTTGTAACTTTAGAGTAGCTTCATATGTTTCCTTAAAGGCGTCAATATAAGACTCCATCCAGTCCCAATCAGCATCAACATAAAAATAGGACTGGGTAGTCAGAAAATCCTTTAAATCAACCAATTTTGTCATCATCAAATAAGTTGAATTCCATCTTGTTATGAAGTCAAGCGATGGTATAGTTTTTTTGTGTTCGATTAATAAACGTCTGTACAGATAACATATATACAAAGATGTATTTATATATATTTATGAAACAACTAAACATTACTTACCTATTAGTTTCTGTGCGCAGCATTTTGCATAATGTGCGACAAGAACAAATTTTATCGTTAATATCGTTCACCTTATGTACATCAATTACACACAATTGCAACGTGTGTGCTGCACATCTCACTAGGTGAATATTGGCCAAATCAATGGTGTCTAGTTCATCCATAACAGTTTCACCATGCGTATCATCGTTAAAAAGAGATTCCTCTGTAGCATCGCTTAAAAGTTGAACTGCTTTTATCATATTTCTTCCGTTGTCAGATGTTATGCTGTATGCATAAATGTAATATTATTTTAAAACATACATATATTTTCTGTAATTCAAATTTTACCTGAAAATTTGTTCCACTTTTATTTCATAATCCTTTAAAATTTCTAAAATTTTCTGCTTAATGTATACACCTGTGTGGGAATCCGCGAGTTGGATCATGCCCAACGTTTTTACAACGATCTCAGTTGTATAAAGCTTGCATCGATTAATTGCAAATTTACACCTAAAATGGATTTATCCATTCTAGTGGCAACATCGATTTTGAGCGACACCAGTTTTTCGTTAACTAAAGCCTTTATGTTTTCTTTAATTGACTGCTCTTTGACTTTTACAAAATTTATTACATTGCGCGAGGTTATTGGGTTCATGCCTAGTGAACTATAAATTGGATCCATTATATCCTTAAAGCCTTCACTGTCCAGAAAAAGAAAAGGTTTTCCATCCGTAGTCACTATTTTAATAATTGAAGAAACAATGGATGCTTCACTCGTGTGGTATGATATTTTCCTTTTTTTTACACTTTCTTGGGAGTCCCCGCTCTTGCTCCACTCATTAAAAATGTCAGCATGTTTTAATGTCAAATGCCGACAGACATTTAAAACCGCAAACATTACATATAGATTTATTTTCTTCGACAACAAATCTAAAAAAATGATGAACTTTTTATTTTCGTCTTTTCCCATTTCGCAAAAAATATAATGCTCCGCACACGCTGAATTTAAAACGCAACTAATATGTATAATGCAAACAAAAAGAACGCAACAATCGCGTGTTTACCAATACATACTCAAAAGACAATTTGCTTCATTTAACTCAAGCAAACGATCAGTGTTTGTCTTGAGCGAAAAGAAAACAGAAATAACTGTCTTGCTCAGAGCGCGAGCGAGCTAAGTCAGACGCGACAAAATCAGTTTCTGTCTGAGTCTTTTTTATTGTGTGAGTGAAAGACACTTACTTGCAGACAACGAAAAAGTGTCAACAGTTACTTGCGAGCTATGATATAAATAGATTTCTAGCTGTGCTCTGAAACTGAACTCAAATTTTCATATTGGCCTTATGTACGAAAAAATCTGGCCATTATGACCGAATTATATGATGATTTATCGCCCATATCAAATTTGAGAGATATATTTCGATGTGCACTACGACAGGTTTTCATATGGGCTTTGACCTACACTGGTTTTCTATGATTTGAAAGTACTCGTCAAACGCTATGTACCACTATGTTTAGGTGAAGGATTTATCACTTAGGAATAAGCAGAAACATGCGTACGTAAATCAGGAAATACCCATATGACAATATACATCCTCAAGTTCCTAAAGAGGGGTTCTAAATCTTACCTTATTTTGAATGTGAACTACTGGAACTGTTCCACTTACTTGTAAATGTTTGTTTGCTACTCAATCAAGCAGAAACGGCTGAAAGGATTGGATTTATAAATTAGAGTAATTTTATTTTTGGAGTCCCGGGTTCCTATAAGACTGTGCAACAACAAAAAAGTTGATCGAGTCGAGACATACAATTTCTGAAAAGGTATAATGGTAGTATAAAAACTTTTGCTGGGTTTGGTCTGGTTAGCTGCCGTTCCTATTTTATTTCACTTTGAAGTTTTCAGCTTCTGATTGGGATTTGCAACTACATATCTCGTAAACTATTTCGAATTTGGCTTTATAGTCTTAGACGAAGTCGTTGCTCTTGGCTCACATCACATTTTTATACACTTGAAAAGTGTATAAGAATTTTGCCCAGAAGTTTGCAACGCATAGAAGGAATCATCTCCGACCACATAAAGTATATATATTCTTTATCAGCACGACGAGCCGAGTCGATTGAGCTTTGTCCGTTCGTCTGTCCGTCTGTCTGTTTCTAAGCGAACTAGTCTCTCAGTTTTGAAGCTATTGAGCTGAAATTTCGGATCGGATGACTTCTTCTTGTAGCTGCCATATAAACGATCCTTCGAAAAATGGGTTTTTGAGAGAAAAACTTTTATGTTTTGAATGTTAGCGTTCTGAAACTCTGTCATTATTAAAATTAAATTTTTTTAAACTGATCGGCCAACGAGAGCGAGACCAAAAAGTGAGAGTGTATTGGTGAGCGAAAATAAAGCGCTAGGAATTTGCCTCGACCTGACCACATCAAAGGCTAGCCAGCGACTGAAAGGATTTTGCTCTGTTCTCCTCAGCTTCGGCATGCTTTCGGCTCGTGTGTTAATAGCGAAACGCCGTTTGATAGCGCGTTGCTTCTTTCCGTTCTCTTGAACCGTTTTCTTTTGCAGTTTCTGGATTAGTTCAGCGTTTTCCAAAGCAATGTTTATGTTCTGAAAAATGGCTTTTGGTGGGGAAAAGGATTTAGTTTTTAATGTTATCCAACTGATCCAACTCTGAAACACCAGAAAATTTAGTTGTTGCACAGTGTCGTTTTATGTGTACTTGTAATAATTCAACTGTTACATTCCATACCCACAAACTAATACGACTTTTGATCTTCTCTCAGATACCCAAGTGATTAACGATGATGATGTGGTAGGCGATGCTACCGGAGCTGATGAACCCACCCCAGAGGAATCAACAAGTGCCACAGGAACTACCGAAACAGGACCCAGCATCAGCAAGACAATTATCAGCTGGATTGTAGGTCGGAGGGAGAAATGTAGTCAATGCGGCATTTTGCGGAATTGCGGTTTCCGGTATAAACGTATCGAGGAGACTACTGATGACGCTGCAGAGGAGTCAGAGGAGCAGGTTACAAGCATATGTCAATATATTTGTGACCAGGCCTGTTGTGATGCACTGCAGGGTGAACAGCCGGGAAAATTCTTCGTGCGGCGCAAGAAATTCCTGGTCGAAGAGGTGGCCAACGAGCCGAGAGCTTCGGATGATGATGATAGCAGTAATCAGGCAGAGGCTGAGGGAGACGGTGAGAGCAAACGTCGGGTCTGTCTGCATTGCAAGGATAAAAAGAAGTGCAAATACTTTTTACGTCAGGAGTTGGATTCCTTCTATATCTGCAATGACGATTGCTTCAATTTGTTAAGTGCCGAGGAGCCGGACAAGTACAAGCTGAAAAGGCATTCCATACGGGTGCGTAACATTGGCGCCACCACTATTCGACCGCAGAGCAAGCGATCCGAGAACAGTGTGGTGGCCAGGACCAATGTCGAGGCGGAGGCTGCTCGACTGGATCGCATAGAGAGTTTCCGGAGAAGGTGTGCCGACTGCAATGCGGAGGTGGTCATGAATGACAAGCAATTGACCTGGGAGACGATGGATTTCTGTAATGAGGTGTGCCTGGGCAGCTATCAGCGTACGATTGGCAACAATTGTGAGACCTGCAAGCAGGAGGTAAGCTCTATTGCCCTGGGCAAGTACTGTGTACGCTTTGGCTTTGATGTGAGGCAGTTCTGTTGTGCCGGTTGCCTGAACACCTTCAAGAAGGGCCTGAAAACGTGCTCGTGCTGCCAAAAGGATATCAGCAGCGGACAGGAGGGCTTCCTGGCCCCGGTGGGCGACAAGGATCAGTTTAAGGACTTCTGTTCGCAGGCCTGCCTGCGGCGTTACGATGGTATGTGCAATCCCAAGAAGAGAATGCGCTCCGACATGTGCGGTGTGTGCAACAACGAGAAGCCCGTGCGAGTGGAGATGCTGCTGGAGGACAAGGAGCACTATTTCTGTTCCAATCCCTGCTTCTCGGCTTTTAAGTTTGTGAGCAATGTGAATGCAGATGCCTGTGCCATGTGCTGCAAGTACTTTGAGCGCAAGAGCTCCGATGCCCACACCATCTACAACGATGAGCAGCAATCGCCCAAGATGTTCTGCTCTCGGATCTGCATCAATGTCTACATCATTGTTAACCGCCATATTGTGTCCTGCCAGTGGTGCAAGGTGAAGAAATACAATTTCGATATGATCTATCAAAAGCAGGCGGATCAGGAGACTCTCACCTGTTCCATAAATTGCCTAACCATGCACGGCGTTAGCTGCAATATATCTGCCCGGGCAGTCACCAAGTGCGACAATTGCGCCAATTTCAATACCCCGCAATATCATCTGACCATGTCGGATTCATCTATGCGCAATTTTTGTACATATCAGTGTGTGATGCAGTTCCAGAATCAATTCGCACGAGCACCGCTTACCCTGGACAGCGATTTACCCAGCACAAGCAGCGGAGGCAGCAAGTCGCAGCAGCAGTCGCAATCCGCATCGACGCCCATAACGCGAAGTAGCAAAACTGCGGCACCATTCCCCACGGGATTGCCCAAGCGAGTCAAGTTGAAGTTGTCCAAGCAGCCGGTGAGTTTACATTATAAAATTATACAACAAAGAAAACACAAATTTTTGCTTTTAATATAAGATGGGACATCTATGCAATTTATTGTCTTTGCTTTCAATCTGCTGATGGTAAAAGCTTCAGTTAAGTCGTGCTCACGAATCACGCTTGTCGTGAGCGCTGACATTTAATGTAAAATATTTCATTACTGTTTGATATCAATTTAAATGGGTTTAAAATGTATAGAAGCGGTTTGTAAATTTAAATATTAGAAGAGTTGACAATTCTGGTTACCTTCGATTTATCTTGTGGTACATTATTTTAGTGTCCTCGTTAAGAATATTTTCTTATAGTTTCTCGTGTCTGATCGGATTTGGTAAGTTTTCATTTCCAAGAACGTATTATGGATTTCGGTTGTAACCTTTAGCGATCAAGACAATTGAAGAAACATTCGTACTTGGAAATAAGTACTAAGATGAGACATAAAATCTGTTTATAAAAAAGGGAGCGAACATTTACCAATTCCAACCCCACATCTTTTGATTGAAAACGGTAAAAGGACTGTTTTTTTTACAATAAAACATAAGTAATATGGCTTGTGTATGTCCCATACTAAATTGAGGAAAAATAGAAGATTATGACTTATGGTTAAATTTTCGGAGCTAAAACTCATGTTTTCAGAATGATTTTGAGAGTCATATGCAGAATGTCAATTAGTTGGTGTAAATTCTCTTCACGAATCTTTAAGACAATAAAAAATATGTTTAAATGTTCCATTTGCAAGATTCTACGCTAATATCAGCAATATTTATCAAGAAGTGTCCATTAGGATTAAAAGAATTTTCATTTGTCAAAAAAAATCAAAAAATTCTCATTTGAGTTTAGATTTTCAACGACGGGTAAACCGGACAAATAGGAGGAGAGTAGATCAAATTGTGAAGAAAATCGCGAAATTTGTAAAATTTTCAAAGGACCTAAGATAATTATAAAGATTGAAGATATATAAAAGGGATGTAGACCAAAAACCGCAAAATTTGCCAATTTTTCATTTGAATATTATTTGGTAAATTAGAGGCTTAAATTAAACACTTCAAAATATTGCAAAATTTGCCAATTTTTCGTATGACCTAAGATTATTATGAAGATTTGATGGATGGCAATGTAGACGGCTAAATACGAGGACAGAATCGCGAAATTTGCAAATTTTTAATATGACCAAAGATTATTACAAAGACTTAATAGACGGCAGTAGTAGACGGGTAAATATAGGAAGCGTATATATATACCTAAATAAATTGTCATTTGAGTTTAGATTTTTCGCAAAATTTGCAAAATTTTATGAGTTTGGTATCATTAAGATTTGACAGATAGCAATTGTTGGATAAATGGTCCGATCAAACGGTCCAAAAGTCAACATTTTTTTATGAGTTAGACTATAATGTAGACGGGTCAAGATCAAGCGTTCCAAAAAAAAAACCGGAAATACGCAATATTTTAAGATAAGTTCAGATTATCATGAAGATATAATAGTTGTCAATTAAAGACGGATAAATAGGAGGTGTTGGTCAATCGGTTTAAAAAAATTGTAACATTTGCAATATTCTTATATGAGTTTAGATTGACGTGAAAACGGGGTAGATCAAACGGACCAAAAAAATCGCGAAATTTTAAAAAAGGTTTTAATGAGTTTAGATTGTCATGAAAATTGAATAGATGAGCAATTGCCCAAGAAAGCTAAACTTCTTCGTTTTGTGTTTTAAATTCTTAAGGGGGCGTAGCAACGCACGCCGGGTACCTGCTAGTAACTTATAAATCGTGAGTCGTGAATGTTGTTTACGAGATCACTTAATAACGCGAGTGCCCATCTCTAACTGATGTTATCGATAGTCATGAAACGATATGTGTTGGTTGGCGTTACCGCAGCCTCATCTTTGAAACCGTGTTTTTGCCGGCGTAAAGTTTTGTTTTCTCATCATGCGAACTAGAATAAGCGTAAGTCTTTGACTATAAAAGATTCGTAATTATAATCAAATTTTCTTCAATTGTTGCAGACTATTAGCAAAAGCAATGCCGGCGTTGGGCCCAACAAGAAATCAGTTGGCGGTACTGTGGTGCCGGTCATATCCACTGTGCAATCTCTGGCCAGCGGAGAGACCGAAGCTCGCATTGGCAATGTGACTGTCCGTCGCAAGCGTGGCCGCAAGCCAGACTCACCGCCGCCACTGGTCATGTCTGTGGTGGCTCCACCGGCAGCGCCCGCCTTGGGACGCGGACGACCGCGAAAGCATGTGGACTACAACATAGCACATTCTCCCTCACCGCCCATACAAATGCCGTCGTTGGTACCCCTTAGCAGACGTAATACGTCTACAGGCACCGATCCGCCACCACCGACCGTCATAACAGAGACGAAGATCGTCACTGTGCCACCGTATCCGAAGTCTGTGCGAAATGTAACCGTCAGCTGCAAACCAATGACTATCAACCAGGGCCAACAGTGTCAGCCGTCCATGCGCGATAGCGCCACACAGACCGATAAGGATTACTCTAACAAAGTGCTGATTCCAGTGCCTGTACCAATCTTCATACCGCAACCGATGTACATGTACTCGGCGCCGTTCCCGGTGCCCGTACCCATTCCGTTGCCCATCCCGGTGCCCATCTTCATACCCACCACACGCAACACTTCGCAGGGCATTTTGAAGGAAATTAAGAAGATTCAGGACAAAATGCCCGAGGATCCACTGGAGGCAGAACTGTTGATGATGGCCGAAATGGTGGCCGAGGAGAAACATGATTCTGACTCGGATTCCGATAATGAGATCAAGCCAGATCCGGGACTGGTCACTCTGCAGTATCAGAACAGTCTCGAGTCGGTTAGCCAGCAGCAGCAGCAGCAACAACAGCATCAGCAGGTGGTGGATGTCAGTGCGACGTCTCATAATCCGTATGGCGATGATATGCTGCAAATTGCCCTCAAGATGGCCACCGGGGACTATGATAATCATCACCAGACATCAACTGTAGATTTGGAGTCCTCAATGGCAACCAATACGATTAGTAGTCACTCGCCCATGTCCCACGATGCTATGGGACAAATGAGTGTGCATCATTTGGATCAGCAGCAGCATCACATGCTGGAGCCTACGCAGAGGTAATTTTCGATCTTCAAAATAGAAATATGAGTTAAATGTTTTGTCTATCCACAGATCTCCGCGTGGCCGCAAGCGAGGAGCTGGAGGCGGTGCTGTACTGGACTCGCCCTCGCGAAATAGTCGTTCGCCGGTGAAGCGACAACGTGGCGGCGACTTGGATCACTCCGCTCTGCAGCAGCAGTCCCAGCAGGCCCAAGTGCCTCAGGAGAAGCCCGATGCCCAAATGTTCCTCAAGTACACATTCGGTGTGAATGCCTGGAAGCAATGGGTAATGACCAAGAATGCGGACATGGAGAAGAGTTCGATGCGTCGAAGACCCTTCAAAACGGAACTGCTGCAAATGACGGCAGATGAGCTGAACTATTCGCTCTGTCTGTTTGTCAAGGAGGTGCGCAAGCCAAATGGCACAGAATATGCCCCCGATACGATATACTACCTGGTGTTGGGTGAGTCTGAAAAAGGCTAATGCAAAGACCCTTTTAATTCAATCGATCTTCTGCAGGAATTCAGCAATATCTGTATGTCAATGGACGCATTGATAATATTTTCTATGATCCGTACTATGAACGTTTCACGGAATGCCTGGACGAGGTGGCCCGTAAATTTTCCGTGCTCTACAATGATTCACGTGAGCACAAACAATTTTAAATTGATTTCAAACTCATTTAACCAATGTTTTTATGCACAGAATATATTGTTACCCGCGTGGAGGAGGAGCATCTGTGGGAATGTAAACAATTGGGCGCCCATTCTCCACATGTACTGCTCAGTACGCTTATGTTCTTCAATACCAAGCATTTCAATTTGACGGTAAGTGGAGATTACCATCACTTGATTGGTGGTTAACTGAAAGTCTTACTTCTTTTCAGACGGTTGAAGAGCACATGCAATTGAGCTTCTCGCACATAATGAAACATTGGAAGCGCTCATCACAGAATTCCAAAGTTCCCGGTACACGCAATGTACTGTTACGTTTTTATCCACCGCAGGCGGGTCTGGGTAAGTCTTTGAAAGCTTCGACTGAGATGTCATGTTATTAAGAGTGGAATTTCTCCAAATACAGATGCAAATCCACGCAAAAAAAAGGTCTACGAACAACAGGAGAATGAGGAAAATCCCTTACGGTGTCCTGTGCGTCTCTATGAGTTTTATCTCTCCAAATGGTAAGCAAACGGAATGTGCCACGAGAGTTGCCTTTTTTTATTGTTCTATTTCTGGCTACATTTTTATACTCTGTAACAAAGGTACAAGGAGTATTTTAAGTTTGTGTAAATGTATGTAACCGTTAAAAGGAAGCATCTTCGACCCTATAAAGCAGAGATGGGCATGCACACATATCGTCACACTTTTCACACGCATACAAGCACAATTTGCGTGCGCCGCATTCGTGTTCTATAAATAGCTTTCAATGCTTATAGCGTACGTGTGATTTTGTGCAGTCGGCCTCGGCAGAGGTCCTATGCACACGCTGCCTCGTGTGCATTGGAACGTCGCGACGCGCCCATCTCTGCTATAAAGTATATATATATATACCTGATCAGCATCAAAAGCCATGTTCGAATGAACAAACGGATCTCAAAGATGATAAGAGATAGAGGTTTGACATGATTGAGACAAAAATACCAGGAATTTGTTTATAAATCAAAAAGCTTCATATATTTTTGTAAATTCATTTCATCCCACTCAATTAGTCCCCTCCGCTTGCAATACACTTGTGACAAGCTAGTTGTCCAATTTACAAAACATGCTGCCGGTATAGCCTTCAATTCCATTTTTCGTTTCGGTTTCTATTTCTTCCATCGATACAAACAAGTCTCATGGTGCTATCTGACGAATACGCTGGTTTTGGTGAAATGATAACGAATTAATGTTTCTGTTTTTCATTGAAATTTAGGCCCAAATGGTCACTCAAAATGGTTTTCCTTCCAATATTCCAACCAGGTCAGTAAGGTCTCGAACTGTCAATCCACGATTTTGAAGCACCAATTCTTTGATTTAGTTGACGTGTAACTCATCAGTTGATGTTGATGGTCGTCCTGGCTGTGCCTCGACATAATCGCTTTTTCGACCCTCTTTGAACATTTTGTTCAACTCATAAACTCTTGTTTTCGATAGAGCTTGCTCACCGAAGGCCTTCTGCAACATTTTCAACACAAAATTTAATGGAAATGCGTTGTTAAATAGTTTCAGACATAAAAAACGAAAAATTCATTCAATGCACACTAATGAATATTGTGAAGTGTAATTTTGCACAGATGTCAATGACAGTGCTGCAATCTTACATGTAAAACCCATCTGTCGCTATCGGAATCCCAAAAAATATAAATTCAAATTTTCCGTTATTTTTTGGCCACAGTAGCGTATACTTTTTATACTTGCAGGCAGTTTAAGTCTGTTTTAAATTTGCTGCCCCCGCGATTTGGAAATAACATCATGTCCCACAGTTTATATATATATATAGATGGTTCTAGCCATAAGTAGTAATCGACATTATTTTTTGATCTGCCGAAGAAATGATAAGATTCAATGAACGAAAGTCAAGTTATAAGCAAAAGAAAGTTTGCAGTGGCAGCTCTTCTTGCAGCTGCTACGGCAGGTATAGTGTAGTATAGTATATATTACAGTCGGGATTTTTACAAGAATATCGATATTATTTCCGTCATCTATAGATTTTAATCAATTTATTTCATTCGGAAACGGGAATACTAAAACGGAATTGCAATTCTTTCCATTGCAATCCATTTGAATATGGGAAGAGGGCGTAGAGGCACCACGTAGTTAGGTTTAGAGAAAATAAACTAGCTTGTAACCCAAATACAATGGAAACGTAATACTTCAAAACTCAATCAACCAACCTGCTCTGAGGTCAGCAAAACGCTGAAAAAAAATACAAAAACGTCGAACAGATTAAAGTTTTTCGTAAGTGTTGTACAGTGGCAAATCAAGCAAACTTTAATCGAATAAAGCCAATGTAGGTAGAATATGATTAATTTTGACAAACTGATATAGATTGTGAGAGCTAGTTGCTTAAAAGCCTTATATACATCTTTTAAATTACCAATGATTAGTCTCGTTAGCCACAAATCACTATAATACGGCAGCATTTTTAAAATCACGGTTTCCCAACTGCATAACTATACAAGGGACGCATACTCTCCACTCTATTCAACCCCAAAAATCCTAGCTTCTTTAAATTAAAACATATTAAATCTGATATTGTTACTGAAAATGTATTTAAACAAATGAGAAAAAAGTCCATAACTCTGGAACTATTCGATTTCCCATTTACAGCTTAATACAGTAAATTCCTGGACACAAGAACAAATTTTGAGAAAAAATGTAAAAAAAAAAAACCTCCCTTTCGCGGCAATTAATTTTTGTTCACTCATTTCTGCGATTTGGTAACCAAACAAAATTTCAACAATTTTTAAGTGTAAGTAGTTTGAAAGTTTGGGATCGGTTGAAAATTTACAGATTTTTTAAATATTTTTTTTACCAATGGCTTTGGATAGCAAGCAATTGAAAATAATTAAATTTTTTTAATAGCTAAATTTTCAAATTATTTTTTTCCCGCGAATTAAGCATATTTGGGCAAAATGCTGAAAATAATACGTATATACTATTTTACAACAAAGAATACGGAAAAAATTATTTCAAGCAAAATAAAAGTTGAGTGGCCGATTTTTCATGGAATCACCCATAAATATATTTCAAATAAATGGGGCGGTGCACCGGCATAACTTCGGTGCTTTTGCTAGGATCTTATAGTGGTTTTATAAAATAAAATAGACAGATATTGGGCCTTAATTAATTTATTATTTTAAGTCATGAGGCTTAAACTTAAAAATTGTGGCTCTGACAGTTTTTCGCGGTTAAAAGCAGGAGGAATTTTCTAAATCTAAAGCAAACTTGGTCTGGGTAAGCTACATACATGTAAAAATTTGTGTCTCTATCTCTTATAGTATTTGAGATCGACGCGTTCATACAGACAGACATATGGACATGGATAAATCGAATCTGCTGTTGATGCTGATCAAGAATATATATGCTTTAAAGGGTCGGAGATGCTTCCTTCTGGCTGTTACATACATTAGCATCACTTCATAATCCCCTTTTCCCACTTTCAATGGGAACAGGGTATAAAAATTATGATTCTTTCTAGCATATAAAAGGCAACTCACATTCTAAATCTAAATTTAATCTAACATTTTTCTTTGCTTCACCTCTCTCCCACACAGTCCCGAGAGCGTCAAGACGCGAAATGATGTTTTCTATCTGCAACCGGAACGTTCTTGTGTACCCGACTCGCCCGTTTGGTACTCGACACAGGCACTCGGCCAGGATGCCCTGCAGCGGATGTTACATCGCGTTAAAATGGTCAAAGAAATCAACATAGCACTATTAACGACTTAATTTTTAGTTAGGCCAGATGAGAATCGATCTTTGAATATATTTGATATCCATACATCTATATCTATATGCATATATGTATCCGTATATATGTATATATCTTTTAACTTGGTGCTTAGCACGAATTTGTTTGCAGGCAAAACCAAATAGAAGCACCTTGTCTGGGGAGAAGCGGAACGGGGTGCTATAAATTAACAAATTGTTTTACTTTTGCACTTGATTTTGGATTACTCGTAGGAAGGAGTCGTCTTCGTTTTGTATAAATTGTAAACTATTAGCGTTGCCCTTCATCTCAAATTCGCACTATTAATCAATTATGTTACTGACACACCGACAAATATATAAATTTTCATTAGTTTTAGAGTTACACCGGATAACACACACACACACACACACATTTTTAGTCACTAGATGTTAGATTGTAAGAAGCATAGATGTGGATGCGCCTTCTTAACACGCCCCGGCCGAAATCCTCTCGTTTTTAAGTATATGTGTATGTATGTATGTACATTGAAGTGACAAAAGTATCTATAATCCCTAACACTAATTGAATAACTGTGCAGTGCAGCTTGCTGCAACATAAACAATAAGCCGTGCTGAATGTGGCAAGTGTTTAGTTGTCTACCATAAAATGCTGCTATTGTACTCCTTAAACACAATAGTCGGTACATCTATCTAAATATAAATGCATACATACATTAAAAAGAGCCTGGAATATGGAATTTAACTCGATTTATTTCTTTTCCGGACCGACTGACTGATTAACAATCAACGCACAGCTTAAACAGTAAAGAGTAAACTGAAACTGGTACAGTAGTTTACATTTGTGGTGAAAGTGCACACTAAGGTTTTTGATTAATTTTTCACCCTTAAGGGTGCGAATATGTGTTTTCTATTCCAACCAATCGACTTCAAACTTTGTTTGTGGTAAAAGCCTGTGATTAAAAGTATGAAGAGTACAAAGAGTAAAAATAGTTTTTGCACTGACTATACTTTTTCTTTTGGCTCTGGCATCGAGGACACCTGACAACTACTCGAGCTTTGAGTGAACAAGAAATGTATTCCGAACTCGTCAAACTTTAACAAACTCAGTTACTTCTATTGATTTATCAATTAGATATCATTTACTTTAGATTTTTGTTCCAAGATAATGGCATTCAATTTATGGTATATTAAGTCATTAAGTATACATGTTGAATAGTTTAACATCAATCCTGAAACGAATCTAAGGGCCGTTTTCTCATGTTGGTGTTTTTGCAAAACTAGGTGGATTTGCTTTTCTTATGTTCAATGCTAACCATCTATACGAATTTAGTAGCAATCTACTTTATCCTCATTGATTTCAAAACCATGTACATGCCAATGCAAATTAAGTATTTTTATGTGTACATATGGTCAGACTGAAAAATATTTGAAAACAAAAAACAACTGCTGCTAAAAACAGTAAAGTCTGAATTGTTATTAAGTAAACCAAAAATGGAAAATATTGCATGTGCCTTAAATATACAAGAACACCTGCAGACATTACTGAAATTACAGATGAACATTCGGATTCCCCTAGTTCATTGCTTAAGCTAAGTTTACACATCCAAATAATTTGGCTAAATTTTGATAAAAATAGAAATGATTAAAGATTTTACAGGATTAAAAACTTAAACTATGGTTCCATACGCAAATAATTTGATCAATTATGGCCGGAAAGTTCCACAATTTGGCCTATATAGCCCAATTTTCATGAAAATTTGTCCAAATTATTTGCTTGTGTGAACATAGCTTTCGACCTACTGCTTAATCTCCCATCATAGTAACAAGTCGTTCCAAAAGAAAAACCTTCTCCTTCTCTGTAAAATTCTTGCTTTATGTTTTAAAATTGCCGCGCAATAAAAAAAACAATAATCAGCCGAGTGCAGAGGTGCTGCCAACCTAGTATTATACCATTCCAGCTATCCCGGTGTGACCGTGGCGCAAATGCACGAATTTATAATCAACCTACATGAGACAACCAATTGCACAAAAACCACCTAGTTGCAAAATCTAGATGGATTTCGATTTGAGCAAAAACATGAACATGAGAAAACGGCACTAAGTGAGTCTGCAGAAGAACTGGGTCAGAAATATCATTAGGTACAAAGAAAAGTAGAGCTTGTCCTGACTGACTGATTCATTCGTTGACAATCAACGCAGAGTTTAAACGGTAAGATTTAAAGAGCTGAAACTTGTACCGTAGCTTCCATTTGTGGCCAAATTGCGCACGTCGCTTGAAAGTAGCGTTTTTTTAAAGCTACTCATTACAAGTTTCAGAGCAACAAGTCAAAGTGACAACTTTTCTTAAGAAATCATATTTAGCGCCGAGAATGCATGGCCAGGTATCAAAGCATCCAACAAGAAGTTTCCTTTTGGTCCGGATCAGAGAACTGCCAAACGTACCAAAAAGTAGACGCATACGTATTACTTCAAAAGCTTCAATGAGTATCCTGTCAAAAAAGTATGCGTACCTCAATACGCATTTTTTAAAACGTACGTATCCGTATACTTCATAGTGCGTATGCGTATTTCAACTACGCTTACGTCTACTTCAAAAGTACGCACACTGCGATTTAATATTTGAGGCATACGCACACTACGCTTAATTTCTGTGCGTATACGCAAATCAAATGCGTATAAGCACTTAATTTTTTTTAAAATTCCTTTGTTTTCTTTGGGTGTGAAGGGAATGAACTTTATGTGTATGTATGTATGAGGCAAATTTAGTTATGTCACGAGGAGTGAAACAAACTGCCCTCTGTGCAACAGGAGAGAGCTTCAAAATGTCCTTCATTTCATATGAATTTCCCCATTCTACGGGAACATCCTCAGTGGCGTGGATTGCACTAAATACAGAAATTTTTGATTAAAGTCTTAGCGTATAGAAAAAGAATCTAAACTGGACTATTTTACAAAGGAAATTTTCTCTTTATTTCTAACATATAAAAATCATGCTAGCACTAATACTCAACCCAAAGTGCATGGTTGCACAATCTGGTATCTGGGGCAGACCCGAGAAAGCAGGTCTATAAGGCAGGCTATAGATTAATTTTAGTCTTTCAATATGTGTTCTACCTTCAACTCTGTACTATGGTAGGTCCTCGTTAAGGTTCTTTTACAGCACGGTTCCACAAGAAGAGAGGACGGACAATCAGTGATGCATGACTTCGCCAAAGCATTTGGTTCGAATTGCCGAGTGTGTTCGGACCCCAGGGGCTAATGTTAATGCCTTGAAGTTAAGCAAGGGTATTTGAATGTGTCGTAGCAATCCCCAAAGCCTTGATAAAATCAGGGCTGCTAACTCAAAAAACATTTTGCGCAGCTCCGTTCGCGGATTCGAACCAAAATTAACAAAGATTATGGTTTGAAAATTTGGGGTCCGAGTTTGTGTAGGGAGAACAATTGTTTTCCCGACTTAATTGAAAAATCTGTTTAGTTGTTAATTGGCCGGTTGTGGTGCAGCGGGCAGTGTATGTGGCTGCTGTCCAAGAGGTCGCGTGTTCGATCCCATCCCGGAGCATCTAACAAAAAAAAAAAAATTTTCTTCTAAAACTTTTACACCACCAGCTGTGAAGTAACTAGCCACGAAAACAACATCGTTTGGAAATCTATGGAATGGAACCCGCTTCACAGAGTCGGCCGGACACCAGGCAGTACCCAAGAAACTTGGAGGGGAGGACTGTCGGTAGAGAAGCGGATGCATCGGGGTAAAGCTGTGGAGAATTCAAAGCGACGGCATATAAGAGAGTTCGTTGGAAGAAAGGAGGGACTGCCCTACGTACCACACAGGATTGGAACTAGACTATGAAGGCCACATCAATCCCAATATTAACGATATTATCGAGAATGACATGCAACACAGCGGACACCACAATAAACATGCTGTGTGAACGAATTGTGGGTATATTTAAATTGTGCCGAACTAAATTTTTATCTTATCTGAGTATAGGCCTTTCTGCTTTCAAAAGAATATCAAGTGACTAAATTATTCCATCTGTTGCTCTTTACCAATAGTGGTTTGACAAAGATTTTAAGAAAACCCCAGACATTCTGCTGCGGGTGTCTGTACCCATGGGTTTGCTTGCGGATGCGTTCCGTTCTGTTGGTACTGAACTTCCAGGAGCAATTAACAATCGAAATGAAATTTTAGACAGCATAGACAATTCATCCGCATTAGCTCTCTAATAAGCTTTTGGGTTCATGTCGATATCTTCAATATATTCCAACACTGACATCTTATTTTGTCGTCTTTATATTTATGCTGCATCCATATGATTCGCTCTTAAATGAAATTTTAAGTTGTATTACCAGAAGTTTTATCAGTCTTTGCTATATAATTTGCAATAATAATTTTTTTCTGATATACCGTTTATAAAAATATCCAATAAAAAACGCCAATTTCGTCATAAAATATATATTATTAATATATTTTGTATATATCTATATAAAAACTGTCCAAAAGTCGAAAATCATATTTGATTTGGCTGAAAGTTTGTACTCGCGGGGGTTTCCGGGGTCGCTGATTACGAATTTGAAGTCTCAATGGCGGAAAATTTCTTCGAAAACGATTGTGAATATGTTTGTGAAATTATGATTGTGAGTTAATTGAATTGAAAATGTAATGACAATTGCCATTTCCAGATTTGTGAAGAAGAGTATTGGAATTTAGTAATTGATCGTTATTATGATTACAATGACAATTCATTATATTATATTTTATTACATTTACATTATATTTCTTACATTCTTTATTATAATTTTAACATCTCTTAAACCTAATCGCTGTCCTCTGATTAGTCATCATAGTCAGATGCATCGCTTTTTTTGTTAAATTAAATCCAACTTGACTCTGGAACTGAAGGTGGAATCAACAGTTCAACCGCGTATGGGGATAGCGGTCTTAGTTCCTTCGGAGGAAGTTTTCGCCAACTGGGCATAACTGGATCTGACGTTACTAAAAGTCTGCAAAAAATGTCTCATGTTTTTGGTGCGGTTACATTTTCGTGAAAAATCTTCTCCGAATCTTATGATGCTCTTGTTACAGACTCATTTGCATTTACAAGCACTTTAATTTCGATCAATTTTCTAAATTTTGCAAAAAATGAAGTTTTTTTCTACATTTGTGCCCATAACATTAAATAACTATAACATTGTCTCAAAACGAAACGTTGGAATAAAACTTTTAAAATTCTTTAAGTTAAAAGTTATGCGATTTTAAGTAGAGGCAACTTCGGAAAACATCGAAGAACCCCTTTATCGATAACTATAAGACAGATTGTTTTTCATGTCGATTTTCGTGCTCAGCGGGCCAAAATACTTTGGAAAAAGTTTGTTTGGTGAATTGACAATTACAAAAAACTGCAGAAAATTCACGCATTACCGCAAAAAAAAAAATCAACACCGCGACTGGATCTGTAGCTATCCGTAGCTAATTTTTGGATATGTTTTGAAGAAGTGTCTAAACAACCATTTCTGTTTTGTCAAGATCTGATAGGAATTTTGACATATTGCTTTTTCTAACACGACTTTTTAGAATGTGACCAAGAAAAAACCTCTACTTTTATTAATGTCTCACTATTTCTAATAATAATTTCGAGCAATACATTCAAATTGTACTTAATTTCTGGAATAGAATCCATTTTGTAGAGTCCAAATCGATTAACTTATCGCTATACGCTTCTGAACGTTGTGTTATTTTCGATGCGTGACGAGTAAACGATGAGGCACGCTCGACGTTTACGATCGGATTTTATAGCTGAGTCAGGTAGGGACACTTCCCCCTTATTAACGGTCACAATACAAACTAGATGTACCACTACTACTGTTCCATTAAAGTCACTAAAAAATATATTTTTTTTTACTTTTGGCCAGCTTTTTATACTCTTGTAGAGGATATTTTAAAATTGTCCAGATGTTTGTGTAACGCATAGAAGGTAACATCTCCGACCACATAAAGTATATATATTCTTGATCAGCATGACGAGCTGAGTTGATAAAGCCATGTCCGTCTGTCCGTCCGTCTGATTCTATGCTATCTCCTCCGTCAGTTTTCAAGCTATCGTAACCAAACTTTGCACAAAGTCTTTTGGTACAAATGCACTTCACATTTGTCGGAACCGGCCGGATCGGAAGACTATAGCATATAGCTGCCATAGGAACGATCGTTCGAAAAACTAGTTTTAGTGAGAAAAACTTTTTTTGTTTTCAACACAAACACCGCCAAACCTCGTATTTATCAGTTTTCTATGCTTTTACATAATTCCACCAAGTATAATGGAAATCTGACAATTATATAGCCATGGCCACATATGCCATAAAAAAGATAGTTCTGAAAAAAAGTCTTAGCGTGAAAAACTTTTTTGTTTCCAATGCTGTCGGTCCTAAACTTTTTACTGATCAATATTATACGCTACCACACAATTCTGCCAAGTTTGACCAAAATCGGATGACTATAGCACATAGCTGCCATAGGAACGATCGGTCGAAAAAGTAGTTCTAGTGAGGAAAACTTTTTTGTTTTCAATGGTAGCGTCTTTGTACTTTCAAGTTATGAATATTATTGGTTTCTACACAATTTTGGGGAGTTTGGTCAAAATCGGATAAACATATCTTATAGCTGCCATATAAAAAACTGGCAAGCAAATGGTTAAAGTAGTTTCGCCATCTATTGCTGAGTTTGGGAGACAACTCAGCTAAGAGTGTTCTACGAAAATCATTTAATTCCTTAATTTATATAAATTATACAAGCTGCAAGGGTATGTACACTTCAGTCGAGCCGAAGTTAGCTTTCCTCTATTTTTGGGACAATAGTGCCACGCCTCCCGCACAGCAGGCTCACACACTACCCGCTGCACCACACCCGGCTATTTACTAGTGTTGTGAAACACTCTATCAACAGTGCTATCGACTGTATTGTTCGACTGGTAGTTCTAATAGGTTTGCATTATATTCTTTCACATATTTCTATCGGAAAGCTCCCATGGAATCAATCGTCTTCTGGTTTGACCAGACCAACACACTTTGAAAGGCCTCTCTATTTTGAGTGACGTTCGCTCCCTAGTGACTTGAAAACAAATCTAATTGTGACAGGAAAACACGGTGTTTAAAGCGGTGGGTGGGTGGTTGGGGTATGATGAAATTTTTATAAGTTGGTCCTGTCGTTTAGTATTTTAAGGTCATTGCTCAGCTGGCTGTCAACTCTAGGTTCGTAGCGGACGATTTTTTTTCTGTCTTTTCGTTTGTTCTTTTAACCCTTAAGTGAGCAGACAAAAAATTTAATTTTGCAATTATTGTCGTATGCTTATTAAAATTGAGACAGGGAATTTTATCAATGTTCCCAATGATGAAAAAAATAGAAAATTGTACTGTTCCTTATTATGTTGCTAGCCCTGATGTTACTTCGATTGAGCTACCTCCAAGTATAGAAAATAACATAGACAAGCTTATAGAGGATGCCGTCGAGTATGTGCAGGATACATTATGAAAAAATTGGGACTCTCCATTATGTTATCAGACAGTAAGACATTCACCTACGTGGATGGTGGACTTAAAAAGTCATCTATAAAATTTAAACAACAGATCAAGCAATGAGAACTAATTTTTATATTTTATGTCAATAAAGAGATTGATATCACTAAAAAAAGAGAAATTATTGAGAGCAGCAGACAATGTAAATTTGCCAATAGACGTACAAAAATTTTATTTTAAAATTCGAATATATTTTAAAATTAAATACCTTAACAAAAAAGTAGCTGTACAACATCAAAAACAATGCTTAATAGCAAATTCAAATTTATTAAAAATTAAACTATAAAAAAATTAAAAGTTAACACTTTTTTTACGTAATTTTTATTTATTGTTGCATAAGTTGCTACAGAAGCTTGCCATACTAAGGGTTAAACACAGAAATGTCATTTCACTTGCACACACACACACGATAAACAAAAGCGAACAGCTTATTAATATCTGAGTGAAAAGTTGTCGACGCAGCAAACTGTGTTTCTATGTTGAATCTTCTTTGACCAGACAAATGGTTACAGAAGACTTCCTCTATCCATATTAATTCTGGGAACTGAAATTTATATAAAATTATTCCTCATTATTTATAACTCGCTCAAATAGTACAATTTATTGACAAAAAATATGCGGCACTATAGTTAAATACATTACAATAATAGCGATATTAAAATGGAACGCAACTCCATGTGTGTGTCTGTATGTGTGTATGTGTTGAGCTAATCTATTTCATAATTCAGTTGAATCTGAAGATAAGAACCATTGCCAGAATTCCTTACTCCTGCTACTGCTACTGCTTGATATCAATCGTCATTTGGTCATGTTCCATGTCAGGGATTAGATTTAGAGTTGAAGGCGCATTTGATGAGGCTTTTTCTGTTTAAATGTCTTTTATTTTTTGTTGCTGAATATTGACACCGCCGCGATTGTTTTTGTTTGGTTTGTCTACCATTCTGCATCGCCATTTGATTTTTGGAATACATAATCCTTACCGCGCATATTCATAATGCCATCCTTGAGATAGAATTTCCATTTGTTACGCGACCGAGTGATCTGTGCAACGAAAGGGAAGAAGCAGATGATTAGTTTAGTTCAGAGAAACTTAGGTTACGCTTAACAGTTTTACTTTACTTCTATTATTCGGAAAAACGATGGAAAACTTGAAGAAAAAGGTAGGTAAAACCACATGGGTACGCTTAATATTCGCAAGCGGTTTCAAAAAGACCATTCATCGGGCAAAAATTTAGCACTGCTAAACCTCTTTCCCCAACATCTTTCCCTATTAATAATTTGTAATTTGGTGATAAAGATTTTGGACAATTTAGCAACAATTTCTAATTTAAAATATCGTGGGGACTGATTTTTAAAACCAAAAATCGAACTGTTTAAAATAGTAAAGACTACGAGTAAAGGTGGGCGATATTTCTGACATTGTAGGCGCAATGAACTGGAATTTACTTCAATTATTTTTAAATACCAATAATTCAATTTTGAGGTACATTAATGGAAATAATTGTAATTTCGATTTAGAGTCATGGCGTCTGCTATGGTGTGATCAGTTCGAAGATCCAAAAAATGTGTATTGTGATAATAACTGTTAGGCTGGGTCTACACTGTTCGGAGAATGAGGCAAGGTAATTGTAGAAAATTATAGCCTAGTTCCACTGACACATATATGTACATTAGGGCGTACTTTTCTCCAAACGATTTTCAACATGTGAAGTTCTTTGCTCAACATTGCCTTTGACTATGTTAAAACGTTGATTTTAGATCAAACTTGGATCCATCATATCCGAAACAGACTAATGAAGTCAAGACGGGTGTGTCTGTAAAAATATGTTTTGAATTGGGCTACGCATAAGTTTCGCACCCACCAGAACCTCTGGAAATGACTGGCCGGAAGAGTTTTATCAGTAAACAAATGCCTATTTTGAGGAGCTTGAGATCATTGAAAAAGCTGTATAAAGTAAATTGTTCAAAAATACGATTATATGGAAAAGTACATATATTTTCGGTTCCAAAGTCGACTGAATCGGATCATGAACCGATCATTCGAAATTAATCAAAAATGAACTAATGATAACACAGGATTACTAATAAAGGCCAACTTTTGCACCAGAGATGCTACCAAACTTTCCATAGGAATTAAAATCAATTGTCCGTTTCCCCCAGCACGTCAGGTTTACGAGTTATTAGCATAAAAGTGTCCTGAGCGAGGTTTGATTACATTTATAGGTCAGTAAACCTTATTCAATAAATTTTAATGTAAGCTGCATTGAATGAAGTTAAAAGAAAAACCATACGCGAAGTTTTGATTTTGTTCATAATATACAAATTGATGGATTTTAAAATGTAAAATATGGTTGTTTTGAATAAATCGTTTTTTATACCCTTGTAGAGGGTATAATAAAATTAGCTTTCCTCTATTTTTTCTTTTAAAGCTCAAATATTTATGAAAAATTTTCTGCTAATAAGAAATGTATCTAAAATTCCTAGTTTATAGTGCCTTGCCTCCTCTAATTTACTAGATTTTAAAGTTCTCGATATCATCGCGCACTTAAAAGTTATAGACCAAAAACTGGTGGGTCAGCGTAAGGAATTCGAGACACTTCCCGCCTGAGAGCCCAACGAGCTAAACTATGATGCTTCCTACCGGTTGGGTATGATCTTCCGAACCGGTTCCCTTCTGTTTGGAAAAGGTTTGCTTCAACCCTTTACTTAGAACATACATACAGGTATAATAGCTTTCTCTGATTTGAAAACAATATACAAATTCCTCATATTCGGGTGTGTCCCCGAAAACTCTAGAGGCTTCCGTAGCATTTCAAATTAAATCTGTTTGACTTTATATGTGAAGGGTTATAAATATAATATATTCGGCTACTAGATTAGATGACGAAAGTATATTTGATGCATACGGTTTTACTTCCATATGATCTAGAAGCCGGTCTGATTCTTGTCACTTCACAAATAAATTAGTCAAAATTTAGTTCGAACTCAAATCTTTTATACGAAAATCTCTAGAGATTTACAAGATACCCCTTGTCACGGGACGAACTAGGTTATAATCGATCTACTCTATATATAGAACAGTTTGTCCTGACTGACTGACTGACTGATTCAACGCAGAGCCCAAACGGTAAGAGATAGAAGGCTGAAATTTTGACAGGTGTTTCCATTGGTGGTGAAAGTGCGTACTAAGACGGGGTTTTGGAAAATTTCAACCGGAAAAGCGTCGGAAAAGTTTGTGTGGGAAAATTTTTTTTTTCATCCGATTGACTTGAAATTTGGTTTGTAAGCATAGTACGCGAAATAATTTAACACGTGTTTTTCCGATTTTGGGAAATCCGCCCACGATGAAAATGGCCGGAAAATTCTGCATGCAAAAAAAACTATTTTTCATCCGATTGACTTGAAACTCGGTTTGTATGGATAGAATACGAAATAATTTTAAATGTGATTTTCCAATGTCGGAAAAGCCGTGAAAATTCCCGAAAAATTCTGTGGGCAAACTATTTTTCATCCGATTGGCTTGAAACTCGGTTTGTAAGGATAGAATACGAAATAATTTGAAATGTGATTTTCCAATGTCGGAAAATCCGCCCCAAAGGCATAAAAATTCCGGGAAAATTCTGCATGCAAAAAGTATTTTCATTCGATTGGCTTGACTCGGTTTGTAAAGATAGAATACGATAGAATAGAATAAAGTGAAATGGGGCGGTAACGGAAACGGTAACGGAACGTCCCAAAGTAGTAAGACGTTGAATTTAAGCTGATGTATGTAAGATTCGCTATGTGGGCTCTACGGGGAACACAGATTAATAAGGCTATTCTGATGGCGGCGAAGCGCGACGGGTTATATGCTATTTACGTTATAAAGTTAAGTTTGACTGTTGGTACTTTTTGCTGAATTATAGATTTTACCCTTACTGAATAGGGCCTTTCTGTCTAATATTACAGTTAAAAGCATGATTTGCAAATTAGATCACATGACATCTAACTGAAGCTAGAAGGAAAGACTGCGGTAAGGGATGAATATTAAAATATGATATACAAATACAATTGAAGTTAAACTTACAGCCGTGCTCCCATTTTCAATTCCGCAAAAAAATTTTTGCGTTTTCAAACCGGTTTTCGCTATAAAAATTTCAAAATTTTTGGCGAAAGTAATAATGGGAGCACGGCTGTAAGTCTAACTTCAATTGTATTTGGACAGAAAAAAATCTACCCCACCACCTCCTCACTGGACTCCTTCTATGGACTCTGAACTGGTTAAATTTGCAAGCTCCAGCACCCCGTCTTACAACACGCCTGATTACGTCTGCTAGAATACCCTATAAAGCAAAACTGAACTTTTATAATGACAATTCAAGCAAGAACACAGGAGTAGAAGGTAGAGGATTCCTTTAAGTTTCGAAGACTGAGCGCATTAAGGCGACGTGAAAGGGTACGTTCTTCGTTCGCTACGTTCCTTCTGACTGGTCTCGTTCTATGGACTCTGAACAATCCGTCGTGTTACAGCACCCCTGATTACGTCTGCTGGAATACCCTTCTAAATACCGAATAAAGCAAAACTTAATTTTTAAAATGACAATTGACAAGCGAGATAACAGGAGTAGAAGGTAAAGGATTCCTCTAAGTTTCGAAGACTGTGCACATTAAGGCAAAGTGGATTTAGCGTTCTGAACAAAATTTCGAACCAAGACATAAACGTTTAGGAACCAGTTCGCGAGCCGAACCTTGGACTTAACGTCAGGTTACAACCTTGGTGACCTATTTCCAACACGGAATTGGAACTAGAAGAAGAACCTTCGCAGTGAACATTCTCAGAATTTGTGAGATTTCTAGCCTTAATTTGCCTATTACGTATTGAACCGACCTACTAGGATCTTTCTGGTATTATTTTGCTTCTTCAAACGGTTACGTTCACCGAACCTAAAACTTAACGATGAGTCAAAACTTTTAGACTGAACCATTTTCCAAATTTCATAATATTTATCACTTTTGCTCGTACCAGGATGAGGTTTTGTTTCTGGTAGGGTCTTTCCTGATGCCACTTCTCAAAAAGATCAAAATATCGGTAAAATCTTTGACAAGTCGCCTCACCTTATCATACTGACAAACAATCACATTATCTGTGTCAAACATTTCGGCTGAATCCTCATCGGTTACATCGTCCTCACTATTGAGTGGCTCTTCTTCGGCGGCATCCTCATGCTCCACATCTTCGTCATCATCTTTGTCTAGATCATCATCATCATCGTTATCAATATTATCATCGCTCTCCTCGCTTTCATCCTCATCGGATGAGTCCAGAGCACCATCCAGTTGCTTGGCCGCTGCCAGGCTTTCTAATGAAACGAGAAAAATCCAATTTAATCAGCAGCTGGTACAGGATTTCAGGGGATTTGGTTCAAGCTTACTCTGATGATTGGCATTGCTGAGGGCGGCATTAACATGCTGCTGCAGCACAGACGATGCCAGTGTTGGCGGCAATGACATGATAGATGATATTAAATGGGCCGTTAGGATTTGGGTCAGCTGATTCTCTTGCAGCGCCGATGCCGGCACTTGTATGGTGAGCACACGAGATTCCGCAGTGGCCGAGCCCGGGGGCGAAGGCAATGTAATCTGCGCATGGGATTAAGTGATTAAATTGAAGGAGTGCTGAACAACCACTTACATTCACGGGCATAATGCGATTGGGATCGAGTGAGGCAACAATCGGTATGGGAGTTTGACCTTGCCCACTTGCCGCTGCCTGCTGTTGTTGCTGTTTTTGCAGCAAGGCAGCACCCGCTGTGGTCGGATGCAATGGTGGCGGATTCTGTGATGTGACCTCCTGTTTGATGGCACTCAAACCATTCTTTACGCCGCTGCCAGCGGCTAATATGCCGGGAGACTTGCCCACCAGCTTGTTGTCCAGATTGGCTGCTGTGGAACTGCTGCTGCTGCTGTTGTTATTCTGTTGTAGTGAAGAGGCTGCAGCGGCGGCAGCTTTTTTGGCTTTGGCATTGGCAGCCTAAAACGGGTAGACGGGGAAAGGGATAAGTTAGACCTGGCTTTAGGGTGAACCTCGGTTAAAGCCCATTACCTTGGTGCTCTGGAGTCGAGGCATGGTTGATGGAGCATTTGTGTGAGTGTGTGTGTGTGTGTGGATGGGTGGACATGAGCGTGTAAGATGAAAAGCAGCAAGTTGGTTGTTGGGAACATGATGAGCAGCATTGTTGTTGGTTGTTGACGTTGGCATTTAAAAAAGAAAAGCAACAAATATCTTAGTGCGCGAATTCATACAAGTTACAAACACACACGCACGCACACATATGGATGGAGACACTTGGCAACGATCACACACCTTACTTACCTTTGGATTGTTGGCTACAATTGGCGGTGGATGCGGTCCACCTTCGCCCGGCTCTGGGTTCAATTCAACCGCCTTACTTGCCAGCAGTTTATTACGCCAAATCTGTTTCATCTCCTGCAGCACCTGCTCGTCCACACCCTCGTCCAGAAATGCATCGCGCACATTTGAAATGACATCCTCGATTACTGCATGGTAGACCTTCAGCTGCAAAATGCAAAATTGGAGCATGTGATTAACTAAGTCATTTACATTGCAAATAAAATGGGTAATAAATTATTTTAATCAAAAAAAACACTCAAATGTTTATGTGCTGGTTCATTAGGAAAACACATTTTTTTGTTATGTATAATGCAAAAAATTCTGTATGTGCCCCACGCTTCATAACGTCCCAGCTCACCCGTGGAAAACTGTTAAGATGGTTACCCATGTGGGTAATTTTCTGAGACAGAGAAGTTGGAGAAGGAAATCCCTAACATGCTTCCACCCAGTTTAACATCTCACAATTAAGTGGTATACATAGGGGTCGGTCTCTAACACCCCAAGAAGCTTAAGAAACCACAAGCAATTTTCAAACCAACTTATAACATGGAAAAGAACCACGATAATAGTAAATCAATCATCTAGCCGTGAGTGTCTTGTTTCCAAGAAGAGTTTTTTTTTCTGATTCTTGAATACCTTTACTGGAACATTTTATAGAATTTTTTTTATAAACACCTAAAAACTAGGCAAATTTGAAAAAATCTTGTTGCTTTTATGGGTCCAACTTGTAAGTTCTATCGAGTTCGGTGATGCCACTACATGGAGGATAAGCGGATGCATTCCCAGAACATCTTTCATTTTGATTGTTTCATTTTATCATGGAGAATGAGTATTAGAGAACAAATTTGCGCTTCTCTCAATTTTGGTGGTGCTAAACGATAGTGCCCAAAAAGAAACTTAAGTGCCCAAAAAGATACTTTACAGAGCCAGTTGGAAAACACAGTGGTTAAATCGAGACGGACATATTCCCAAATGTATCCAGAGAGCATAAGTGAGAGCGAACAGCTGACGAAATGTATCCAGAGAGCGTAAATGAGAGCGAACATCTGAATGATTTCTGACAGAACCGGTGTCGACTGCGCAATCGTTCAGTCTCGATATCTTAGTCTATGCTGCAGAGTTTCTTCTCGACCTGAAATCGTCTCATTCAAAAGAAAATTCCAATCGTGGGAGAGATGAAAAACAATTTTCCGAATGTTGCTTGAAAACAAAACAGCGAAAATGTAAAGAACTCAGTAGCAATATATAATATCTGACGATCATTTGGTGATGGCCACTGAGCTGAAAATTTGATCGTGTGGAAAAAGGGTTTCGGCGGATCTTGTCAAGGAATTGGCCTTTGCTTCACCAGCAAGAGGTTCATCTATAAAAAGAGCCAGAGCATGTGTTGTGAAACAAAGCGTCCTTTCAGCATGAATAGATTCAAATTTATCCATACACCAGTACCTCTCATTACGGCAACATACGAAGAATTTCATTCCAAAATTATATCCGCGCTATGACTTAGTGAATTCAAAAATGTTGTGTTATATTTTACTGTGACTGAGATATCTGCTAAAATATCTAATCTAAAATAAAATATCTTCTTGCACAGCCAAGCTGCATTTAGCAACAAGAAGATCATCTCCCAGTTGATTTCAGAATTTCAGTTGGAATAAACTGTCATTACTTATAATACTGTTTTTACGCTCCCGGTGATGGCCCAAAACTTAAATCTCTCCACCAGAGGCTACTCATTTATAGGATCCGACTGGCTGAAGCGCTGCATCTCAAATGTTCTGGCCTCAAAAAGCCACGCAACACATGCCGCCGCAGCCCTTACCATTGTGCACTGGGCCAGCGAGCCGAAATTTTGGCCCAAAGTCAAAATTTTTTGTTTGGGAAACTGGATAAAACGGATGTCGGAAATGATTTTGATTACATATATGTAGCTATTTTATGCTGAAATTTGAAACCTTTTTATAAAATAATATTTGAATGGCAGCTGTTCAAAGTTGATTTTTCTTAAAATTCTTGCAAAAAAAAACAGAGAATTTAGGGGGTCTTCTAGCCTAGAAATTTTTTTTTCCCAAATTTTTTTTATTATCTTAAACGTTCTATTAGGGTCTTAAAAAAATCCTGTAAAACTTTCAAGCAGATCTGACAATATGTTTTACAACAGTAAACAAAATCAATATTTTTTACCGATGAAAAAAATTTTCATCGACTCTTTTATTTTTCAAAATTCCATGTTTTTCTTTTTTGTTACCAAAATACTTCAATTAAAGTTGCTTTTGAAAAATGTTTAGATTTTTTTATACTCTGTACCGAAGGTACATGGAGTATATTAAGTTTGTGCAAAAGTATGTAACAGGGAGAAGGACTCGTTTCCGACCCTAGAGACTTATGAGACTTATGGCCCACAATGCATTGGCCACAACACAGCCACTTACAAGACCAACAGTTTCCGACACGGCTGCTCCTCAGCAACAGCACGCTACATCTGCGCTAAGGCAAGACTTGCATAGACAAAGCACTCCAAATCACTAAGTGATCATAAGCCTGATATCAGAAAAGAAGTTCAAGAAATTCCAATGGAACTGCAACGGACTAAGAACCAAAACAGCTGAACTCACCAATTACAGTGTGGTCCATCTAGTGTTTGGAATTTGAACTATTCATAATTTGACTTTAAAAACGTCAAATGTCATTCGGAAAGCGACTAATATTTAGTAAAATCTTTCACATTTACGAAATGGGTCGCTATTCGCTTGAAGAAAGTTGGGAAATATTAAAAACATATTTCCAAAGTTTTGAGTCCTCGACTCAAACTATGCGAAATTTGAAAAAAACATTTAACATAAAAAATGTTCCGAAAACTCAATTTGTGGAACTTCGTGAAACTGGAATGTTGGTGGATAAACCAACCCGTGTACGTACTCGTCCGGTGCGCTCGACCGAAAACATTGCTGCGGTTGCTAAAAATGTGCGTGAACAACCATCGACGTCAACTCGCCATCGATCTCAACAATTGGACATTTCGCGCACTTCTTTGATACGAATTTTGCATAAAGACCTTGCCAAGAAGCCATACAAAGTTCAATTGGTGCAGCAGCTAAAGCCAATTGACCATCCGAATTGTCTACCGTTCGCAAATTGGGCGGAAGATCGTTTTGCAGAAGATGGTCAATTTTACCGAAAAATCATTGTTTTGGATGAAGCACATTTCCACATCGGTGGTAATGTTAATAAACAAAATTGTCGCATCTGGGGCACAGAAAATCCGCATATCGTCGTCGAGAAGCCAATGTCACGTGTCATCATTGATCCATCAATCCATCGAGGCATCATTGGTCCATTTTTCTTTGAAAATGAAGGAGCCACCGTGACCGTGAATGGTGAGCGCTACCGCACAATGTTTAGTGATTGGTTCTTCGAGGAAATTAAAGCGGAAGGCTTGGACGATGTTTGGTTTTAACAAGACGGCGCTACGTGCCACACAGCGCACGCCACTTCTGCGCCCTATCTTCGAAAATCGAATTATCAGCAAATATGGAGATCTGAATTAACCGCCAAGAAGCTGTGATCTGACACCATTAGACTATTATCTTTGGGGAGCGGTCATGGACAAATATTATGCAAACAATCCTGAAACAATTGATGAGTTGAAGAACGAGATTCGAGTTGCTATTGCTGACATACGTGCCGAAACAATTAAAAATGTTCTCAAAAATTGGATGGATCGAATGGGCTACTGCCAAGTCAACCGTGGTGGTCATTTGACCGAAATTGTTTTTCATAAATAAATGACATGAACCAACCTTTCCAATAAATGTTGAAAAATAAAATTTGAAAAACAGGTACAGGAAACTAAAATGACACCCAGGCCGAAATTAGTCGCGTCAGCAGTCTTTAATGTCATCAGGCACAATGAGCAAGAATAAAGGCGATGGACAAGCTCGTATTATTCACCAGACGGTATGCTTATTGAGATTGGACCTCAATCCTACACTAGATGACTATATAAAAGATCAGGGTGTAACGGTATGCTCAGAAATTGAGCTTCTAAATCTGCAGCTAACTATCAATCGACCCACCACTTTGCTCACAGTAGGACACCGCATAATCCTCAACACGAGTACTAGTTATCCTTACTTCACAATGATACCAGAGGCATATAATCTTGGAGAACTCCCCATTTCACACCATTTGCACATCAACTCGGATGTCTGAAAACTGCAGCAGCCACAAAATGGCAAACTGGCATTGCTCTTAATTCCGACCTTCAGGCTAAGTCGAGAGAAGACTTACGTAAATTATTCCAAAGCAGACAGAGGAGAAATTCAGCCAACAACAAAAGCCATCCGATGTCAGCGTAGGCGAAATAACCTTTTGCAAATATTCTCAACTGCTGGGAAGGGGTAACTTCCCAAGATTAGTCGTTGCTTTCCAACATAAGCAACGGAAAAGGTCAACTGATAGCAAGAAATACTGATTGGCATACCTGGCAGAATGTGACATGGGCTCTGTCAATCCTACAAGGATGTGCCTTACTCTGGACCAGCTGTGAACCAAACCATCACCATTGGCAAAGAGCTGAACTCCCCCCAGTCCACATAATCGAAGAGTACTTGTTTAGGTGCACCTACCTAAGGCCTTCGATCCTTTTGGCCATGCTAAGCTGCTAGAGGATGACGAGAGAGAACAGCGCTACCAAGTACCCGACTGAAATGGATAATCTCCATCTATAGCGAAAAAAATTTGTTTATTTAGGAAGCCGCCAATCTTAATAACCCAGTTACAGTTCAGCTTTAGCTATTTGAAATGCATCCGATACTTAAAAGGTATCAAATGTTGAGTTGAATTTTTTACTATTTAATTTGGCCCCCGCCCCCGGCATTCCAACCGGTGTCACGGTGGGTACATTCAACCGCACATGCAAATGAATATGTGTATGCATGTAATGCTATTTTCGATTGCCTCACCACAGATAGTCGGTTTTAATTAAAAATACGCAATACGTAAGCTATACAAACTTATCTACAGCGATAAGGGACACACTTTTGATAATTCCTTTATATTTTAGAAGAACACATATTTTTGGATAAGAACATATGGACATATGCTTTTCCTAACCATATGCTCTCAGTGGGTGGCCAAAAATGCACCAAATGACACCAAAAACAACACTCAAACAGGCAGACACCATACAGCCATTCACACGCACACACAGACACAATGTCGCCGCAACTTATGCTCATGCTCAGGAGAAACTTTCACTTTCTGTAAGGCGGTGGGGGTGGAGGGGGACAACAGAAGACGGTAATTCTCCTTCTCATTTTGACAATGGAGTGTACTACGCAAAAGAGAGTTGTTGTTTTTATTGTACTTGTAGTCTTTTTTGACTCATTGCAATTGTACGGCGGCCCTGTCAGCAGCATTTTGCATAGAGCTTACCACTGACGTCTGGCATAATGCCATTTGCACTTTCTTCTCCGCCAGCTTGAAGCCTTTTGACTATCGACTGCGTTTAGTTTGGGTGTGTAATTGACGTTTTTGATGTACAATAAATATTAAAGAAAAGTGCAAAGAATGTTGGTGTCAGACCGTGACTATGAAACTGCGACTTGGTGTGACCAAGTGTGGCAAGGTAAAAAATACCAAAAATTGTATGGCAGCATTGGGAATATGGAAACTGTTTAGGTAGTAGGGGTATTCAAGCAAATTATTTCCTATAGTAATAGTAATGCACCAATAATGTCGGAAAATGCACCAACTTCGTTCACAGATCTATTTGGAGATTCTCAATATTCTTAACTTATTGCAAAGCTCATATCCTATTATATGCACGCCTAGAAATAATTTGTAAAATCAATATTAAATTTTATTTACCTTTATAAATGGCTTGAGCACGTGAATTATGTCTCGACATGTTTCCAATATTATGCGGCCAAGACTCTGGGGTGAAATGCCAGTTAAAAATTTTAAGTCTTCACAACTTTGTCCAGTAGCCAAAAAGCGCAGGGTAGCTGAAAGCCTTTCATTTGAAGTTATTACATCTCTCATCATAGTGTCCTCCCGCTTAATTTTGGAAGTTACTAAATTTAATAACTTCATAGGTTTCGCCATCCATTCGAAGAAAATTCTTCAAATCCTCGGGTGAGGTTTCATTTAGCTCCTTCAAGAGTTTAGTGTGGGTGAATTTCTCTCGCTTGACGTACCACTTTTTCATCCATATGCTATGCTTTCTATTTTGTGCTTTTTTTCTCATTTTCTTGATCTTAGCAAATTTTAATAGCCATCAAGGCGATGACTCTGTCTCTTTCATCTGCCATGTTTACTCGTTGAGATTTTCAAGCAAATGATGTTCGTGAGAATTGTTCGCCTAGTTAGTGGGCAAATAAATTCTTCGTGTGTGGATGCCCTGCTTAAGCCTAGTACTGAGGGCGTTCGAATTTTCCTTTCGTCACAGTATTTCATATAATTAGAAACACATTGGCTTAGTTTTGATGCTCATGTGCTTTTAGAAAGCGCGAGCATCCGTGATCCGTGCGTGTTTCGTGAGTGAAATAAAGTCAAACATCGTGAATATAAGTCATGCAGAACTCACGAAATTTTTCCTATAGAAAATGTTTTTGGCATTTTTTCTCTGCAACAAGTGAGCATATCTTTTCTGAAGAAAGGCGAACACGGCCATTAAGCGATATCATTGATAAGTTTATATTTTAAAATAAAAATATGAAATTATTATTTTAAAAATAATGAATCTGCCATGTTCTCTTTTTTCTCTTTTCTATTAAACAATCAAGAAAATCTATATCAATCCTTTAGTTTCTACTTACTCCTACTCGACGGATTCCAATTATTACTTTGTAATCTGATTAACCCACTCAATTTGATACAATGGCAAATTTAACAAATTCGAATTCGACAACTTTTGATTTATACATAACTGCGTTGTACTTTGCTAAATCAATTTTTAAGAAAATACATTAACGGGATATGATTATTCGTGATGCCTGCTGAAATCGTGCACGAATCGTGAGTAATGCGAATCGCTCCAAAAATAAGGTGCGTGAGGCGTACGTAACTAGTTTTTGATGTGAAACATAAACACGGAAGATTTTAGTGGGAGTAAAATTTGATATCAGCGTCACGTGACGCTGACGTCATTCATATTGTTTTGTTGTTTTCTGAAGTGTCGCACACAAACACAAGATGGTTGTGTGGTGTGGGTGGTGGTTAAAAGGAAAAAAGTAGGGTGGGTGGGAAATGTGTGGGTTTATTGTGGGAAAAAAATGGGAAGAATGTGGGAAGAGTGTGGAAACAGAGTGGAAAGAATGTATGAAAAGTGTGGGAACAGTGTGGGAGGAGTATGGGAAGAGTGTGGGAGGAGTGTTAGAAGAGTGTGGGAGCAAAGTGGAAACAGTGTGGGAATAGAGTGGGGACAGAGTGGGAAGAGTGTGGGAACAGTGTGGGAAAAGTGTGGGAACAGGGTGGGAACAGTGTGGGAAGAGTATGGGAATAATGTGGAAAGAGTGTGGGAACAGTGTGGGAACAGTGTGAGAAGAGTGTGGGAACAGTGTAGGAAGAGTGTGGGAGATGGATGATGGAGATTATTATTTCTTCCTGTTATTCTTTTACCACTGTAGTTGTTTTCATTTTTCTTTGGAGCAGCACAATAAATAAGAGTTACAGAAAAAAAGAAAGGGCACAGCAGCAAGTGATCTTGTTGTTGGTGTTTCTACTCCCTGTAAGTTTTCTGCTTTTGGAAGATTGCCATTGCTGATTTAAATACCATTGAGAGAAATTGTGATTTTGAAATTTAGCCCTTAAATTTAGCATCATGTTTCACATCAAAGCCTCATGAGTGTTAACGACACTCACACCTTTTTTATTTCGTGATTCGTTTGTCACGTGAAAGCACCTCTTGTCCAGAACGATCTCTTAGGATCATGATATGATAACTACAAATTCCGCAAGCAGATGTGCCATTTTGCTTGCTCAGTACATTGTCCAACTCCAGGGCGAGGGCTGCAAACACAAAAAAAAACTGCACCACGCAGTTGACGCTTACATTTTTGGATATTTAACACCACTGCGTACACCACTGGAGTACAGTATCAAATGAAATGTTATGTTGGCTGCACACTGCGTCACACTGTGACTCTATTTTCTGTGACAATTTGTGACACAATACAATTCAAACAAGAAAGTATGAGACACCAAGTGATTTCTCTGAAAACTTTTCATTGAAAAGGCATTTTCCGTTCACATACCGCTGTGACACTGAAATGTGACTTTCTGTAACGCGAACCCAGCATAATATTGCAAATGTCACAATAAACCATGGTATTTTTTCTCATTTCAAAATATAACAACAAAACTAACAATTTTTTAAATTTTTTTACCTTAGTACTTAAAAAACTTAACATACAGCCAAAATAAAAACGTTCAAGCCTCAATACAATCCAAATTTATATGTTGCTTCCTTGCCTCACCTTGTTATTTGTTCATAAAACGCTTTAGTACAATATTCCAAGCCGTCTTAACAGCGCGCTGTTAAAAAATTTTGTGAAGCCTACATCACACTACATTCGATAACCTAATAATTAGCTATTAATTTCGGCACACTCGGATCTATAGCAATAAATTTGCATTCAAAACATAGTATACACAGTTTTGATTCGTATAAGAAAAATCAGAAAATGCAGTAATGCATAATTTCTCGGTTCAATTAATGTCGTGTGATAACGCCATAAGCCATTTGTTTTCTTTATCTTATGTTGGTTTACATTTGGGCAATTCCAGCTTTAACAGTTGCAGTGCAACAGGTTATCATCCCGTTACTTATTGTATGAATCAGCAGCAGAAGTGCAATTCTTTTTAAAAATGAGCACTGCAGGCACAGCAGAGGCCCAATCTCTGGCTCCAGCCGGTCAGGATCAGGAATCACATTCCAACCATTTGGACGATTCTCTGCTCATTCGCCTTTTACCTGTAGCGGTGCGTCAACAGTTGTGCGATCACCTGGACTCACTGGGTGTCTGGGAACAAATGGCCAAATTCGTCAAGCTTTATCCTGTCCAAGTAGATCACATACGGCTTCAGCAATTGCGCGGACGTTCGCCAGCCAATGAGTTTCTCAACATTTGGGGAGGTCAGTACAATCACACAGTACAGAGTCTGTTTGCCCTGTTCAAGAAGTGAGTACATATCTAATAACGATTCCCTGCAATCCGGATACAAGACATGTCTTTCAGGATGAAGCTACACAATGCCATGCGTCTGATCAAAGACTATGTTAACGAGAATCTACACAAATACATTCCGCGCAGCGTCCCCACCATCAGCGAGTTGCGTGCTCCTCCTAGTACCAATTCCAAAATCAACAATGGTCCGCCCTTTCCCTCCTCATCGGGTGTTAGTAATTCCAACAACAACACCGACCCCAGTACAGAGCAGAGCGTCAGTTTGGAATCTCTCAGTAACATACACCTCAGCACCGTGCAGCGTGCAGCCGAATCCCTGTTGAAAATCGATTATGCTGAGCTGGTGGCTGCCACACGCAAATGGTCACCGGAAAATCGTCTCGGCCATGGCGGCTTTGGTGAGGTCTACAAGGGCGAGTGGAAACAACTGGATGTGGCCATTAAAAAGATGAACTATCGCAGTCCCAATATTGATAAGAATAAGGTGGAACTGCAGCAGAGCTACAATGAGCTGAAATACTTGAACACCATACGACATGACAACATTCTGGCTCTGTATGGGTATAGCATAAATGGCGATCAGCCCTGTTTGGTTTATCAGCTCATGAAGGGAGGCTCACTGGAGAATAGGCTGAGAGCGCACAAATCCAAGCAGCCCATGGAACCATTGACCTGGCAGCAGCGTCTCAGCATATGCCTGGGATCGGCCAAGTAAGAAATGGGGATTATAAAAGAGCCTTCCAGTTCAGTTTCAATGCAAAATATTTTGCGGTTCGGTGACTTCGACTGCAACTCTATCACCTGATTTTTTTCCGAATCTAACCTCTTAATTTTCTTTCTTTTGCCAGGGGCATCTTTTTTCTCCACACGGCACGTAGCACACCGCTCATACATGGCGACATTAAGCCAGCCAATATACTGCTCGATCAATGCAATCAACCAAAGATCGGAGACTTTGGCCTGGCTCGCGAGGGACCCAAAACCATCACTGCCATGATGCAAGTGAAACAGGTATTTGGCACCCGGGTCTATTTACCACCCGAATTTCTGCATTCGAAGCAGCTAAGCACGGGCGTGGATATCTATAGCTTTGGCATAGTGCTGCTGGAGATATTCACGGGGCGTCTGGTAACCGATCGTGGACCACAAAACGATCAGAAGGATTTGCTGAAGCATGTGAAACAAAGTTGGTATCAAGTACCACAACAGCGTCTGGAACTGCTGGATAAGCATTTAATGTTGCCGCTGGACGAAGAGCTGGAGAAGTGTATGTGTGCCATAGAGACGGGCCTGAAATGCACGGCCCTGGACCCTCAGGAGAGACCGACAATGGATGAGGTTGTGAACCGGTTTAAGGCATTCCGCAGCGAATTTTGATCTTACTCAATTATTTGTATAGCTTTTTGTACCCACTTTTGTTGTTATTGTCTGTTTTTCATATCGTTTCGTCTCGAGTCTAGCGTCATTTGGGTCAAAAGTCTCCATTTTGTCCGTCACACTCCACACAAAATAAAACTGTTTCTATTTTACTTGTGAACATTTCCGGTTTCGCTCCAATTATTTATTCCTGGCTTCGCTTAACATTTACAGTTTTACCTTAAGAAAGTGTTTCCTTTTTTTAGTCTTTTGAACAATGAATTTGAAAAATTCCAAGTTTTACAAACGAATCCAAGAGCTGCGACACTTTTCCAAGGAGAAAATACGTAAAGATCGGGAGCAACGTACGCGGGTAACGCGCATCATAGACATGGCTTTTAGTGAACGGCGTCAGAGTCCTGATTCCGATTTGGAATGGTCCAGTTCGCCGACTATTAGAACGCCCCCGCGTCGTGTTAAGAAGGCCAAGGGTAATAAAAAGAAGCTCATCGAGGCAGTCTTACCCGAGTGCTCCAGTCCCCTGAAATTGATCAATTCGGATACGGAGACTAAGCTGCAGGGATTTATACAGCTGAACAACAAATGCTATAGGGTGGCTTGTCCAAGGCGTGTGGAAGCGACAATTTCGCAGGACATTGGACCTTCTATAAGGTGATTTAAGTCACTTGAAATTCTAACCCCAACTTATTTAATGACCTCCTCAGCGATACAAAAAGCACCATTTGCGTTTCAAACTCACGCTATGCCATGATTGGACGCATCTCGAAAACACTGGGCTTCAAGCTGGTCAAGGAGTCCAAGTTGTGGAATATTTTGTGGTCCGACTCGTTTCCCGGTGTGGAGCTGTTTAAGAATATGAAACGCTTTCAGCAGATCAATCATTTTCCCGGCATGATTGAGATCTGTCGTAAGGATCTGCTGTCTCGGAATCTGAATCGCATGCTGAAGCTGTACCCACATGACTACAAGATCTTTCCCAAAACTTGGATGCTGCCGGCGGAGTAAGTGGAGTTTAGTAGAAATTAATATCTAATTAAGGTGGACCAACCGATACAGAACTTATCGTTTGAGATTGATGCACTATCAAGTTATAAATAATCAATATATAGAACAAAAAATGAAGCTGAAAACGTTCGGTAAAACCTCGCCGTTTTATGTATCAAAATTAGCTGGTTTACCAACAGTTTTCAAAGACCATTGGTCTTTATTTCTCAACGATCCAGGGTTTAAACCAAAACATTGTGTTAGGTGCTCTTAGTATCCGGGCTTATGCCTTCATAATGGATTTTATATCATTGTTGTAGCATTACACTATTGCCTCAACTATTGTGGTTTTGTCGATGTACACCAAAATATCGAAATTCTCAAAATTGCCATTTGGCATAACGAGCTCACAAACTATCTATGTATGGACTAATCGTTATATCCGTTAGCCTTTAAAATATATATATTTTTGATCAGCATTAACAGCCGTGTCGATACAGCAATGTCCGTCTGTTTTTACCACGCCCCCTCCCGCAATTTGGAAACAACGTGTATCTTCCACAGTTTTGTAGATAGATGTTTCGTACCTTGGCTCAAGAGAAATAACACTAATTTACAAAAAAAAAAAATAAATGACCCACTTCTACTGAAACTATTCTTAAGTGTAGTTTGGATTGGTGATCTCAAAAATCAATTTCAAAAATTTTTTCATGGCTCCATTTTTATACCCTGTTCCCATTAAAAATGGGAAAAGGGGATCGTGAAGTTGTGCAAATGTATGTAACAGCCAGAAGGAAGCTTCTCCGACCCTATAAAGTATATATATTCTTGATCAGCATCAACAGCCGAGTTGATATACCCATGTCCGTCTGTCCGTCTGTCTGTATGAATGCGTCGATCTCAGAGACCATAAGAGATAGAGACGCAAATTTTTGCATGCACATAGGTGTATACCGTACCCAGTTCAAGTTTGTTTCAGATTTGGAAAATTTTTAATCGCCTAGGAAAAATATAAACACTTTTACAAAGATAATAAGGTAAAAGTAAAATTGGCTCAAACAGCACCTGGAGGGGCCAGGGCCAAGCTTCTCTCCCGCCACACATACGACTGGTACGCCACGCCCGACCATAATAAGGTATTGATGAAGAAAATCTATGAATAAATATTGTAGCTGGATCAATTTAAGTGAACTAATACTCAAATTTAAGTATTTTAAGTGTTTAGAATTTTTTTTTTTCTATTTTCTTTGTGTTTGGTCAATATTTTAGAAGTGGGCGAATAGCCACATCAGAAAAAATATTCCAGAACAGAACAAAAGTCGAAGCAAACGAAAAAAATCTCAAAAACACCACTTTTTCAGCACTCAATTGCTCACAGCTTCTGTATTTATTTATAGATTGTGTTCATCGATATCTTATTTTCCTTGAAGAAGTGCGGTTCTTATTTAAAAAAAATAAAAATTGTTTTTTTGAATTTTTAAATATTTTTCCTAGGCGATTGGAAACGAAATTTATTGCGAAAAAAATCGATTTTTTTGAAATATTTTCTGTTATTGTATAGAAACTACTCAACCGATTTGAAAATAAAGTTCTGTGCGATTATTGACCGTTTACCTTTCGATTCATATCTTGCTTGGCTCTATCTGACTATTATAAAGTGAGATATGACTTAAAATGTAAGTGCACTTACCGAAAAAATGAAAAAAAGGAGCCATGAAAAAGTTTTTGAAATCGATTTTTGAGATCTCCTATCCAATCTACACTTAAAAACAGTTTCAGTAGAAATGGGTCTTTTTGGCTGTAAACTAGTGTAATAAAGATCGTATGAACAATACTCAAGTTATAAGGAAGGCGATTGGCGGCACTCGCACACTTTTTGAGTGCTTTGCCACTTTTAATTCGAATTGAACAGATATATGAAAACTTTGGGGGTACAAAGTATATTAGACCTACTTTTTTCCATTTTGCCGTTTTGAGGTCCGATCTAATGTACATATGTACATATATGTGTCAGTAGAATATTACTGAGAATATTACGCTGAGTATGTGCAGTATAATTTAAAAACAAGTGAGAAAGTCGGTCAAGCCCGACTATAAAATACTCTGTACCATTTCATTTGCCCCCCCACCTATAATCGTATATCTTTTTTATACCCGTTACTCGTTGAGTAAAAGGGTATACTAAAGTCGTGCAAATGTACTAAATGGACAGACAGACGGACGGACGGACGGACAGACGGACATGGCTATATCGACTCGGCTGTTGATGCTGATCAAGAATATATATACTTTATAGGGTCGAAAGCGATTCCTTCTCCCTGTGACATACTTTTGCACAAACTTAATATACTCCATGTACCTTTGGTACAGAGTATAAAAAATAAGTCCTGGGCCGAACCAAGGTGCGTACCAAAGCCTTCGGCCGATAATTCGAACCTCAAATTTTTGAAAATTAACCAACTGTAAATTTTGGTTCTAACCGGGGAACCGGATGTGCTCGGCTTGTGGCCCTTTTGGCTGCGTGAAGCCAAATATCTCATATTTACAATAAGAATTTGTTAAAAGATCTGATTTCCAAAAAAGGTTTAGAAAATTCGGTTGAAACTTTTAGCCATCTATGTAGATATTTGGAAATTGAAAACTAAAAGCCGCATCATACAAGCTATTTTTGGAAAAGGTAACATTTATCAATTCTTATTCCTCAAACAGTCCTACAAATGAAGGAGTTTATAATGGGAGGACGAGGGACTTTTGGAATGGCATGTGTGATTGACCAGAACCTTTGGTTCGATAAGTTAACAAACCGTTCCGCAAACCGAATCTTTAATTTTTTAATTCAATCTCCTCCCGATACCAACCCAATATAAGTTCGGGTTCCGCGACCTGATCACGACACCAAATTTATAATTCTATTGAGGGCTGCACGCTTAAAATATTCTCCGGAGCTCTAGTTCTAAAAGTTTAGGTTCGAGGTATTTGGGGGACGGTTTTGGTCTGAAACTTGGTTCAGATAACATTTTTCGCAAATTTAATAATAATCCAAATCATATTTGGAAAGCATGTTCAACTTAGACTTAAGTTCACGATCATTAAGAAGATTCGAATACTCATATACCGATGTGTTCCATACATCTCTAGAGATTTTGGGGTCAGTTATTTTTGAAAACAACCAATCCAAAATGTCGGTGTTCCACAAATGAAGCGAATGTCAAAAAACAGCTAACTGGTAGATTTTGCGTTGGGGCTGCCACGACAGAGTTGTAGGCTTCAAAATAGTTTAAATTAATGTAGGATTCAAGTTTTATTTGATAGTTTCTAATCCAAATGTTGCAAGTGGTTGTGGTATGCACTGAGTTCCAAACTATAAATGAATATATTTACATCTTGGCGGTAATTTTCAAATCATGTTTCACTCAACTTCTATGTTGTGCGAATCACATAGGGCTATTATGGGTGCCGATTTAATCCTTCATCTAAAACTTGTAGTCCCGTAGATTTTGGAACTCTCTTGTACTAGATCTTCCAGATTACAAAAAATCACTGGTCATTAGTTCAGATTTTTGAATGTATAATTTTTGTTGAACCGAACCAAAATCATGGATTCGGAACAGGTTCAGGTTCAATAATTTTTTCACTAGAAACCGGTTTGCAGCAATGATTCTATTCCTCCCCGACTCGATTCCGTAGTTCGAACTTTTTTGCAATATTTCCGAGCTCTAATACTTAGCCCCCTCTTTACAGCTATGGCGATGCCATGAACTATGCTTTAAATCACAAGCGTACCTTCATTTTAAAGCCAGATTCCGGTGCTCAGGGACGTGGTATTTGGTTGACCAATGATCTCAAGACCATTGGACCCAACGAGCGTCTGATCTGTCAGACCTATGTACATCGTGTAGGTTATGTAGTAAAGCCATTGCGTTGTAGTTGCTTAGCCTTTAAATCCTTTCCAGCCCCTACTCATTGATGGCTACAAATTCGATCTGCGTGTCTATACTCTGATCACCTCGGTGGATCCCTTACGCATCTTTGTCTACAACGAGGGTTTGGCCCGCTTTGCCACCAACAAGTATGTGGAACCCACGCCCGGCAATGCCCACGATCTGTACATGCATCTGACTAACTACTCGGTGAACAAACGGAATTCCCAGTACGACATGTGCGACAACGATGACTGCGGCAGCAAACGGAAGCTGAGCGCCATTAATAATTGGATGCGAAGGCATAACTACGATGTGGAGGAGTTCTGGATCAATGTGGATGACGTGATCATTAAGACGGTGCTTAGCGCTTGGCCAGTGCTGAAGCATAACTATCATGCCTGCTTTCCGGGTCACGACAAGATTCAGGCTTGCTTTGAGATACTCGGCTTTGATATCCTCGTGGACTGGAAGCTGAAGCCTTACATTTTGGAGGTTAATCATTCGCCCAGCTTTCACACCAACGAGCAGGTGGATCGTGAGGTTAAGAGACCGCTCATACGTGATACGCTGAACCTGGTTAGCACAGTTTTGGCGGATAAGAAACAAATTCTACGCGAGGATCGGAAGCGTGTGAAGCAGCGGCTGTTGAAAACCAAGGGAGAGACGTAAGATAAACCCAATAAAACTTATCCACATGTATCAAGATTTTTGTATGCCTCTTCCCTTTGTAGACTCCAACGTCCTCGCGTCTTGGCGGGGGCCACCAAGCCCAAATTGGATGGCCTTTCAAATGAGCCAGGCGCTGATGAACCTCAGGTTGGCTCGCTTGCCCAGCAAATCGCCTGGGAGGAGAACCATATGGGTAACTTTAGGCGTATAATGCCACCCCCTGATCCCAGCAAGGTCAACTACTATTGTCGTTTCTATGGGCAAACCAATCAAGTGTCCATTTTTGCCGAAACGGCGGCCAGCAAAAAACGCGAAGATTTGGCGCGCAAAATGCGCATTCAGATTGAGGAGAAGAAGGCCAAGCAACTGCAGTTGCTTAACGGACGCATCAAGCGGGAAGCACGCAAGCGTCACTCCGGCATGTTGCCGCGTGCCGTTCGCGAGAAGAATCGCATGCAATTGTTTCGTCTGCAGCAGAATTGGACGCCGGGCTTCATATCGGATGCGGAGGAAAGATTGCGACACACGTGGCTACAGATGCGCACCGAAGCCATGAAGAGCCTGAAGATTACCGAGAATGTACATCATCAGTATCCATCCATTTGAGAGTGAACTTGCGTTTTCAACTATTTTCCTCTCTCTCTCTGTCTAGATCTATTCCACGCTTTATGAGTCGGGGAATCTTACTAATACGGATATGGTCGTCTATCCCATACTCTATCGGAATCTTCAACACGGACTTGATATCAAGGCCAATTCATGAAGTGTCTGGCAGCTCCTGGGTTTTCACTTAAACTAAATAGTAGATAAAAGTTAATGTTTCATTTCAAATTTTGTTTACTGAAAATATATATATGTAATATATGAAATCTATACCTCGAAGGAAGACTGTAAGCCTATAAGAGATAACAGTATAGATCAATTAAATTCGTTGAGACTGTTGAGAGATGTTAAGGGTTATCAATTAAAAGACCGATAAAGTTTAAAATGATTCATCGTCTAGTGTTTTATTGAGCACATAAAATGGAGTAAAAAGAAGTAAGAAAGTCGGTCAAGCCCGACTATAAGGGCGGAAGGGGGCCTGGCGAACATTGGAAAATAAACTTGATCTGCCTGCAACTATAAGAAGTTTATGTCTCATACATGCACGGTTGCCACTTGACAAAATTAGCCTACACCAAAAACAATTCAAACCAGAGCGTAAGTTAAAGTCGTCTCTAACCGACTTCAATATACCCGTTACTCATGGAAACAAATGTTTGTTCCTGTGTGCCTGTGGTGGGTCAGCCGAAAAGTATGCAACATTTTTTTTAACTCGGCTATTTATCATCCGATCTTGATGAAAATTCTAGGGATTATAGATGTTGCGAATATAAATGTAAGTTTTAAATTTGAGATCGATATCTCAAAAATTGTGGGAGTTATTCAACATTTTTTTTATTGTGGGGGCGTGGGTGGGCGTGGCAAAAATTTGAAATAAACTTGATCTGCGTGCAGACAAAAGGAGTGTACATTTCAAAATTGCTAGCTCTAGCTCTTCTAGTTCTGAGATCTAGGTGTTCATACAGACAGACGGACGGACGGACAGACGGACATGGCTATATCGACTCGGCTGTTGATGCTGATCAAGAATATATATATGTATATGTGTATGGTCGGAAATGATTCCTTCTGTCTGTTACATACATTTGCACGACTTCAGTATACCCTTTTACTCTACGAGTAACGGGTATAAAAAGAGCCATTTTCAATAATAAAGAGCCAACAAAATTGAATTCCCTTATTCATGTTGTATTTGCATTTAATAAAATAAAAAATATCTCTTTCACAAAATCGTTAAATTATACATCCATTTCATTTCTTCAGTATTTTTAACCGTACAAATAAACCCAAAAAATATTTCATATACACAGCACCTTGCAAACCATTATTTTTGAAACTGAATCAAATTCGAGTTTGCACGAATTTGCCGAACCAGCTCCAAGTAAAACTCACGCACCGTTTCCTTTACCTTTAAAATGGTGGATTTCCCTATACACTTGATATCCATATTTTGTTAGTCCAAGCAACTAAATTCTGAATTAAATCTATGAGTGTGTAACAAAGCTCTTGAGAATTACACTAAACAACAAGGTCCAGTACATTGAAGAGTGGGTGGTGATTAGAATCAGATATATGTATGTATAGATATAGATATGATTTTCGTTTGCTGAACACGAATCTGTTTTCGAAATCATCAACTTGGCATAAGTGTCCCCTTGGAACTATCCCCTACTAATATTTGCAAGCTGCTGGTTTCCCCAGCAAGATGACAGATCACTCCCAGGACCTGTGCTGCTTGTTAAGTTGTTATCCCAGGCGTTTGCTGTGCTGTCTAAGCCCCGTATAGTATTAGTAATTCTTGTTAACTATTTGTAAATAGATTAAGTTCTGTGTATCAAGTATTCTCCTAGCTATCATTAAAATAAAAAAAAAAAAAAAAAAGTGAGAAAGTCGGTCAAGCCCGACCATAAGATACTCTGTACCAGTTAATGCTGTCGCTAGCATTTGCTCGCTCGTTATACGTGTTATAAGCGATATACGCTGTTTTACGCGTTATACGCTGTTATACGCTCATCTCTAAGTTTGTCTCTCTTTCCCAATGATTGTGTTCGTTTGAATTCAGTGGTGGTTGGCAGGAAGTGTGGGCGATATGACGTTTTTTCCAAATTGAGGGGGCGGGAGGGGGAGTGTCAAAAATTGAAAATTAACTTGATCTGCTTGCAAGTATAATGAGTTTTTGTCCCATACATGTCAAACCTCTATCTCTTACCATCTCTGAGATCTCTTCGTTCATACGGACGGACAGACGGACATGGCTATATCGACTCAGCTGTTGCTGCTGATCACCCTACTTTATAGGGTCGGAGATGATTACTTCTGGCTGTTACATACTTTTGCACAAACTTAATATACTCTATAAATAGGTCAACTAAGTGAGCAGTTAAGAGTACAAACCGTTTGATCAAATAATGCATAGTTCTAACTTTAAGTTCTATCATTAATTAAAATATGAGTAAATTTGCATCGTAGGATCTTTAACTCAACTCAATTTTTCGGAGCACTCCTCAAAATTTTACAGAAAAGCTAATACAACTCTGAACAGTTCTGGCTTAGTGGTTCCTTTTATGAAATGGTTTTTAAAACAAACCGAACATTAGTTTCGGTTTAAGCTTCCCGTTCTGCATTTTCCGAACTATCTAAAACACAAATTTCGACTTTTCGCACTTTGAAATGGAACTTCTGAAAAACAATTATAATAAACACAAATTCTTAAATCAATTATAAATCAAGAGATATCCATTAGTTTCACACCACAAACACCATAAAAGCCGGGCGTATTAATCAAAAAACCTATCCGACATTAGTGCGGATAAAACTGGTCGATTTGTTGTCTACAACATGACATGTTGGATGATATTAATCGCCATATTTACAAATATCTTTGTTTTAATGTAGCAAGCTCGTTGGTGAATTGAACCGAATTGAATCTATCAACCATGCTCCCATTTTCACTTTCTCAAGACTTTTGAGATTTAAAACCGGTTTTGGAAACAAATTTGGACTCAATATCGAACAATTTTTGCGAAAGCAAAAATGGGAGCATGGCTGTATGTAATATCAAGATCATTTGACCGCAGGAACTTGGGGTAGCTTGGTGAATAATTGTTAATGAAAATGTTGATAAATATGAATACCTTTGGACCAAATCTGATTAATACTGTGTATGCGGCCAATTGACTTGATCTGTTTCAAAGTACTAAATGTTACGATCTTTTCCACCAACCATCCACGAAATGTTTAGTATATCCTACATATTCACTTGGCATCATTCCCATTCAAAAATCATCATAAGCTTTCAACGCCAACTTAGTTTTGTTTGGCGCGTTTTTGGTTTGTTTCTCAAACGGAGAAGATTATTGAGCATCTTGAAGAGCAAGTGTACAGACATATTTCCATTTGCGAGAGCACCTCATTCAGTCTGACCAAGAAATGGAAACGGGCCAGTCCACGCTGAGAGAGAAATAAACCAAAATAGTTTTCAAGAAAAAATTTTCCAAAAAAATATTGAAAAAATCATTAAAGTGATTTGTGCAGTACATAAAAGATTTACGGCATGTTCAAAGTGTCACAGGAGATTCGTTTGAATACGAATGCCGCCTCCATCACGGCTTCCTCAGCACTGGGTCAGAGTGGGAGCGTTAGCAGTCCGGAGATCGACAGTATTTTTGGGCGATACCAGCGCACGCCCGAGGCGGGTATGTAAAGGAAGTAAACATCGACAGGTCTATTTATATCACACCCCTTCCCCATACCCGCAGATGCGTATCCAACTGAGCCGCCACGCGTCTACATAGCACCCGAACTGACCGATGCCAGCAAGGTGCAGTTGCTGCACTTTCCCAATGGCGCCGTACGCACCAATTCCACTCTCAGTTTCATACTCAAACGGAATGGAGTCAAGGGAAATTTTGAGGTGCGCTTGGAGGGACCCAGTGGTCAGCAGCTGGCCGTAAGGCTGGAGCAATTGGACCCGGAACGCATTGAAATCCAATGCCAATTAACTTCTGTAGCGGGCTTATACAAAGTCCACCTAAAGTGCAATTCCGTGGCCTTGCCCAAGTCTCCTTATATCATAGTGGCCATAGGAGGAGCTGCTGAGGAGGAACAGCTGACAACTTCCAGTTCAACAAGTGGGTTTATGCTCATATCATTTCGAATCCACGTTAAATATTGCTTCTTCGGCAGTGCCCCTCTTTCAATCGGATGCCAGCAAGGTGCAAAGTCGTGGCCTGGGACTAACTCACATCAACTTGTCCGAACGGAATGAGTTTACAGTGGATGGCAGCCAAGCTGGTAGCAACATGTTTTTTGTAGGCATACTGGGTCCACAGGGTCCTTGTGATGAAGTGGTGGTCAAACACTTGGGACGACATGTGCATCGTGTGGTGTATCGTGTATGTGACCCAGGTGATTATCTACTAGTGGCCAAATGGGGGGAGCAACATATTCCGGGATCACCCTTTAGACTAAGTGCCGAATAGAAGTAAATTTATAAAGTATGAAGAATACGATTCGACTAAAAACCGACTATTCTTTAAAAAGAGCCGGAAAATATCTTTTCCTGACATGGCGATATCGACTCGGTTGTTGATGCTGATCAAGAATATATATACTTTATAGGGTCGGAAATGATTCCTTCTCCCTGTTACATACTTTTACACAAACTTAATATACTCGGTGTTCCTTTGGTACAGAGCTTATAAACGGGCCTGTTTCTAAAAACGAGATGAAAATATCTTTTCGGCTTGTAGCATCATTTAGAGGCCTGACCAAACACTCTCGAATCACATCTGTATGCGAAAATTCCGGAGTGCGAACTTCAGGATAATTTCAAGAAAAATTTTCAATGTGGACCTACGATTTTACATGTGTGGGCGAGTAGTCTGCCTATAACTCCTAATGAAATCGACCTAGGGTAATAAATACGGAATAAGTTTGCAAACGCACAATTTTGGTAAGTAACTCTGGCTCTTAACAGTTGTCGCTTTTAAGCTCGCGAGACCGCACTATCTTAGCAGATAAAAATATTGGTGGTGACCTTGTTTTCCCCTATTGCGGGTGGTAAATGCTCTTCCGCGTTGCCCCTCCAAGTTGAGGCCTGATGTGCCATTTAATGATGATTACCCCAAAGCCGAAGCAACATTATCATTTTTTGTTATTTAGCCCGACGCTAATGACGTTCGCATTTGGGGGCTGCCTCCGCAGCGTCAACCTAATGATGATGACCGGCAAATGTGTGTCTGTGTGTGTGTGAGTATGCTCCAACAAAAGCAGCTGCGCTTCGTGTTGTAAGGAAGGGGGTGGGGTGATGATGATGATAATGCGTTTGCTTTGTGGCCGCCTTAACGAGCTGCCTGGCAATTGGAGATGGAGAAGTTTGCTGCCATAAGATAAATTACATGGCCAAACCATAAAATCTTTCAGCTAGAATCGGGCCTGTATCATTTTGCAGTGGGAGTGATTGCTTTTGGTTCCACAGTTTTTACGAAAAAAAAATTTTACAATTTTTTGAAATAGCCAACGGTAATTGTATTTGCAACTATCTGGCAACGCCCAGCCAAAGTTTCACTATAGCTGCTCTCTTCTCATTTGAGATGGGCTTTCACCGTGTTTACACGCACGCACGGTTTATAATTGTTTATTGTGAGTGTGCGAATGCCACCAAGTGAATAAAGAAAAAAATTTCTTCTTTTAAACCAAGTACCGAAACGAAAACTAGGATTTTTGAGAAGGAAAACTCGTTTTATCGACACTGTTTCGATTCATCTTTTTTTATTTAGAGCTGTGGTTTTTAATAAATGATTAAATATACTAAAATACCAATTTATGTATGATAGAATATGTTAGATAAATGTTAGTTCCACTTTAAATACTATATTATAAAATTGTGCTTGTGGTTCAAAAATTAAAATCATATTATACTTTTAGCAGTGCAAAAATTTGTTCTAAAATAAAAAACCGAGCACTGATTCGAAACTGACATTGAACCTTAAATAGAGAAAAGAGATTATTCCATTAAGTAAGAACAGCTCGTGTCCCCTTTTACAACTAAATACTTTTCTCAGATTGCTCCTATGGTAGGTGAGATACAAATTCATTCGTGCGTGCGTGCATACTTGGGACAAACACGACCTGAGCACATCTCTATTTCACACAAAAGTTGCTTGTTGCTCAATTGTGCACTATAGCCATCCCGCTTGCGTACAACATCATTATAACGCGAGGCGGAGAACGCTAACTACGTTTTTTTTTCGTAGCGCTTTAACATAATTACAATAAAATTTAATTATTGACTTATTATTAAGTTTGCTTGTGTTGTGTGGTGTGGCGCAACGCAATCATTGCCTACTCATGGAATAAGAAAAGAAACAATCAATTGCATTTCGGTTGTAATCGCCAGGAAAAGTATGTACTCGTGTGCGTGTGTGTGTGTATCTCTGCAAAAGGGAAAAAGTTGTGCGTGTGTGTATTCAAGAAAAGTAACCATCTCTATCCCCCGCCTTCACCTTTTCTGCTAGTTGTTGTTGATGGAGCAAGTGCCAATGTCGTGGCGGAGGCGTCGTCGTCGTCTCTGCTGTGTAGCATCTTCATTTTGCCACAAAGCAGAGACCGAACAGAAACAGAAGCAGCGACATAGCTCTCTTGTATACTTGAATTACTGCTTCAGTACGTTTTTAGCCTACGCCGCGCGTTGACTTCGCTGTCTTCTTTGACATCTCTCAACTCTCAGCTTGTCGAAGTCAAATTTACAACTTGTCTTTTGTATTTACATTTGTTTACCGTTAACAGTTTGTTTATTTATGCATACGTATATAATTTCGAGTGCGAGTGTGTGAGTGCCGGCTTAATGATAATTAAAAATTTGCAAATGTTATTTGGCGGCATGTGGTGAACGATTGGTTATTTGTGCTTTGCTCCAGAAACTAAAAAATGAAAATCTATTTTCCATATGGTGGAAATAGCACGACAAGCTTAAGGATAAATGTGAATTTTGCATAAAATGCAAAATTGATGAGTTTCTGTATGTACGTATGTTTATTTCTTTAAGTCAACTCGTCGCTCACACTTTATGGAGTTGAATAGAATAGACTATTCAAGTAAATTATGCCCCTCGGAGTACACTGATTCAACTAAATGCCACGATTTCAAATACCGAAAATTTCACATAATTAATATGGTCAAAGATTCGGTCCCGTTTCTTTTTTTTTTTTAAATCGGTAATATCCCAAGTATAAATTCAGACAATCGATTCTTGAAATATCGAGAAAACAGAACATGATCCCGTTGACACCAAAAAATTATGAAGGTGTATGATGGTAGTGTATAAAAACCTTAAATGGGTTTGGTTTGGCTACCTGCGGTTTTATTTTTATTTGAATATTAAGGTTTTAACTTCTGATTGTGATTTACAACTCCATATCTCGTAAACTATTTTAAATTTTGCTTGGTTTGGCCTATAAAACATTTCTTTGAAGCAAATCAAACAAATTAAATTTCCAAAAATTCAAATCATCATGTTTTCTCCTCTTTTTGTACACTTTTCTGAACTTTGTCTTGAAAATTTTTGTTAGTACTATTTTTGGCTGACAGAGTCAATTTCAAAACATAAAATATTAATAATGGCCGAGTTCAATAACGCTAACATTGAAAACCAAAAGTTTTTCCCACAAAAAACCGATCGTTCCTATGACATCTAAAAGAAATAGTCATCCGATCCGGGCGGTTCCGACATATTAGTAGCGTGCAGTCAAAAGAAGACGCTGTACAAATTTCAGCACGATAGCTTCAAAACTGAGACAGACGGACGGACAAAGCTCAATCGACTTAGCTCGTCATGCTGGTCAAGAATTTATGGGCATTTCCATGATGTCGAACGGAACCATCGTACACAATTAAAGTAAAAAAAGTCAAAATAAAACGAATTTTTATTTTGAAAACAAGCTTAACTTATAAGTTAGAACTCTTAATGTGCCCTATTATTGGTGCTAAGGCTGATTTTGGATAATTTTTCGTTTTCAAGATAGTTGCAAAAAATCCAAGGCATTCGCAAAAACAGACAAACAAACAAAAACAGAAGTGGTGTTCGCGGGCATCATCATCTGAGGCAAAGTTTTACTGGACGTATTTTAAAATGTCGTTCATTTATGTCTCTTTGATTTTACCCAAAAATGGGACATAGCGTATGTTGTAGGTAACGATTTAAATAGATTTTTGTGGCATACTAGAATTTTTTTGTGCACATCGAAATTTTGAATAACGCTAAAAAAAACAGTTTTTCGCACATGCCCTCACTTATACGCCCATAACTTCGTCAAAATCCCATTGATTAACATTTTCTTACCGGAAAAAAAACATGCCATACATGCCCCTAACAGGTTTTATTTCCTATATTGGAGTATTAGCTAGGTAAACCAATTTTTGTTTGTTTTTTTTTACAACTTTTTGAATTTGGTGATGTTTTTGAGCACTATTTCGTTAGAAAACCCTTTAACTTGTTAGAAAACTCTTTAATTTGTTTTATTATTTAAAAAAAACACATTTTCCCTAGGAAAACGAGAGTATTCTAAAATCGGTTTCGGATAACGAAATTTGCGCAATAGGTTGATGAGTCGCGGCATTTTTTATTGTTGAGCCCTTAAATTAAAAATAGTAAATTCCTAAAAAAAATTGCATTAATGAAAGGAAATCTTACATTTATACATAGCCCATTTCGAAATATTCAGATTTACGGCCGCGCTAGCGCAATTTTTCTAATTTGGACATTAATTTTGCATTTTTTTTTTGATAAAAGTGCCTTTAGATTTCTTTTAATTTTGCCATCTAAAATCTTTCTGAGGGTACAAATGGTCCAAAAAGAATGCACAAGAAACCATGAGAAACTATGTGATTGCAATAAAGTTTTTCTTCGCATTATAATGGAAACCACATAAAAAGTATGATGCAACAAAATGTCGCATGCGACATGTCGCGTGCGAAAGTGATTAAAATTAAATACAAAATAAACTACTTAATATTTTTGAATCAAATAAAAAACATTTTTAAGATTCATCAATGCATAATATTTTAAAATCAGCCTCATTAAAATATTCTTTCAGGATCAGTGTTTGAACTGTTCGCCTTGAAAGTGACTTCTGTCTTTGTCGCATGCGAATGCATTGGTTTTTTGTAATTATCTTGAAATCGAACAATTGCCCAAAATCAACTTTAGCACCAATTATAGTGCTAATCAAGAGCTATAAGTTTCGTCTCTTGTCAAAATAAAATAATGTTTTGGCATATACTTTTCTTCACTTTGAATGCGTAAGAATGTCGCATTCGACATTTGAGAAATGCCCATATCAAGCTATTTAAATTTATTTATATCTTTTTAAGCCTGTTTTGGGAAAGTTAAAAAGCACTTGTTGAACTTTTAGTACACCGTTTTTGCAAGTGCTACTCAAAAATGTTTACTCGATCTTTTTCTTTTAAACTGATCATTAGCGGTTGCTCGTTTAAGGGGGGATTCTCCATGTTGAGGCTGTTTTTTTGGACCTTTTTTTCCAATTCCAATTCCAATTCTGTTTTTTTTTTTATTGTTTTACAAACAGATTAAAGTAAACAAGTAAAATTTTTCTGCTTCGGTACGAGGGCTGTTCAAAAAGTTCTCGGCCGTCAAAGTGGGGGGTCCAAAAAAAAGGTATAGTGCTGGCGGCCATGATTTCTCGTCTCCAAGTTGTTTGAAATGAAAAGTAAAAACGGGGTTATAATCAGTATAGATGTCATTTTGGTCTGAACCTCGAAAAAAAATTTGTGATTTTTTTTGACAAAATGGCGGCCATTGAAAAATGAAAATTCGATTTTGGGCCCTTTTTTTTGTAGTTTAGTGTAAAAAAATAGTAAAAATTTTTTAAAATTATGAATGAGGTTCAGACCAGAATGGTGACAATTCTGCGTCGATTTCACTTAGCTTCATCAAAATCGCTTCAGTGTAACTGGAGATATCATGGCCGCCAGTTCGAAAAACGTGGTTTCGAGATAAATGAATTACTCAGCTTTATTTATTTAATTTAATTTTTTTATTCAAAAATTACTCGCTTTAGCGAAGACATTGTTCGACAAAAAATGCTATATCTTCTAAAGTATTTCTCAAATATCTAAAGAAAGAAATAAAGAAATGCAAAAAAAAAATCGAAAAAAAATTTTTACATTGAGAATCCCCCCCTAAGTGACCAGCAGTAATTTGTCATCATGTTGATTTCATTTTTGGCATCAAAGCGCTTTTCTATAGAAGCGATTTCTTCGTGAAACCGTTCACTCTGTTCGTCGCTGAACTGGCCCAGATTATTTGTGCAAAAATTGAAGCAGGAAGGCAAGAAATGGATTTTTGTACATTTCATTGTACGCCCTTAAAAAATTGTTTAAAACAATTGTTGTTAACATAGTCGGCGCTCCTGTTATGGCCAAGAAAATTATCCCAGAGTGCAAAATAACTTTCCCAATAAAAATATTGGCAGAAATTTAAAAAAAAATACATACCTGCCTTTATTTTTGCTTCACTTAGTCGTGGAAAAGTTGAATAATTATTAAAAAATAAATAAGAAATTTATTTAAATTCTCTTATTCCACTCGTGCTCGGTATTCTTTTTGCAGAATGAAATATCGGCAAATGGCTTTTTTCCTAAGAAGTTGAATAACTCAATCAAATTAAACTAAGGTGCAGAAGACGCAAAATTAAATGCATACCAAAAGTAAATAGTTTTATACAAATTTGACTTATTAAATTTCGTTCAAAGTACGGTGGTCGCAAAAAACTGAAAAAATCGATATGTTTTTATCCGAGATCGCAATGTAAAATACCGTTGGAAATGTGTTACTTTACTCCAGGTATGCCCAAAAACAGTATACGACAGAGCACTCACCAATACTCACAAAGATAAGCACCAATACCAATAATGAAATTGTTGTTGGTCAGTTTGCTTGCGCTCGCAAACACCAATCAAAGAAGAGAACAAAACCGGTTTTTGTTCTACGTGTCGCATACACTCGAAATCGTTAGCGTGTGTGTCGTTTTGTACGCCTCACGCCTTGCGTAGATACGATCATTGATTTCCTATGTTCGGTGCAATTACAATAACACAACGTACCCAAAGAGCATACGGCTGGGCATCGCTGCTTTACTCTTTCGAACGACGTATTACTAACTACTTTATAGTTTAAAACATATGACTTTTTTACTCTATCTACCTCGAAAACAGGTTTTCTAAATTTAAGCTTAAGCATTTTCGCACGAGACAATTTTTTCCATCATTATATTTATGCATAGCTTGACTCTTAACCCTTTTTTCAGTTCGCTCTGCTCACGTCACTGACCGAAAAACCAAATATAAAAGGGGCCCGGGCTTCCCGCAACCAAATGTGTTCTGTTATCGCCCTCACTGTTAAGTGGCTGTGGTTTCCAAACAGCACTGATCGGTCTAACAGCAACCGAATAAAAGGCCCAACTCAGTTAATTGGTCTTAAATTGCGTGCTTCTCGAAGACCAAACTCTCAAAATGTTATTTAAAAAGGTTGCAGACTCAAGAGTTGCGCCAGAGTTTAACATAAGCAGAGAGAGAGTCTATGCGAGAGAGAACGAGAGAGCGCGTATAGTTCATCGCATACATTCATATCCTTAGCCGAGCCTTACATACCGATGCATACATACGAAGAAGACCTTTTGAATTCGGGAATTAGGCCAAACGGTCCCATAAAGACCTAAGAGGAAAGAAATCAAAAAAATGTGTTTCTCTCCTCTCACAACCAAATAGAAGCAGAGAGAGTAGTTACAGGTTGTTTCGATACCTCTTTTCAATATGGTCGCAAGAAAGCTGCCGTTTTCTGACAAAGGCAAACGGGGGACCGATTTTGGCGACCTCTGTATTTATGTGGTTTTTGTTATAATGCGAAACACCTTTTTTTTAAGTTTGACGCTTTATTGCTCCGCTTGGAGCATGCTCCCAGTAAGCTTCAGCTGTATTTTACTTCAAATGAAAGCAGAAAAGTAAACTTTCCATAATTGGGTTTTGTTGGCACAAAAGTGGACATAGTCGCAGCACACAAAAACTATGTTGTTTATACTACAGCAAAAAATGTCGCCTTCCCTGCTGATTCCTTGCAGCAAATATATTATGGCCAAAACTTTACAGTATGACGGTCAATATTTTCCGGGTGTCCTTCAAAACTCTTTCGTAAAAACGATTGTATTTCGCTCAAAACTATAATGACCTTATCAGTACCTTTAAAGACCCTTACCCCTCAAAATTTGATCTAGTAACCGAGTTTATTAGTATAACTTCCGATATGCAAATTTGTTCTTTGAATATGCCAACGATTATTCGAAAATGTCTGGAAATTTCTGTGACACCCCCGATTTGATTGTTCTTGACTTGAAAGCTGTTCGGGTTAGATAAGTTAAATTAGATTAGTTAAAAAAGGGACAGATCTGTCTCCAAAATGGACAAATTGGCAACACTGGCCAATATTAATGTGGCAATGGTAACGAAATAGTTTGATATAACGTCACAAATATGTCTAACCAAAAAAACATCAATATATCGATTTATTGATACGATATTGACAACCCTAGTATATACTAGACAATTATCGCTTTCTTGGGTCATTTGGGCAGGAAAATCTCTGGCATTCTTTCTTAACTTTAGGCATAAAGTTCGAACGGACTGATGTTGTGGAAAATTTAGTATGAAGTCGATTAATTCCTCCGCGCTGGCCAAATAGCGTGATCAAATATATCTGCTTCTATTGCAGAGGTTTTGAATAGTCCGCAGACTTCAAAGAAATTTAAATCAATTTAAGAATTTGTTATGGGAAATTATTCGAAAATCTGAATTCAATTGGAAAACGATAGCGTAAGTTGAAGTCGGCTCTGACGGCGACGTTCCTCAGGAGAAGAAGTATTTGAAAGCATGGACTAACAATAATGTTCACTTAAAAACATTTAGTTAGCAGACAGTGCATGCCGACCCCAGATATATGACAAAATGCGATATCTTTATACTCATTATAGTCTTTCTACCTTTGGTATCTGTATTTAATCCACATTTTAACATTTCAGGTGTGTGCGGATGATTTTGGTACAATATGTCGCCCAGTTTAACTAAATGAAACGCTCCATGTCCTGCTCTAGACGACAGCCAAACTTTGTTGTTCGGCAATCCCATTTGTCGCCATTGAGACCCATGTGAAATGCCTGTAAGTAATTTCAATCCCGTCCAGTCCAAACATCAATCAATTTGACACCCACTTTGCTCTGCAGTATGAAAAATTCAACAAAAAGCGTCGACAATGGGAGGATAGTGGAGTACTGGAACTAATTAAACTATGGAAAGTCTGCGCCTATGAGCTGCGCACCATTAAACGTAATGGCCATCTATATGTGGCTATGGCCAAGCAGCTAACTTCGCTGGGCGTACCTGTTACCGCACTGGAGGTGCACTTCAAAGTCAACAATCTAACGCAACGCTATCGCCAGGAGCAGAAAACGTTCGAGACAACGGGCATAATAAGCACCTGGAAATTCTACAGTCAAGTGGATGATGTGTTCAAGAGCCTGGCCGCTCATACGGGTTACAAGTAGGCATTATCCCAGTATGCACAAGAATTGGCTTCCATAACTTTCTCCACTTTGCAGAGACAAACGCATGACGAGCACCTCGAACGCCAGCAGTTTACCCTCCACATCCGAGTCACCAGTTTGGAAAAATCCAATGTCTCAGCAAGAGTTCAACAGCAACAACACGGAGGGGTTCTACAAGTAAGCCTCACCATTTCCCCATCTCTTATGCAACTGCAAACTAATCCCTGATCTTTGACAGAACGGAGTACGGCATGCATCGCCACTTTATGGACCACTCCCAGCCGCCGCCCAATGCGGGCAGTGTGGATAACTTTATGGCCTCGTCGGCCGCCGTGGCAGCTGTGGCCGCCGCAGCCTCCGCTCGCCTGGCGGATAGCAATATGGAGCAGCAAATGAATGCTGCTGGAGCTAGCTCAGCAGGCGGACCGGGAAGCAACACCAATGGCGGTGTGCCCAACTACAATAAGATCAAAAAATCCCACGAAGATTATGATAAATTTGTGGACATTGTCAAGAACATTGTCGATACCCATAAGAGCACACCGGATAAGGTGGACACCTTCAGTGACTTCATCAAGTCGTATATGAGACGTTGGCCAGAGCGTTTGCAGGACGAGGCCATCAATCACATTACCAACTATGTGATTGTCAAGAATATGGAGCACACCATGGCCGGCGGCGGCGGTGGTGTCGGCGTCCACAATCCCGAGGGGGTCAATAATCGACAATAACAATACAAGCAGGAGCCCAACAACTAAACGCAGCCAGGGCAGCGCAGAGTTGTTGGACGACCGACGACTTGACAGGCAGCAAGCAGCGGTCGTAGTAGCAGCTCCACGTAACACTGACACGAGAACAGGACAGAGATTTACTTAACACACAGTGGCACACAGTTACTTAACACAAACAGATGACCGGACAGATTCTCCGGCTATCCACTGGAATATAAATTATGTTTATATGGAAACAATTGCATACAGTATTTTTGTTTGTATAGTCCAAATATACAAAGTTTTTTTTTTCTTTAGTTCTCATTCACTTGGTTACGAATTGAGTTCGACATAGTGGAAAATTACCTATTATTCGTGCATAGACATACAACATAGCGAGTATATTTAAAAATACATCTAGACATCATTTCCTACTGTTAGCTGTAAACTATTATTACACATACATAAATTAATAAACGCTTTAACAATTATTTATGGGGATCTACGACAGTCATGCAAGTTGGCAAACCGAACCATTCGAAAGCTCTGAGGAGCGCAAACAAAAGTGGCAAAAGGGCAAAAAAAAGAACTTACGATCAAATTAAGAACGACATTTGTTGGCACGAAAGCGACATGGTTTCGCAGACAAAATCTTTGTAAATATTTACCCCAGGAAATGTTTATACAATATAGGACTTCTTAGACAGCACGGCAAGCGCCTGGGATATTACACAGGACCTGTGGTGTGTGCCATTGATTTGCTGAGAAACCAGCAGACTGCAACCATTAATAAGGCCAAGGGAGCACCTAAGCAAAGTTTATGAGGCGGCCCGTGAGATGCCTTCTCATACTGGCATAATGGCCAAATGACTATTTATAGTTGTATACCTCACATACCAGAAAGTTGGAGGACTCGGTTCACAGAAGACTAGTTTCTTGAGAGTTGTAGAGCATGCCGTACACCATTGAGGGATTTCCCAGCTGCAGGAAGGCATGCTGATAGCCTTGTACACAGTGATTGGAAAGGTATCCAATTTTCTTACCTAGGTAAGGTACAAGGTAAATGTCAAAAAATATACCTAGGTAAGGTAAAAGGTATCCGGAATTTCCAGTACCTAGGTAAAGGAAAAGGTACAAAAAAGGTACTTTTTAATTAAAAAGCATGGTTCATCAATTTATATCAGTAATAAGTATTAACTGTGCGGGCTTAAATCCAAATATTAGGTTTAAAAATCCAAGTTTATTTGGAATCCACTTCAATTTAAAGCAAAGGTCTTTGTAACGCTTGAAGTTAAAACTCCTTTAAAAAAGCATCTTTAAGTTGATCACAATATTTAAAATTTTACAAACATTGAAGTCAGGAAAAATCCTAAATTACAACGGGATTTGCCCTGCAAAATTGTGACTAGTGCGATAAAAAAAATATCATTTTGTAGCACTTGGCTAGAGCCGAATAAATAAATTAAATTAAAGATCAATAGCCTTAGCGAAAATGTCAGTAACATTATTCAATTCGTTAAAAAATACCAAATTCTTGGAAAAATAATTTGAGCATCAGCTGAACTATGCCGCTCTATTACCTTTAAATCAGACTCTTCTAAAAACTCAGGCTTTATGTGTTTCCTTCAAAACTGTAAAAGCATTTATTTCAGAAGTTGAATTCATTTTCTGTAACTGTTTAACATTTGGATATCTCTAAGTCGGTATTTGCTATGAACTTCATCTTATATAGTAGCAATTATTTATGTGTGTGTGGGAAAATCGATTTCCTGTACAAAATTGGTCGAAAAATCGCCAAACTTTGCGAAAGTGACAATGGGAGCACGGCTGATATTATTTATGTGTGTGTGGGAAAATCGATTTCCTGAACAAAATTGGTCGAAAAATCGCCAAACTGCGAAAGTTATAGTCCGGGGTCCTCTTTTCTAGCATGAATCGTATGGTTTTTGAACACGGAATATTAACCGGACGTCCAATTAAAGCCACAATCAGGTCCAGGATACTTTTCTTTTCAATATAGCAGAACGCGGCAGCATCTCGACTATAATGTAATCAAAAAAAAAAATCACGTATCCAAAGTACCTAGTACCTTACCTATTGACAAGGTAAATGAAAATTAAGACCTAGATAAGGTAAAAGGTACTCGAATTTGAAAATACCGAGGTAAGGGTATTACCTGGGTATTTGTACCTAGGTACTTCCAAACACTGCATGTACACAAGGACTTCAGAACGCAGCGAAATATCGCTTGAGGAGCCAATCGATCTCCTTCGCCTTGGCTGCTGCCCGATTCAAGTGTGCTTTACAGGTCAATCGGCGGTTCAAAGTCTCGCAAATGCTGCTTTCTAGGAGAAGGACTGAAGCAACTTTTCAGGTCTCTTTTAAGACCAGCGGAAAGATTCGCCCTTTTACGAAAGTTATCTAGGAACTGCTGACACTTAGCAGATACCCTTCTGTTTGCAATATCGATTACGTATGTGACGTTTAAGGTACAATGGTACACGGTGTACAGGGAATGGAGTACCCTTAGTTCCAATGAGGCGCATACTCGATCGCTTGCCCCTTAACCCCCAAGGAAGTACCGAAGCAGTAAATATTGCTCCGCCGAAAGGAAGAAACTTCAGTTTGAAACGCGTGTCATACGCGATCGAGCGCTTGTCGAATATCCATGAAGACGGCTGAACAGATATGGCAGTTTTCGAAAGCTTCAAAAATGTAGTTGAATAGTACCAACCTCATCAGGGATAGAAGGGCAACACAAGTGACAGGTAAAAGTTTTTTTGGAAAAATCGCGTCTTTTCAACACATTAAAAATGCAACACTACCAACGAGTAACGATCAATTTTATTAGTAAATAAGTTGTGATAGTACATAAAATGCAAGTGTACTTACAAATGTGCATACACTTTCGAAGGTAGGGAGTCTACTACACTCGAGATCGACTGAAATTGTTGTGTATTCTATTTTCTGGTGTTAAAATTGAACTGTGTTGAAATTTGCCTATGTTGAATTTCTTCGTGATGAATTAAATTATGTTGAACTTGTAGTTGTGTTGAAATACCTTGTGTTAAAATTAAGTTGTGTTGAATTTGTTCGTGTTTTATTTGTTTTGTGTTGAATTGACGTGTTGAGATTGTTTTGCGTTGAACAGACGTGGAACCGGTACAAATGGTCAAAAAAGAATGTACAAGAAACCATGAGAAACTATGTGATTGCAATGAACTTTAAGTTTTTTTTCGCATTATAATGGGAACCACATAAAAAGTATGATGGAACAAAATGTCGCATGCGACATACACTTTTCAAGTGTATAAAAAGTATGTGACCTTAAACACAACACCATTCAAACTCATTTTCCGATCTTGGGAAAGCACGTGTCTAATTACCTATTTTCGCATACTTAGCTTTCCGCAAACCGCGTTTCAAAATTGTTCCAGGAATTTTCCATATGGATGGATTTTTCAAAATCGTTAAAAAAAGTGTCCAATTACTTCCCTTATTTTGCTTACAAACCAGTTTTGTAGAAGATAAATGCTGAAAAGTTCCCTATACATTCCCTATTTCGTCCCTAGCGGTCGAAATTTTCAAAATCGACCCAGGAAACTGCTGTCCAAGAGTCAGCTTTCTAGCTAATATCGTTTACTCCAGACATTGCGCCTGCCGAATTTCATCTTTTCAGCTCGATGAAGGTGGCCTGGCTGGGCTTAAAAATATAAAATTGGGTAGACTCGTGAAATGCCTTAAAGGATTCTGGAAAACTGTTTTTTCATTAATCAATTTATTTCCGCATCCCTCAGATGCGTTGTATTTGACAGGCGACGCTATTGAACATGTTGACCGCCTTTGCGGTAGCAGTTGGTGCTGTGGGCGTAACCAGGAAACGGGCAAAAGTGCCGCCTTTAGTGTCCGACAAACGTCCCGGATTTATCACCAGGCAATCGCTGACCAATCGTATAAAGTGCCGCTGATCACTGGGCAGGATTAGCACATTGGGCAGCTGCTTAAGCTGGGCATACTTCTGGGCCAGCTGGGAATCGTAGGCCATATTTTCATCGCCCGGTGGACACATCGGATAGAAGGATGCCTGATTGAACAAATGATTGATGGCGCGATGCATGCGTTCTCCAGCATTGGCGGCAAACTCATGGCTTAGCAAATGGTCCACAATATCAGTAGAGGTCACGCCCAATGTGATGCCATCCAGGTCGATTAGCGAGGGATCAGGCAGCAGATGTAAATTGGGATACATCTTACGCAGGGCGGGCGGGGGTGTGGGATAAATGGAGTGTGTCATAGCATCCTTTTGACTGCTTATCATCATTACAACGGTATGGTTACCCACTACCTCCATGATGCCGGTAATCATCTTCTCAAAGAACGAATCGAAGGTCTCGGCCAGTTCGCCTACCATTTTGTGATCTGCATCCAGAAATGGACCGGCAAGCATTAGTACATCCGGTCTGTGTTCCTTAAGGTACTTGAGTAGATCGTGCAGTGGATCATAGAGCAAATCAGTATTAGGTGTGTATGGACCGGCAGCCACCACAAACTGCAGATCACGGTCAAGTCGGAGGGGAGCGGGTGGCGTAAGCTTTCGTTCCGTGTGTATCTCCTCCACCACAAAGATATCACCTTTGGGTATAAAGCCCTTGGCTAAGACCACCTGACCCGGAAAAATGCTGGCCGTCTTGATGCGTGAAAAATTCAAAGCCAAAAAACTGTTGTCCTCCGCATCCGGCACGGTTAGTACTGCGGAATGTGCATCCAGGGGTCCATCGTCTTCGGAATGTACCATGCCCACGGCATGCAGCATATGTAGAGCCTGCAACGTGTGCTTGTCCTGGGGATACCAACTGCATTCTGTTGCTCCCTCGGCGCCCAGTTTTTTCTCCACCAGCGCCTGGCCAATGTCCAGCACACGATCCAGCAAATCATCGCACCTCTCGGGCAGCAAGTCGTGCATGTGGGCGAGATTGCTGGTGGTCAGCGAGGCCTCCTTGTGGAGTAGTTTCTGCACCACTGGTAGGGTATGTTCTAGCTGCGAGCACCAAGTGCTACCCGAAAGGAGCTTAGGATGTCCGAATGTGTCCACAATGTCACCAGGTCGCCCAGTTACGGTGGTCGCCGCCGCAGTAGAGCGCTTGGCCGATTGCGGCGTGTAGCTGGCGGGACTGAAGAGTACTCCACCTTTGAGGGCAGAGGAGCGTGCGGATGATTCCTTTTTGGCCTTGGGCGTGTGCATCGTAGAGTCATTCACATAGTCATCCATTAGCATGGGCTCATCTTCGACCATACCATAGGAGGCCAGGGAGCTTTTCTCCAACACCGACGTTGCTGATTTGATGTGTTTGGTGCTGCCCTTCTCGCGTCTTAGCTGCAATACCTTGCGCTCGAATTCGCCGAGATTGTCGACGGTGGGATCCTCACCATGCAAATGGGACAAGCTATAAGCCATCCACTGCTCCACGAACTCGGTGGCATCGTCAATTTTGTACATAATGGCCAGCTCCATGCATTTGTCCAAAACCGACTCACTGGGATCCACGCCCATTTCGTCGAATTGTTGTTTAAGTTCCGCATCCATTTAAGTATAATGCTAAATGGTTTTGGCGGCAAAACACACAGCATAAAAATATCGATAGCGATAAAATCGATACAACACCAAAGTCGTGACAACTTTTGTCACAAGAATCGCCATAATCGCTCCTCTCTAGTTGTTGTTGCGTATGCAACAGCTGTGTCGGACTTTTTGTTTTGTTTATTTCGGAAAATTAAGCAAATTTTAAAACGAAAATAATTTATGTTTAATAGCTAGTGCAATAGTGAGTCTGCGTGTGAGTTTGTGTGCGTGTGTGTATATATTGTATCGAAATGAGCACGGACGGTTTGTTGGTACGAGTGGCAAGTGGTGACGAGTCAGCAAGTGTTTCTACGCCCCCAACTCCTACAGGGACACCAGCGCCTGCGCCTGCCATCAGCTCCTCTTTTAATTTTAATCGCCTGCGCAACACATTTCGGCGCACGGAGAATATTGGTTCGCAAATTTTTAATCAAATCTCCACACAATTCTCAAATGCATCTGAGGTGATCGATGGAACAACTTCCTATCCAGATCCGGAGGGCCCATTCACAGCCCCAGTTCCACAGCCAGAAACAGAAACCAATTCCAATGCACCGTCACCAACCGCTGCTGTCATCCCCAAACGCAGGAAGCCCGGTGAGTTGAGCATAATTTTGATATTTAGTACAATAAATGGATCGGGCTATGAACCTGTTGCTTTAAATCAATTATACCTTTGAGGAGGTGAAATTGTGCAATGACCAGACTTTGCCAGTGTTGAAATGGTCAAACGCTTCGATTTTGGTCATAGGCAAGCGTGATAATGACTTCGATTATGGTAAAAAAAAAATAGGGTGCTCAAATCAAGCGCAAAAAAATTGATTTAATCTCGACCTTCGAATTGAAATTTCAAGTATGAGTCGTACTTGATTGTACTTGAAACAAGTACAAAATGATTGGAGCGATCCTAAAATTCGAGTATCAATCAACCAACTAATCCTGCATTGAGATTCAAATAAGTACGGAATTCCAATGAAAAGGTGAAAGAGCAAATAGAAACCGAGAGCAAGACCAAAACTAAAGCCCCGTATTCAGAAAGACAGAAAATTTCTAGTCACAGTATTTTACTTAATTAGAAACACCTTGGCTTTGCTTTGATGCTCATGTGCTGTTAGAAAGTGTTTCTGTTAATGAGAAATACTGTGACGAAAGGAATTTTCTGTCGTTCTGAGTACGAGGCTTAAACTAAGAAAATTTCTCTCACTCATACAAGTCAGGCTAATTGGGCATACACACATACACAAAGTATATATTTTCGGTTTTTGGTTGACCTTTCGGTGGAAATGCCCATATGCCAATTTGCCTAGTTAAAGACAGGATGAAGATAAGAATTCCGGGATTACAAAATCCGCAGTCAAGTCAATTCTTTCGAATTTGGTCTGAGAAAATTTGAGATGGACAGACTTCGGACATCGTTTGGGAGCCAAGTTGACTAACTTTTTGTGGCCTCAAATCGACGTTATTTATGTTGACGACCTTTCAGTGGCGTATCAATCCCATCAATCTTGTTCGGAAGAGCTTGACTTTAGCTCAATATAGGCTTATTTCAAAAACACACGAGATTGATTTTATCTTGTTATTCGAGCTCGATTTAATCCCAATCGGATCCTCCGATTTAACCTCGATTTTCGTACTTGATTTGATCTCGAAATCGGCTTGTTGCAGAAACACCCGTGATTAAATTGAGCTCGATATTCAACTATATTGAATGCGACTAGGGATTGCTGGAAAAAAAGTCCTGAAATTGACTTGAGGACGATATTTAAACTCATTTTAAACCCAAAAATTCCCACAAGAACACCATGCTACTTTTTTATTCACCTTTCTGATGTCGAAAGTGCTATAACTGGTAGGGAATTCCAAGGCAACATATGTGTAAAAAACACTCACAGCAAAAAACTCCTAAGTTCACAGAAAAATTTGTGTATGTGTGTGTACCCATTCAGCCCGACTGTATTAGTGAGAGAGATTTACTCTCTCAGCTTGGAACTTGCTCTCGGTTTCATTTCGTTTTGACCTTACAATTTCGTACTTACTTAAATCTCGAGTCAGGATCATTTGATTTTCAAGTAGGATCTGTGTTTGAAATGAACATTTTTGGATTGATACATGCCTTTTAGTATTTTTCCAATGCTTTCTTATCTGAAATTTCAATCCGAAAGTGGAGATCAATTCATTTTTTTTTGCATTTACGGGAAAAAAAATGTAAGTCCTTCCCAGTACAAACGATTTTCTAGGATGACTTTTAAATAATACATTTTTATTGTTACACTGTGGTTATTCCAAATCTATTCTAACATCATCGTCCATTTGCCACATTTTAAATAAAAGGATTTGTTAAAATTCTATGCAATGTTTTGAAGCGCTTTTTGACTAGGGTTGCATAAGACAGCCTCATAAATAGTATAAAATATGCAGGAACACCCTTAACGAAAGCTCTCAAAAAGCTTTCATCCCCCACGCAAAGCGGGACAAATCAATATGAAATTTCGTCTCAGTCTTATTCAACGCGAACACAACAGGACACAAAAATATCTCATTAACAAATCAGAATAAGTAAAACAAAAAACAAAAAATACTCTAAAATTGTTCAAATACTTTTGCACCCCGAGTAATCGACCGTGAGGCATTCAAAAGGTAAAGGCAACTAACTGAGAATAATGCATTTTCCCAGAGCTGCTCGTTGATTACTCATATGTATATATGTATATTTTAAATGCATCCACACACACACACACACACTCACACATGCAGTGTCAGCCATATAAAATGCGTGGACTTGTCGAGGATGCGAAAAAGACAAAGCTCTCCCACAACAATAACAACAATGTGGCCAGCAGTCGCTTGAAGTCAACGTCATCTTCTTCGGGAATGGCGGCGAGTTCAAGTGGATCCAGGCCATTGAGAAGTGCCAGTAAAACGGCAGCAACAACATCCACTGTGGCAACAGCCAAGAAGGCGCCGCCTCAAAGTATTCCACAACAAGTCGGCAAAAGCACAAAGATATCGTCTACAACAGCAGGAGCAGCAGCAGCAGCAACCACCAGCAAAACAACAACAAAATCACATAAAGTTCAAAATTCCACCCCCCAACAAGTGCAGAAAACGCCACAACAACAACAACCAACGCCACAACAGCAGCCACCTCAAGCCAGCAACAACAGCAACACTATTGCCCTACCCAAAGCTTCGCACGCCAACCATACCAACGAAGAACTAGCTGGTGGCGTACAGGACACCATTTATCTGTGCAATTTTCGTGTCTCCGTTGATGGTGAATGGTTATGTCTCAAGGAATTGCAGGATATCGATGTGCCAGGTGGTCCACACACAGTTGGCGGCGGTGCGGCGGAAACTGTCAGCGCTACAGGTGGCGGTGGCTATGTCGGCTCCAGTCTGAGACGCAACCAAAACAAACGCTTCTCCAGCTTGTCAGCGGCCCATGTCAGCAGTGCACTCGAGGATAATGGTATTATGGCAATTGAAAATCTTATCGGGCGTCGTCTGTGCGACGTTGTCGGCTCAGGCTCAACTGCACTTGCGTCGCAGCATAAGAATGCCGGCCTGTTAGGTGGCACACTTGCCGACTGGTCCCATCTCTGTAGGTTGCTTAATGTCTGTTTACGTTGCCAGATTTGTAGTTTCGTTTGTAGTTTGTTACACGTTTCATAATTAAAGTTCTATTCGATATACAATTGCCAAGCGGTTATTAGCCTCTCATATATAAACAAAATTTTTTAAATAGATTTGTGGTAAGAATTATAAAACAACTTTTGCAACGGTTCAATATGGTTCGGAACCGATATTGAACGAGTAAAATGTTTAACTTAATACTAACGCAACCTACACATACAATTTGAAGCTCTTTTGAATAGGTTCAAAACCATTTTCAAACTGGAAATGAGATTTATGACTCTTCTGATCGACAAGAACATACTGTGAAAATTTCATGAAAGTCGGCTCAGAAGTTTAGTCTCATATAAAGAACATTTAATTATACTAACCTAAATATGGGACATTCCATGTCAACTACAATTATCACTACAATTATTTGGGCCATTAAATTTAATTACTATTACCGTTACAATTACTTCTTAATTAAAAGTTGCAGTTAATTTTAATAATTGTACCTAAAAATTTAATTATTGGTAATTAAAAGTAATTGAATTAATTTCCGATGAAATTTTTTATTACATGAAAGTAGTTGTAAAAGTAATTAAATTTTGAGTTGTGAAATTGTACTTGTAAAGGTAATTCAATTTTTAATTATCCAAAAGAATGTAATGGTAATTGTACTGGTGATTTTGATTTACAGCCCTGCTATACTTAGATCAAAATACCCCAAAAAATGTATCCTTCACATATTGATGGTGGGATAATTCGGAAAACAAATGAAGTTTTCAAAAAATCATTACTTTTGAAAGATGTATGGCAAAAAAAACAAAAAAAATTCAATTCACTTGAGTGAGTCGATGATTCGTCTTTAACGGTTAGTTTTCCTTAATTTTCATAATTGTTTCTAGCAAACATATGGTTGTTAGAATATGGAACTTAGAATTGATCGTACTACGTGACTAGCTTGTTCAAAAAACAGGGAATCATTTGCATAGATCCATGATTCGTCAACCGTTACGACCTTATGTACGTTTAAATACGCAATGATCGTTATGAGTCGATTGAATCGCTTGATTTTAAAAACAACCCAAGAGTGAACCATATTTAAAGAAGTGTTTGTCAACAGGAGCGACGCAAACCAGCTATGACCTACTTCATCGACCGCTGGCCAGCGACTGAAAAGCTGTTTTCTTTCTTGGCACAAGTAGTCATGCGTTCGGTTCGTGTCAGTGTGAATAGCGAAATGTGTTCGGCTCCTACGGGACAGGCGTATCTATCGCTTATTTGAAGTAATCATGCCAGCTCTTTGCTCGCACATTTTTTTATTGATGCTGTGATTTATTAATTTATCAGCACTCGTTGACAACGAAAGCTACAAATCAACACAAACCAATAGTGTCAAGAACGGATACCCGCAGATATAATGAGTTTAAAGTGTCATTAAGCAGCCCATCCACACATGAACTTGTTCTGTTCGTCGTTAGTGGAGGTGTTCGTGACAGATTTTTGTGTTCGACGTTTTCTTCGCAAAGGATACAAATGTTTCTTGAGTTTGTTCGTGCGAACATTTTCGGCATATAAATTTTCATATAAAAATTTAGACAGGAAAGAAGAAGTAAAATTTTTTGAATGAGATTTGTACTTTACTTCTCGTTCTTTCTGATTTGAGAGCTAGTATAGATGAACAGCTTAAGCTAAAAATTCCTAAAAATTGTTAATGTCGGCTAATGGATTTGATAATTACAATAACTTAAGTATTGAATATTATGATTAAGTATATGAATAGAGAGGTATATAAATTTCATTATTAACGTAGAATTAACAAATCGAAAGTCAAACTATTCATTTTTATTCAAGCGAACCAAGGTTCGAACCAAAACCTCGTGTTGTGGTTCCAGGAACCGGTCCGCGAACCGAACCTAGGACTTTACAATGGGACCGAACCTTCTGCAAAATTTTAGAGGTTTGCAGCCTTGGAAATAAATATATACCAAACATCTCATAAAAAATTCTTACCACAAAAAAAATTTTGTTCAGTTTCAGGCTTCGTAATTTGAAGAAACGTTAATTTGGCATGATATTGTTTGGCTTGCAATTGTTTTTTTTTGTCAATTTAATTTTTTTTTTTTTTAAAACGTCCCAACTTAATCAGTTTTTAATAGTAAAATATATTCCAAAAAACATAATGCCACAACGTAAACAAAGAACATAACGTTATCTAACTGTCATCCTCATACATAGTTTCCCAGCTGTGCGATGTTTTTGGTGACTGTAGGTTTCTTATAATTAGTTTTAGTTAAATATTTCGGTCGATTCTGTATTTCTGTTACTTACATCTGCGCCAGCCTTTTCCCGACTCGATGCATTATGGGGTGTTGTTGATGACTGGGGCCTTCTCTTTGGTTGATTTGGCTTATCAGTAGACGTGTCCGCATAATCCTTAACTGATTCTGCAATTGAAAGCTAATTTTATGCATGTATACAGCTATTAAAGGGTTAACTTAGAAGTATGATCAAGGGAACAATAGCTTTCTTCAAAACTGCAAACCGATCCCAAATGAGTTTTACCGAGTCAATTGCCATATTACTGACACTTAAGTTAATCAAATCGAACCGACCCATAACCGAATCCCTTAGAACCGGTTCGGTTCAGGTTTTATGGTCTCTGAAACCAGATGCATCGAACTCGAACCATAATTTTTCTTTTTGGAGCGGACTTTGGTTCAAAAAATGATCTTAAATCGTTTTTAATAACATAATAATAAAAACATATCTTTGTAATTTCGCGCTTTAAAATTTAAATTCACTTCATTTTGTGTTATGGCCAGGGCTGCCAACTGGTTTGTAGTTGAACCGCACCGGAGTCAGAGACCCCGAAATTTTTGGGAAGTCCGAACCGAACCAGAACGGGAGGAGAACAAAAAATGTTGAAAAGAGTTCGGTTCTTCTAGATGCTAAAAATGTCAAGATTGCCATTTTTTAATATGTTAAAGCCTTGGAATAAAAACAGCTTGCAAAGAAGCATTTTGCCTTATTGTATACAATTCAAAAGGAAATAATGAATAAAAGCTTTAAGAATGGTAAATAAAAGAATTAATGATTCTCTACCATGTTTATCTTCTGATGAAGATAAAAATACATTTTCAAGCATTAAAGCTTTAGAAAAACTTTCGTTGTTAAGAATTGAACCATGTCGCAATTGTTGTATTAGCTGTTCCTGCAACACAAGTATCAGTCTAGCGCCCTTTTTCTACTCATATTTATATTTGATTTATGCAGCTATAGATTCAGTAATAATGAAAGATTGATGAGACACACTATTGCTATTAACTGCTAGTTGACTGGTGCCATATGTGTTCAGAGAACTCTGTCAATATTCCCATGTATTTTACTAAAGATGAGGCCCCACAGGTCAATAATTTGCTTAAAAAATTATGAAAATTTGTCTATCTAGCCAATCTAGATTTTCCGACTTTAAACTAAAACTATACTATAATTTGACCATATATGGCCGAAAAGATCCCTAATTTTACTTATTTAGACAAATTTGTATACAAATTTGCGTAAATTATTTGCCTGTGCGACGTTAACTTTAGTCCAGCAGATTGGCATAAAAAATCGGACAATCTGCCAGTGTGTTTGAACGCACCCATACGCTCTCTAAGTGCATTTGGGAAAACCACTGTGATTTCCTATGCGGAAAGAAGCTTAATGCGGACTATCACTTAACACCACACAAAATTGAGAGGTAGCGTAAATTTTATCTCTAATACCCATTGCTCCATGCCTGCTGAAACGTTCGATGATCCAAGCTTGAATACCAGTGGTGGGCATGAAATTTTAGTTTGAGAGCAGCCCAACAACAATAACAGAAAAAACGAGAGCGCAAGATCAAGTCGGCTCTAACCGACTTCGATATACCCGTTACTCATGGAAACAAATGTTTAATAGACTTCCTGTGTGCCTGAGGTGGGACAGCCGAAAAGTATGCAACATTTGTTTAACTCGGCTATTTATCATCCGATCTTGATGCAAATTTCAGGGATTATAGATGTTGAGAATATAAATGTAAGTTTTAAATTTGAGATCGATACCTCAAACATTGTGGGACTTATTCAACATTTTTTTTTTATTGTGGGGACGGGGGTGGGCGTGGCAAAAATTTGAAATAAACTTGATCTGCGTGCAGACATTAGGAGTCTACATTTTAAAATTGGTGGCTCTAGCTCTTCTAGTCTTTGAGATCTAGGTGTTCATACAGACAGACGGACAGACGGACATGGCTATATCGACTCAGCTGTTGATGCTGATCAAGAATATATATACTTTATATGGTCGGAAATGATTCCTTCTGTCTGTTACATACATTTGCACGACTTTAGTATACCCTTTTACTCTACGAGTAAAATGCAGCTGTTGCGCCGTATGTGTGCGCGTCTTGTTGGCGCCGTTCTCCGATTCGCATTGACTTTGTTGTTGTTCACAATTTGAAGCGAGTTAATTTGAGACGCAGTTTATTATGACTGGCGCCAATTGCCGAAAAAACATCTCGGAGTAATGGGGGCCAATTCTTCCGTACATGTATTCTGCACAAAATTATTTCTGAACCTCGGTTCGAACCCGAACCTTGGTTCTGCGACCTTCCGAACCCGCTCCGTGAACCCGAACCCAAAAATTTCGCGGGTTCGAACCCCGTAGTGAACCCCTGCCGATTTGTATGGTGTTTGCAGCCCTGGTTATGACCACAAGAAAGGAAAAATTATCATTACGGTCTTAACCATCTACTTGCCGTTAACAATCACGAATTTTTATTGATCGAGGGCATAAAGTCTGATTATTCAAAAATTGTTTGTCATTTCAAGAAGCTTGCAAATTAAAATTTTTTTAAGAGTCGCTTTTTATTTTATTTCGGATCACCTCCTCAAGTGTTTGAACACGGATTTTTATTGCAAGCGTGGATATTTCACTTTGTGTTCTTTAATTAAAAGCCTGGTGGCCGAACCAAAGACTGTAAATCAAGAGGAAATTTCAATGTGGACCTTCGATTTGACATACACATACAACATACATATGTAAAATCGCAAACTATTCCTGAAATTTCCCTGACATTCGCTTGTAGGGCCGTTACTTATCTTTATGAGCTCTAGAGTCTTTGGCCGAAGTCACTCGTGCTAAAAAGACTCCGAGCCAAGCCAACCCATTTGCATTTATTCGACAGTCATAAATGAATTGTTTTTTGGGAATCGAAAGTGTTAGCAATTCCGATCGATCTAATTCGGAAGCGGGAACAGTACTGATTAAGTTTTTTAGTCAAAATTATGTATAATTTTGGTCCGAATCAAAAGAATCAAAAGAATCTTTTAGATTTGCAGCCTTGGCTTACTTTACTATTAGTGTCCTGGCTTGGAACATACCTTTTCTTTTCTTGTCCTTACCCCTTGGCTCAGCTTTCGTCTTTTTTCTGGTACTGGTGTCAATATGGCTGCTCTTTGCCTAATTAAGGTTAGATACAGAAATTGCTGCAAGATATTCCCTTGTTAACCCACCTCTTCCTCCTTTCGTTGTTTGGCTTCACAGTGCTTTCGCGTTTGCTGCTTGTTCGCACTAGTCGCACCTTCCGAAGTTAGGTCCATAGAAACAGAAGATGCTTTCGATTTACGTGACGATTTCTTAGTTGGCGATGATAGTTCTTCCGAAAATCCGGCTGGCCTGACTAAGAAGCGATTCATTTCCCTTTTTCGCTCTTCGATCGCTATCAATTGCTGCTTTTCCGCCTGTTGATCCCATACACTTTTGCTTGTCCTTTTTGGAGGATTTGGTGCCTTTTGTTCCGACTTGGTGTAGTATTTGGCATGTTTGTCACTTGTTAATCCTAGCGGTAAGCATTTGCGTGGAAATTGACAGGCCAGTGATGAGGTCGAACTCATGGAATCCTCTCTTGCAGACCTTGTTTTATTCTCTTGGAAACCTACACCCAGGGGTTGGCGTCTTAGACTTTCTCGCTCTCGTCTGACATTTTCTTTAGCCTTCTTTTTGCTGTGAAACATAGAACTCAAACAGCCTTTTCTTTGTGGCTCTGATGGATACGTTTTCTCGACAGGTGCTTCCTCATCCCGAGCTGGAGGCTTCTCGGGCACTATTTTCTCACGCTTCTTTCGCTGTTTTCGTGCCCTACGCATGCACAAGCAAATAAGTAGCAGAAGTAGCAGTAAGAGTAAGGCCAAGAAGGCTGCCACATAGGCCACATACATCTCGTCATCACACTCGATGCACTGCTCACCATTTTGATTAGTGTAAACCTCACCCCGTTCCGGAAGCTCGTCATGTTCTCTGAACTGCAGGTGGGAGTGTTTGGCAGAACGACTTTGCTTATAACTCTCAATACTTTTTCTGTTTTTATTGCTGCCAGATTTATGAGTCCTTTCCTGGCTAAACTCTTCTTGATAATCCTTAGAATCTTGTTCCAACTCTGGCTCCGGCTCCTGTCTTTCTGTGTTTAGCTTTTTCGGACAGCTCAGCGTTTCGTAGATTTGTAAAACACCACCCAAACCGGGATAAAACATTTCATCCTTGTAGTGCACTTGTATACTCTCCCGTATCCAGTTGCGCAGCTTTCGGTTGTACGGCCTCTGACTTATACCCTGAAACCGATGACAGTGGGCCAGTGTCTTGAAGAACTTTACCAGAACAAAAGCTGCATTGGGTGACTGCAGATTATAGATACGTCGTTGACGGAAGGGTATGAATATGTTGCCCAGAAAGCCATTAGCATCAACTGGCTCTAGACGTGGTAGTGGCACAATCATTTGATCATTCTCCGCTTCTTTAGAAACGCTGCTCTGATCCAACATGGCACAGCTAGCGGCATCGCTTTCACTGCTTTTCCCTGTGCATAGCTTCACCGCATCTATTTCCACTCTCTTCAGTTGGCCCAGCACATCCAGGGCAGGCGTTTTCCAGCCATTCCCATTGGTATTAAGCACTATTTTGCACTGTCTATAAAGAACCACCAAACGTTCCACGGTACCTAACTGCAAACGACCCGCATAGTAGGAAACCTTGGCCAAGGGTAACAAATAGTAACGCAAATAGCCACCCAAAGCATCATAGAAAGCGCGTTGCAGTAAACGTCGGGTATCATCATCGGCCTTGAGCTTCACCATTTGATTCACAGTATTGAAATACTTCATTAGCATCTGGACAACGCCATCATTGAGTAGGCTTTGTGGAAAGGATTTGGGTACAAGCAATTCAAAATCCCGGCGTGCCGACATCAAAGCAATATCCTCCGTGGAAAAACATCTCTTGGGGTAATTGCCAAACAAATTGGTGCCCAGAAACTCGGCTTGTTCCAAGCTGCTGCTTCGCGATACCTTGGCCGACTCCCCTTCATCGTTGGCTGCAGCACTACCCATATAGTAGCTGGCCTTGATGCGTTCTTCTATGCTCTGCGAGGGTCGTAAAAATGATCTCATATTAGGTTGGTTATTTTCGTTTAGCTTGTTTCTATATTGATGCAGCTCGGAACTTAACATCGATTGTAGAGTCAATTCATTCTGAAATTCATTGGGTACCTCCAGAGTAGACAAATCAATGCTGTAGATGGGACAGCCGCCCGGTGCCAGTAAGAATAGCAGGGCGAACAGCACATAAATGTTCATTACTTGAATCGAATTGTCACAAGTTTTTGTTCTTTTTTTTCTGTTTTTGAAACAAAAATGAACGAGCTCCTCGACTTACCCGTTCTTCTAGCACGCGACACGGCCGAAATAGAGCGTAGTAATCTGGTGAATATATGCAAACTGGTGGTTAAGGAACTCTTGGAGCAATCCTTACGCTATGGACGTATGCTGGACTCGGATCATTTGCCACTGCAGCATTTCTTTATCGTCATAGAACATGTGTTGGGTCACGGTCTACGCCCCAAGAAGGGTTTACTGGGACCACGCAAAGAGCTGTGGGATTTGTTGCAGAGTGTGGAGAACTATTGTCCCGAGGCGCAGGATATTACCGCCAGTGTGAGAGATCTGCCCACGGTGCGTACTCACATTGGTAGAGCACGTGCCTGGTTACGCATTGCTCTAATGCAAAAGAAATTGTCGGACTATCTACAGGCTCTGATAGAGCATCGTGACGATTCACTCAATGACTACTATGAGCCGCAGGCGCTTATGATGAGTGACGAGGTGTGTTGGAGATTACCTTACTTAGTGCGTTCGTCGCTTACATTTCCCCGTCCCCTTTCTAGATTGTGGTCATTATGGGCATCCTGGTGGGCCTTAATGTCATTGACTGTAACTTGTGTGTCAAGGAGGAAGATCTGGACTCGCAGCAGGGTGTTATAGATTTCTCACTCTATCTGCGCTCCAGCTCGCACAGTGCCGAGCTCACCGATGATGCCACCACTTCAGGCCACACCAACCCACCTACTCTGTTGGATGCCGCTGGTCAGGGGAATATGATAGCCGTGCTGGATCAGAAGAACTACATTGAGGAACTCAATCGACATTTAAAGTGGGTCAACCCATACCAAAACTATCCTTAGCTAAATCTAAAATACATTACAGCGCCACCGTTGGTAACCTGCAATCCAAAGTCGAATCTCTGACCACGACCAATGCTTTAATGAAGGAGGATCTGGCCATTGCGCGTAACAGTCTGTTGGCCCTACAGGCTGAGAATCAGGCCATGCGTCAGTCCAGTCAAACTAATCAGAACTCAGACAATAGCTCCCATGGCAGTGATAAGCAATCGGAGACTTTAAGCTCCGAACTAGCGGAGGAGCGCAAGAGGGCAATTGAGCTGGAGAAGGAGCTCAAGTTGCAGGTCTCACTGAAAGCCGAATCTGATATGGCCATGAAACTGCTGGAGAAGGACATACACGAGAAGCAGGATACCATAGTGTCGCTGCGACGACAGCTTGATGACATTAAACAGATCAATCTGGAAATGTATCGCAAGCTGCAGGTATGTATGAAAAGCATGGGAACGGTTTCTCAATGTTCAGTTAGTCTAACTAGAGGATAAACAACTGAGTAATCTCTTAGCCTGAGTATCGTGCAGTCCTTAGCCAATTTAAAGTTAAACAGTAGAACAGAAAAAATTACACTAGGACTATTTTCGCGGAATAGTTCCTGAAACTTACCTTTGGGGAAATAGTTTCTTGAACAAATGCTAAAACTAATCATTAAGAAGTAGTTCTCTGCAGGTAGTTCCTGGTACTAATAATGGGGAAATAGTTTTTAGAACTAATCCTCAGGAAATAGTTCCTGGCCATAATCTAACGAAACTAGTTACTGGAATTATCCTCGGGAAATAGTTCCAAAAACTAAATATCGGTAAATAGTTCTCTGGAGATAGTTCCTTCACCAAATGCTTGGAAAATGGCTCCGGCGCGCCAGTCGCCTCGACGTCTAAGCCTCGGAAAATGATAGCGGAAACAAGAGCTTAGTTTTTAGTTCTGGAAACCAATGTTCGAGAAATAATTTTTGAAACGAGTCCTCGAAAAGTAGTTCCTGAATCTAATCCGGAAACAAATCATCGAGGAAATACTTCCTGAAACTAATTTTCGGGAAGCAATTCTCTGGAGATATTTCCTAACACTAATGCTTTGGAAATGGTTTCTGAAACTAATCACCGGGAAATAGTTAGAAATAGTACTTGGAACTAGTCATTTCAAAAACAGTTTCTGAAAGTAATCCTCGGGAAATAGTTCCGAAATCTAGCCCTCGGGAAGTGTTCCTTGCACTAATGCTGAGGAAACTGTTACCTAAACTTATCATCGGTAAAAAGTTTCGGATCAAATCCATGGTAAAAGTTTCTAGAACTTAGTCTCTAACTAGACTTCCAGAAATATTTTCCGGAATACGGTGCTCAAAAAATAGTAGGTACTAATGCTTTGGAAATCGTTTTAATTTTTCTGAAATTGAAGAAAATTTTGCTTAATACTGGAATTTTTGTTAGAGTATCTCAATTTGAGATAAAATTTCTAAAAGGAATTCCCGAGAAATACAGTCTAACTATTCTATTACGAATACTGTAATTTCTAGTAACACGCCTTATCTGTAGGTGCCTAACACATTGCGCTATTCACACCGACACGAGCCGAACGCATTCGGAGGCTTGTGCCAAGAGACCAAATATCTTTCGATAAAGTAGGTCTGAGCTGGTTTGCTTCGCATTATTTTCGCACACCAATACACTCTCACTTTTTGTTCTCGCTCTTTCTGACAAACCCTTATTTAGGGGAAGTAAAAGTGACGCGTTTAGCCTACTCGCATGCCTTATGGCATCTCTTTCTTACCTAGCGAAGATTTTGTTCTTGCAAATTCGAACACAACAGCAATGATGTATATGCGTCATCAGTGTAGACTAGCGATTGGATCTCCTCGCATAGCCGAACGAATTTCGCTATTCACGCCGAAACGACACAAATAAAAATCGGTTTTCTCTTTCTATTTCTTGTGTTTGATTTGCTTAAGATATATTTTCTTCATTTGTATTGGTATCCACATGCGCGTAAGCTGATAAGATTGCAGCATCTCTCAGTGCTTTGTTCTTTTCTTTTCAAAGAGAAGCATTATATGTTTCTAGCTCGCGTGTCACGCGACTGAGTGATATTTTTGTTTTTTGATGAAACCTAAGGTTGATTTAGCCCAGCAACTAATCTAACCGAGTATTGAGAAACCGTCACCATATTTTACTCACCACCACCAAACTCATCTGCCCACATTCATCAGCTCATCTGGTCGCTAGTAATTAGTTTATATGCTTTCTTTAGTTTATTTTTATTTAAACAAATTCCCATTAAGTAATTCGGTAATTTAATCTTGAAACAAAAATCCAAACTACCTCCCGTTTGAAATTCCACCAGGAATGTGAAGATGAACTCACACAGAAAGGCGAGATGGTGTCTCGTTTGCAAACGAAAGCCTCACAAATTGGTAACATTTTACAATCGCTAGAAAAGAAATATGAGTCGAAGCTCGTCGACCAGCACCACCATCCAAGCGCCGATCGATCACCCAATACCAGACGTCAACAGAATTTGGAAAAGTTCGAGGCACTCACCAAGAAGCACAAACAGGATGCCGGACCGCCCATGAAGCGTTTGCATTTAAAAATGGAGGGCATACCACCGTTCAATCCGAACAACTATCGTAAATCACCTGGCAGTGCTGTGGCTGGCCCTGGGCCAGTGCTGCAGGAAGCGCAGGTGACGGAGAGTAAAGAAATCAAGACACCCACATCCGCCAAATCGCTCAACGATGAGCTGGCCGAGGCAGCCGCAGCCGGGACTCCGAATTTTAAGGGCGGGGGTATTATAGATGGTTCGCGCAGTGACTATGCTTTATCTAGGGAACAGGCGGATGATGCTTAAACTACGGAATTACAGAAGTGGTACACGGCAAATACAGTTCGCATTTTGTGTGTGTTTAGCAAAATCAGTGAAGATTATTTAAGTTACAGGCCCGGTGGTAGGTCAGTTATAGTCCATTTGCTTTTGGGTGTTCAAAATATGGGTAAATATTGTATTTTTTTTAAAGGTGGACAAAGCAGGACTCTCAAAGTACCGTACAAAATGGCGATCCTACGTGCTGAACACAGAACAAAATCGGAGCATTGACTGGCGTTGACTGTACTTGCGTGTGTACGATACTTTTCCGAGTTCATAATTTTTAGGATAAGTTTAAAATCTTGTACGGTACTTTGAGAACCTTAGAACAAAATACTGTGCAAAGCTTTTTTAGTTTCATAGGCAGTGGGGCATTTACTTCAAGTAAACATTGCCCAAAACTGGAACTCGAAAGTGCAACTGCTTAACAATAACCGTAAATTATTGAGTCCATATTTTAGATCAATATATCTCCCTATATATATATACATATATGTATTTGAGGCCTTCACCATTATCTTTATTATAGCATATGAAGGCAGACTACCAATTGTTGAGCATTTTGAGAAAACTTGTAAACCTGTTAGCGAAACTAAACTAAACTAAAATAACCCTCCCCCCCTTACCTTTATGTACGTGCGTATGTATATATGTATAGTGTTATTAAGAAGTTTAATTTAAATGTAGATTATACATATATACATATGGAATCTGATACTGCTTTAACTGTAATTAAAGAAAGCAAAACTAGTCGAATAAAACCTATTGTAATTGTATCTATTATGACATCCACATACACATATACATATATAAACTAACTACATCAAAGATCTATGTACTAAAAATAAAACGTATCTAAACTCGAGTCTCTTTCATTTCGTACTAACCCCAAACACTTGTTATAGCTTCACCAACAGTCCTACAAAAGACTTTTCTTCTCATCGACAGGATTGCAATGCCTCACTGACCCACAAAACGGAGCTAATGGGCAAATTAGAGGGCCAAAAGGAAGACATGGCCAGCACAATAGAACAATTAGAGAAAAAGTAAGCTTTGGCCTGGGATTTTTTGAAGGGAATTAGGGGGGTATATGATTGATTGGTGAGTTGGGTAGGAAGAGAGAGAGAAGTTGTACAGCTATATTGGTTACTTTGGACGGACCCCTCAGCTTAGTCATTGTATTTGTAACCATCGAGAGGTTGTATTTAGAAGTCCTTTCAGATCATTGCGTTTTTAGCAAAGGCCAGATACTTTCGGTAGCCTTTAATAAAGGCCTTTTCCAGCGGTGCCAGCACAGACGCCCAGAAGGTTACCCAGCCTCGCGTTGTCATGATGTGTTCTAGAGTTTCGATAGAGTTTCCCAGTTCCTGCAGTTGTTGCCGTGATTGTCGTTGCGTTTCTGGCACATGATGGTCCACCAAGAACAAAAAACTAAAAGTGCTTAAAAACACTCTGTTTTATCAAATTTTCAAGGGGAAACAATTAAATTCAACTAATGTAAGCCAATCTTACATTTAATCACAACCCGCTTCGAAATATTCGGTTTCACAGCTACGCTAGCGCGAATTTTCTAATTTGGACATAAATATTGCACATTTTTTTGATAAAAGCGCCTATAGATTGCACTTACTTTTTCTATCTAAAATCTTTCTGAGGGTACAAAGTGTTATAAAAGAATGCATAAGAAACCATGAGAAACTATTTGATTGCAATTAATCGTAAGTTGTTGCTTTGCATTATACAGAAACCACATAAATAAAATGATGGAAAAAAGTGTCGCGCTCGCAATGTCACGTATCGAATCATATTTTATTTTGAAATAAAAAAAATTATGAAAATTTTTCGATCAAATAAATTCTAACACACAGTTAAATTATTCAACAAAATTTGAAAATTAGTTGCACTAAATGGTTTTGGCAGATCTCGCTAAATTTTGCTTTTATATTGATGGCCAAAAGCACCACTTCCATTTTTTGTCGCGTGCGAATCGCATTTTGATTGGCTTTATCTTGGAACCAGCACTAGGTGTGCTCTACTTTTTTCCCATTAAATAAAGTGCTTCGAAAGTGCTATAAGTTAAAGTAACAAGAGAAAAGAAAATTATATTAATTTGACTTCTATTCCACCTTAAATGCGTACGACTGTCGCGTTCGACATCATGGAAATACCCATATCCTGTCGTCCTAGCCGACAGGTCGTCCTAGCTCTCATAAAACATGGATTTAAAATTGGGACTTAAATTGTCTCTAAAAATGGAAAGTCTCATTCCATCCTAATCATCGTTTTGTAAACAGACGTTAATTCTAACATTATATAATTCTAACATTACTAAAATTATCATATACAGGGTTGGCCATATTCGAAGGACCCATCTGGCAACACTATAACTTTTGACAGCGCTGCCAGATCGACTAATTACATAGCGCGTTTAAAGAGTCAATCCGAGTAGATTTTTACCATGGAACAGTACACGCCCCGCGAACGACTCAAACTCAACTCAAAAAACAAAATCATCATAACGGATGAAACTCATTTCAAGTTGAACGGAACGGTAAACAAGCAAAATTGCCCTATTTATGCCACTGAAAATCTTTAAGAGATTCAAGAGGTACCTCTACACGATGAAAAAGTCACTGTTTGGTGCGGCGTTTGTGCTAAAATGGTTATTGGGCCGTTCTTTTTTGAAGATGAAGATGGCCAAACGGTTACCGTCATTCAGGAGCGTTATCGTTATATGATAACCAATTTTTTGATGCCAATTATTCGTCGAAAGCGTCTGGTGTACTACTGGTTTCAACAAGATGGCGCTCCCCCACAAATAAGCCGCACTACAATCGATTTTTTGAGGTCGTTCCCTGGCCGTTTAATGTCAAAAAATGGTTCAGCAGATTTGACGCCTCCAGACTTCTATTTGAATTCAAAGGCTTACATCAACAAAGGACCCTGGAATACCTGAAAAACAATATCCGCTAAGGGTAAATGTTTTATATAGGTCCATCATGGCCTACAATTTTGAAAAAAATGTCCTCGATGTACCGCGAATTATGAAGAATTTACGTGCAGAAAACAGTTGGTGGTCACCCGCGGTTGTCTTGCAATTGAAATTCAAAGTTTGCATTTTTGCACACACAAAATACGTGTAATCCCATGTGCATTTCGAATTATGTGTTTGATTTAAAATAAATTTCGTGCAAGTTTTCTACAAGTTGGATATTTACCCTCTTTTTATTCGCTTCCGACTGTGAAAATGGCGCTCGACAATAGATGAAACTTCTTTGAACTATTTTCCACACCACCAATTTGAGGTATAGTTCAAGGCGCGTTTTTCACAAGGCCTCCTCCCAACGATTCCTCCTCTTCCACCGCTTCCTCTTCTTCCTCTTCCTGTGTAGTTTGTTAAATGTTATAGATGCACCACATACGAAGAAGAAAAATTCCGCGGTTTTGCGCCGCAGGCGAAAATTAAAAACAAAATCGCGCGGGTTTGCAGTCTTGCAAGAAACCATGGATGGCCAAAACCATAGAAAATGCTGCAAAACGGGCTCAATATCATATTCAACAAGTAAGAGCGCTGAACTCGAGTTCCCGACTACAAAATACCCTGTTCAATTGAGACAATTGTTTAATAACTTTTGTGTTTTTGCTCGTATCTTATTTTCCTTTTGAGAGTAGTTAGATGTAAGGCCTAGGATAGTATATACGAAGCCACCAGGTTCTAACTTTAAAATTGTGGCTGTGACAGTTTTTTGCGGTTTAAGGGGGGAGGGGGGGATATTTTCAAAATCTGAAACAATCTTGTTCTGGGTACGGTATACACCTATGTGCATGCCAAAATTTGTGTCTCTATCTCTTATAGTCTCTGAGATCGACGAGTTCATACAGACAGACAGACGGACATGGCTATATCGACTCTGCTGTTGATGCTGATCAAGAATATATATACTTTATAGGGTCGGAGAAGCTTCCTTCTGCCTGTTACATACATTTGCACAACTTCATGATCCCCTTTTCCCATTTTTAATGGGATTTTTATTTTCTGAACACGTTCTTCCCTTTGCGTACATTCCGTGTTTCTTGTATTCTTAAATTAATCTACTTTGGTCCCTTTGGAGCAGCCAGATTGAAAATCAAACAACACTTTGTACCCGAGGAATTGACCAAGTGGCCAAGAAGCCACTTTCCAAGAAAATTTAGCTAAGAGTTTAGGTCGTTTAATTATGGCTAATCCGATCGCGGGACTGCGAACAAACTGTAAGACTGCATAAAACTGTTTTCCCCGGCGGGACTGTTTTTCGGTACAATGTACTTTGCCAGGAGGGGAATGTTCTTAGACTCACCTTGGTTTATCTCTGAAGTAGTTTTTGCTATTCTATTGTACCCATGTTGCTGATTGAATACCAATTCTCTTTCGAGTCAAGCTATATGCTCCACATGTTCTGCGTCTTGGGTGGTCCACACCTCCAGCAGCGACCATCTGACGAGAAAATCAGACAAACATACAAAAGATACATTAACAAAGCGCTCAAAGTGCTCCGCATTGCATAGATTACACAATCTCAATCAATCAATGAGACACATGTAGACAGGATTCCCCCCCTTTTTTTTGCCCGATATTTGTATCACAACCGCTTAACAGTCTCGTCCGCTGCTATTAATGCCCGCCAGTCGCTTCTGTTTCGTGCGTGGTGGCACCAGTTGTTCACACCAAGCTTGACAATGTCTTCCCTCATTGTGTCTGCCCATCTCAGATTCGGTCGTCCCTTCGTGCACACCTGTTTTACTGGAGCTCGTCATTCATTCGGATGCGAAATTCATCGCCATCCTTTAAATGTTCATAAATCCTCCATAGGATTTTTCTCTCAAAGACGCCGATCGCCGCCTCATCCGCTACTGTTAATGTCCAAGCTTCTGCGCCGTATTGCAGGACTGGGATGACAATCGACTTGTATAGCGCTATTTTCGTTTTTCAAGAGAGGGCTATGCGCGTCGGGATCGTTTGGCGTGACTTATGATGGTACGGCCACAAACGAATTCAGAGTTTCCATATCGTTTAATAAACTTTTCTTTTTTGATATAGTTGTACTTGTACTTTGTACCAAGCAAACTAAGCTTTAGGAATACAGATTCCAAAATATTAAATCTCCAACTCCAAACACCAATCTAAATAGCTAGATCAGGTTGATTCAAAATATATTAATTTTCTAAGCTCTTTACCCACCATTAAACAGATGGACCCATGACAAAAGCAACTTGGGTGAAATACTGAAGACCACATCACAAACGCTGTCCACCCAAGTAACTGCTAGCGAAGAGCGTGCTGCTCGTGCAGAAGCTGAATCCCGCATCGAGCGTGAATGGCGCTTGTCCTTGCAGGAAAAGGAACAAAAACTAAAAGATAAAATAACCCAACTACAAACTTGTCTCAAAGATCTGTCAGAGGAGAAGCAAAAGAATGAGAAGCTGAAATTTGATTTGGAAAAGGTGCGCACCCAGTGGACCGAGGCGCAGACTACACTGGAAGAGCTGGGAATACAGCTAAGCGTTAGCAAACTGAAAATATCGGAAATGCAAGACAAAGAGCAACTGCATCAGCAACGTATGTCTGGGTCCTCGCAGTCGTTGCAAACCATGTCGGAAACGCTTGCTAATCCTGGGATTTGGGCACCCGATTCCATAGCCACTCACTGCACGGCCTGTGGGCGTGAATTCAATTTGACCAGACGCAAGCATCACTGCCGCAGTTGTGGCGAAATCTTTTGCAAGGGTTGCTCCGAGCACACGTTGCCCCTGTTGAATGCCCAGGGGCAAGCTGGAAAGCCGGTTCGAGTGTGCAATGCCTGTTATGCGGCTAAATGATGATAACAATTACACTAAATGTTGTATATATTCCTTTTATTAAACGGTTTTTTGTATACCAACTTTAAATTAAAATTCTAATTTTTTAACGGTGGTTTGGCTTTTTAAATAATACTTATCGACTATCGATAAAAACGTAAGGTTTTGACGTAAAGTTTGGCTTAGGCAGCAACGGCCACACTGCAGTTTCTATAATTTTAGAATAAATTATATATATATTAGGTTGAATTTAATGCACCACATTACTTAGTCTTACTTGATGGGAAACATGTGAAGAAGGCCGTAAACTAGACCAGCACCTGGGTTAGTTAGTTGATACTCCCCCACGCCGCTGCCCTGTCGTTTCCTCTGCTCTGCGGGGCATCGATTTTTAGTGTTAAACCAAATAAAACCGCAAAGTAGTATTTAGTTTAGAAACAACTACGGATATGGAGAAGAGCGATCATATTACGCTGACGTTGTCTTCCTCCTCCGGATCAGGCGCCAGCGATGAGAGAGTGCGAAAGAGTTTGCGACGGGTAAGTGACAAATATGGAATATACACGTATGTATGTATGTATATGCTGGTGACTCTTTTTGTTGTATTGTATCGAAAAGGCTTGGAATCAGCTGCCGCGTTGTCAACGAAACCTGATTTTACTCGGGATCACAGCGTTTTGTGTAACAATTTTGCTGTGTTTGCCCGGGGATCAGCTCATCTCGGCAAATATCAAAGATGTTCAAACGAAAGCAGCCGCTGCTCCATTTCACATGCATCGCGGAGATATGGTTCAACAAAATCCACATCATCATCCGGATATCATTGATAAAAAGCAACTGGAGGCGGCTACCATAAACGGTGTACCGCCACCACCTTCACTGACTGATAATCAATATCTCCAGCTGGCCAATGAAAACGAAGCGGCAACGACGCCAACAGTCAATGATAAGGTAAGCCCAAACATTTGTAAGAACAGCGACACTTAAGTGGGTACCACCCTTTAACTACTTTGATAAGAATGTTAATTTGTTAATGAAATTGATTCAAGATAAGAAATTGCAATAGGTTCCCCCATTTCTTTTTGGCAATCAAATGAACGTTCTTTCAAGTACTTGGAGCGATAGCACTAATGGTATTCTGATGAGCAAAAGTCTGATGTAAATAAATAGTTTTTATTTTCTCTACAGGGCTGGGCGCGCCTTTCTAGTTAAAAATTATTCTCTAAACGTAATCATCCGCCCGATTTTCCCAATTTCATTTCAATTAACGATCCCGGAATTTTTAAGACAGACGAAAAAATCATAAAAAAAACATTTTCGTTCTTGGTCCTCCCGTAATTCCTTAGAATCTCGAGTTTAGGCTAATCAAAGTAGGATTGGTGGATTTTTTGCGACATTTCTTAAATCCAGACGTAAAAAGCCCACACCAAAAAATGCCAAAAAATTGAAGAAAACAAGTAAGAAAGTCGGTCAAGCCCGACTGTAATGTACTCCGTACCTGGAGTAGCAGCTGTACAATAGAGGGCGCCACTAATTGCATTGAACAATGAGGGATTTTTAAAACTGACCAATAGATGACGCCACTACTGTCAGGGCGGGGGAAGTAACTTTCAGTTGGTCATAACTTGAGTATAGTTCATCCGATCTTTAGCATTCCTTCGGCAAATCGATAAATAATCTTGATTACTTAGGAAAGATATGAACCATCTTTCTGCAAAACTGTATGAGATATGACGAAGGGGCGTGTTAAAAATGGAAAATAAACTAGATCTGCCTGCAAATAGAAGAAATATATCCAATACATGTCAAACCTCTATCTCTTACCATCTTTGAGATCTCTTCGTTCATACGGAATGACAGACGGACATGGCTTTATCGATTCGGCTGTTTATGCTGATCAAGAATATATGTATATACTTTATAGCAGGGGTGCCCAAGCCCATTCCACAAGCCACGCATTCGTTGTTCCTTTGCGCAAAGGCATAGCTGGCGCGTATATGGACCAAGCGCGCCATAAGCCTACATAAAGCAACAACAAATTCATATGCGTTCTCTCCTCTCTTTCTTTCCGAGCGAAGATTTTGTTGTTACCGGCGCATACAGTCCGCGTACGCAAAGCTTCGTAGAGCAACAACAACTTTAAATGTGTTCTCTCTTCACGTTCTCTTCGATCGAAGATTTTGTTGTTGGCTATTCTATTTATTGTGGTTGTTTTTGCTTGATATGTTTTGGAGGTTCTCGCTGCCGTAAGCTCATTCTGGGCACCCCTGCTTTATAGGTTCGGAAATGATTCCTTCCCCCTGTTACACACAAAGCACCGTCCAATATCAACCTATGTAGGTTTATATACTAAGCAATTAGTTCAGCACTCCGGAGGTTCGACGACGGTCCGGTTCGCGAACCAGTTCCTTAGTTTTCCGAACAAAATATTTTGCTTCGAATCTTGGATCATACATTCTTAGATCGTTATTGATTGTTTTAATGAATTTGAGTGAATATAGACATTAGGGATATGACTAAATTTTAGAATCAAATTTACATGATACTACAAGACGGGGGATACCAAATTAATAATAATTATACAAATCTCAGGTCATTTACGCGAAAAAACGTTCCGCATTAATCAAGTCAAAGTCTGAAATCTAGGATTTCACAAGACAACAATTGAGAAAACAGCACATGCAGCCCACTGGATATCTCCGTATATATTTAGCAGCTGTGAGCATTTTACAAAAAGAACAACATTGAAATAAACGGTTTACCTTGGAGATGCTCCACATAATAAATACACCCACACATATAAGACTAAATTTCATTTATACAGACATTAACTTGACCACAACAAAAAATCAAATTAGTTCTTAACTACACAGCTGACAAAGCGAACGTTGTGCCTTTTGTACGTTTAGATATGTGTTCATGTTATATATAATCATTGTAATGTAAAATTGTGTATTTTGTTGTGTTTATTGTTACAGTATTGGAAAACCATAAATCGTGTTTTGTTTATTTAATTAAGCACTTTAAAACACTGACCTCGAGCCGGCTAAAACTGTTAGTATTTAAAACGTAGGTCACTATCCACAACAACATTATTCTTTTGGTATCCTTCGTCGTGTAGTATTATGTAAACTGGGTTCTAAAATTTAGTCATATGGGCATTTCCACAGAAAGGTAAACCAAAAACCCAAAACATCTATTCATTAAATGCAGCTAACTTATCCTATGTATATCAATATAAGTTCCTGAATCGACATTTGTATGTTATTTATGATTATGCAAAAGCAGGAACCGAACAAATCGGAGTGATAAAAATAAAACTCGGGAAAAAACATGAATGATTTTTACATTTAAAAATCGACTAATAAAAAGTATTTTATTTATTTGAAAAAAAAATCATTCAAAATGATTATGGACGAAGAAAAAAAATAAAAATATTTAATAATTAATAGCGAACAATTTTTTAAAATAAAAATCAAAAATAAGAAATCATGAACTTAATAATGTTTCACTTAGCAGAATAGATTTTAAGTGAATGCTTCATATTTATTTATCTCAAAAAATTTCAAAATAACAGTTATTTTCGGTCCCTGCGCAAAAGGATACATATATAAATTTATGAAAAGCATCAGAAGTACGACGTTAGAGAAAGGCTTGTCACGTAACGTATGTCACGATGCGTATCATAATGAGTCAAATATAATCAGCTATAAATATATAGTTACAACATTGCAGATCATATTAAAGTTAGTTGCATTAAAAAACTCGAATGCATTCCGCAGAGATTTGCTCTTTTTTTGTCTGCCTGTATCTTGTGACCTTACTGTCTACAACTCTCAGCTTTTACATTAAATAAAGTGCTACTTAAGTGCTATCCAAAAATCAATATGCGGAAATTTATGGTAAAATTTTTCTTTGTTTTTCTTCATAATAAAGGCAAAAATTCGTACGATTGTCACGTTCGTAGCTGTGGAAATGCCCATATGCTTTACAGGCATGTCGGGCTATATTTTTGCTCAGGAGGACTCGAATAATTTATGCCCAATTTAGACTAGGCTTACTGGATTATGTTGTGGTCGCACAAAATATCGAAATAAGAACAAATATCAAAATTCGTCAAATCGATATTTATATCGAGACAAAAAAATACAGACTACTAAAGTTCCTCAAGCCAGAAAGCAAAGCACATGGTGTACTTAGATCACACAGTTTTGGTAAATCAAAAAAATATGTTTTTAGTGGGAAAGGAAAATATAATTAGGGTATTCACCAGCCCGCGTAAAAGCGTAATTGTGTAAATTTACGCGACGCAGATATTGAGCACCCCTTCTGCTTACCCTCGTAATTTTTGGTGTAAATCAGCTGTGTTTGGCAGGCTTTGAATTTTGCTGTTAATTGAGATTCAATACTTACTATTTACAACTAATTTCAGACGCCTCAGTGGCGTAGAGCACTGCATGCATAACTCATAGACCGGGAAGACGTGGTTTCGAATCATGGAGCTGAATTTTTTTTTTTAATTCCTTTTATTATCGTTTGTGATTGACATCTTTTCTGACCTCGGCCATAGTTTTGGGCTTTTTTAATAAAAAAAAAAAAAGATTATAGATCCACAATCCTTTACAAGGGCGACAATCCTATCCACTCAGCCAACGGCTACACAGAAAAATATGTATCTAAATTTTTATATTCGATAAGTACTAAGTACTTTTAGTCGATAATTTAAACACTTCAATTTTTTCCACTTTTCCACTTTTACAAGCGATTTTATTAACATACCCCAGGGCAACAAAAAGTTGGTAATTTTTTTCCTTGTGTTTTGTTGTTGTGTCGTAAACTTTTGGAGTTTATGCTTTTTGATTTACGCTTTTACGAGAGCTGGTGAATACCCTAAATATGTAAATATTAATAATATAATAATAATAGTAATAACATTTTTAAATTTTGGTATCATTATTAATTTTAAATATTTTAATAATGTCATATAATTGAAAAAACAGCATTGTCACTATCAGAGGTATTATATTTGCAAATTAACCTATGGGAACATCTGCCAAATTCAAATGTTTAGCAGCGAAGTTTACGATTGCCTCGCTTGGTGGCATTCCCATAAAAATATTTATCCGCTTTTATACAAAGCAGGTTGCAAAATTGTTTGTATACCTGCAACCTGCGTTGATTCTGAAAGAGCATTTCGAAATGCATGAAATTTAATAGCTGGAAAACTTTGTATTATTGCTACCAACCCTGAAAATGTTAATAAATTAATATCTCTTCATTACAAAATTAAATTATAAAAACAATAAAAAAATTTAAAATGGTTTCATTTAATTTTGCAACAGAATAAATTTACTTTCGCGCTTTCCTAATTTATTCCCCTCACATTTTTTTTACATTGAAAATAACGATTTATTTTCTTAATTTTTTTTTTATTTTCAATTCAATTCGGGCCCTCATCGATTGAATGTTGTAAATTTTATACTCTACCAGCATTTACATTCATTCAAATTCATTGGAGTGAGTGTCAAAACTCATTCAATTCATTTTGAGTTTAAAGACTTTATGAGTTGCTTTGATTTCCAATCATGTAGCCCTCCCCTAACGAATCATTCGTACCATTTAAGTATCCTGGTCCTGACAGTAAATTTCCAGCCCAGCAACAATAGTCCATAGGGCATACAAAGTAAAGGTTTAGAAAAACTTAAGTGGTTTTTATACCGAAAGCTAGCAAAGCTTCTCATATCAAACCAAATACAGGCCGATAAAACTATCCTCGTTCCTTCTTAAACCAAACTAATGCAGAAAATTTAGTCCCTCTCATCTAGCACATCAACACACTCACAGCAAAGGTTAGTCGACTCTCGACTCTCGATAACAACGTCGATGCTTTCAAAACCCAGTTATTGAATCTTTAGCTTTCCTGGGTCTCACTCAAGTATTTATTTGGAGCACCTCTTAGTTATTCGAAAGCAATTTTAGAAAAAGTGACATGTAATTTAGTGAACCAACTTCATACTTACAGTCTGGGCTTGCAGTCTTGCTGAAAAGGCCTGGAACATTTTGAAAATTTTGAATACGAATACTTCACTTTAATGGAGCAAAGGTGTCTGCTGAAGATGAAGATCCAATTGTCAGACAATTTTCAGCCTGCAAAGTCTTGCCAAAAAGTGACACTGAAACCGGAAAAAAATTAAATTTTTGGGTTAAAATTGATACTGATTATGTAGATATCAGCAGGATTGGGGTAGAAAGGGTTAGAGGGAGTTGCTAATGGCACAAGTCTTAAGACTACGACACAAACACGGATTACCGTGGGGCAACTGCGGTACCGGCCGAGGTACTGCCACAAGGGTCTGAATATTGACAGGCAGCTATTTCGAAATCCACTGGAGGCATTAATGGAAAGTGTCTGTTCAACAAAGACTAAGTAAAGCAATAAAACTTTAACATATTTATGATCAATTAACCATCTTGTGTAGCAGTTTTACAACTTATTTGATTAGATAAACTGAAGTGCCTACCAATTCGGATCAATCACTGTTTACACTTTATCGATTTATGATTTATGAGCCGTCAATTTCAATCTACTATACACTATACTGCAATCCATTGACAGCTAATTTAATTGAGAATTTATGTTTCGCCTTCCTCTTGTAGTTCAATTCAAATCTGGCCTATGCCGAAACCAACTCGGCGGAAAATGTTGTCAAGCTGCCGGAAACAATTGCCGCTGTTGTGGCTGCTCCTGAGAATGAAGATAACACTTACAGCATGAGCGATACTATGAACAATGCGGTAGAGGAATTTAGCGATAATCAATTGCCCAAGAGCAATTTGAATGAGCAACTAGACGAGGCTATTCGGCATCCCTACAATCTGGCTGGGGTGAGCATAGAGAAACATTTGCAAAAAATTGAGCCACTCCTGTCCAAGGGACAGCACTTTCATGGCGCCACTAATGAGCGTCAGTCGGCTGTGGTGGCTGCCTTTAAGCACTCCTGGGCTGGCTACAAGAAGTACGCCTGGGGACATGATAATCTGAAACCCGTTTCGCAAACCTCACACGAATGGTTTGGTCTGGGACTGAGCATAGTGGATGCTTTGGACACCATGTATATAATGGGCTTGGAGGATGGTGAGTATGTTTCTCTGAGTTTCTACTTGTTAACTTGCTATTCTAAAATTTGCAGAGTTCAACGAAGCCCGAGATTGGGTGGAAGATTCGCTACGCTTTGACACTAATCGAGATGTGAATCTGTTTGAGGTGACCATCAGAGTACTAGGCGGTTTACTGGCTGCCTATCACTTGAGCGGCGATAAGATGTTTCTTGTCAAATCCGCCGAGCTGGGCAATCGCTTATTGCCGGCTTACCTCTCACCCTCGGGCATACCCTATTCGGATGTAAATCTGGGGGATTTGTCGGCACACTCGCCCAAATGGTCACCGGACAGCTCAACCAGCGAGGTCACCACCATACAATTGGAGTTTCGTGATCTAAGTCGTGCCACAAACGTGTCGATTTATGAACGCGTAAGTAAATGAGAAACATTGAGAACCTCACTTGAGTATAAATTATCCCATCCTCCAGATGGCCAACGGGGTAAATGAAAAGGTGCATGCTCTGGACAAGAATCATGGCCTCGTGCCCATATTTATTAATGCAAATACAGGCACATTCCGGAATTATGCCACCATTTCGTTGGGTGCACGTGGTGACTCGTATTACGAGTATCTTCTTAAACAATGGATACAAACCGGGCGCAAGGATAACGATAAGTGAGTGGAATGATTTACTTTCATATCCTGAAACTAAATTTTTATTCACCTTCCACAGTCTCATCTTGGACTACATGCAAGCCATAGATGGTGTCTTGACACAGCTCATGCGTCGCACTCCTCGCAATCACTGGGTGTATCTTGGCGAGCTTATCAATGGAAAGGATTTTAAACCTAAAATGGATCATCTCACTTGCTACCTACCGGGTACACTTCTACTGGGTCATCAAAACGGCATGCCAGACTCCCATTTGTTACTGGCCAAGGACTTAATGGACACCTGCTATCAGACTTACAACCAACATCCTACACACTTGGCCCCAGAAATTTCATATTTTGCGCTCACCGACAAAGAGGAACAGGACATTTATGTGAAGCCCAATGATGCGCATAATCTGCTAAGGCCCGAGTTTATAGAGAGCTTATATTATTTCTATGCTTTGACTGGAAACCGCACATATCAGGATATGGGTTGGACCATCTTTCAGGCATTTGAGACTCATGCCAAAGTGAATGCCGGATACACTTCGCTGGGCAATGTCAAGAACACTCTAAACACTCGCATGCGGGACTTAATGGAAAGCTTCTGGCTGAGCGAAACTCTTAAGTATTTCTATCTGTTGTTCAGTGACAATCGCAAGGAGATTGATCTAGAGCAATGGGTCTTCAATTCGGAGGGCCATCCACTTCCAGTGCATCCGCTGACAACATGATTACCAACTACACTTAGGAACTAGTTGAACTATGTGGGGAAATCTCTCGAATCCGCAACGTTTTGGCATTATTGCAACAATACCCCAAACAATTTTTATACACGCGAAACGTAGCGCAAATGCCAAAAACTAGGCTAAGCTAGGAAGGCTTAGTGTACAACAAGAATGTAGGAAACGGTCTATATCTATGATATTCGTACTGATAGCTGTTATTATTTTGTAATAATTTATTTTTTGTTGTTTTAAGCACTCCCCCCGAATCGATAGCAAATTGTACTCTGTGGTGCAGTATTGATAATTCATCTCATTAGTTGTAATGATAACTAATATTCATATAATTACCGAATATCTTTAGTTGATAGAAGTGTTCCGCTGGCATATATTCTTAATGTAAACAAAGAACAGCTGAGTGGCTGGCTTTGATGTGCAACTATCGATAATAAATCTAGCTGCCTATATATCTTCGCTCGCTGTATTTGTTATGTTTTTCAGGGTCATACAATTTATACCCTTGTTCCACTGGCAAACATTTAACATCATTCTCAGAAAGTGAATGTTTCCTTGTTCCCGATCACACTACCGTAAACAAAGAACAGCTGATTGAATTGCTAGGTCTGCAATTGAAAATCAAAGTTCACAATCCACATGTCAAGCAGCATGCTCTGCTGGTAGTCCCATCACGATGTAGCTAGTTTTCGTGATTCATACATAAGAAATGTTACTGCATTTTAACATTCTAAAACAAAGAATGGAACACTTGCGGCTTGCTTTGGCCTTGCACACTTTATGGGTGTAGTCGGTTTTTAATACATGGGATCCAAACACTTCTCCCACCGTGCACAACCCCCACCCACTGAGCTAAAACCCTCTCCGCCCATGGCAAAGCCATTGATACAGCAGCTGCTCCTATCGCTGGCACATAAAAATGTAATTTTTTCCTTATGAAAAAAAAATTGTATTGATTTTTACATAATTCTCATTAAAAAAAAAATTGAGGAAAGCTAACTTCGGCACGACCGAAGTTTATATACCCTTGTAGGTTGAATAATTTATAAAATTAAGGTTTTAAATGATTTTCGTCGAACATTCTTAGCTGAGTTATTTCCCAAACTCGGATATAGATGGCGCCATTACTTTGACCATTTGCTTGCCAGTTTGTTATATGGCAGCTATACGATATATTCATCCGATTTTTACCAAACTTCCCAAAATTGTGTGGAAACTGATAATATTCATAATTGGAAAGTAAAAAGACGTTACCATTGCAAACAAAAAAGTTTTTCTCACTAGAACTACTTTTTCGACCGATCGTTCCTATGGCAGCTATATGCTATAGTCGTCCGATTTGGATCAAACTTGGCAGAATTGTGTGATAGCATATAATATTGATCAGTAACAAGTTTGGGAAACAAAAAAGTTTTTCCTACTTAGACTTTTTCTCAGACATACCTTTTGTAAGGCAGCTATACTATAAAGTTGTCCGATTTTCATAAAACTTGGTGGAATTATGTAAAAGCATAGAAAACTTAGAAATACGAGGATTGGGGACGTTTGCGTTGAAGACAAAAAAGTTTTTCTCACTAAAACTACTTTTTCGACTGATGGTTCCTATGGCAGCTATATGCCATAGTCATCCGATCCGGTCGGTTCCGACAAATGTGCAGCGTATTTGTACCAAAAGGCTTCGTGCAAAGTTTGGTTAAGATAGCTTTAAAACTGACGGAGGAGATAGCATAGAAACAGACGGACGGACAGACGGACATGGCTATATCAACTCAGCTCGTCATGCTGATCAAGAATATATATACTTTGTGTGGTCGGAGATGCTTCCTTCTATGCGTTACAAACATCTGGACAATTTTAATATAACCTCTACAAGGGTATAAAAAACACAAATACTACAAATATCTGTGTTGCTAACACTAAACATTTATTTTATCAAAGTAGGAAAAAAAAGTTCCAGAGAATTCCAAATCTCTTAGGCATTACACACACCGCACAGCTCATTATCAACCATTTTGAGGGTGACGAAGTTATTCAACTACTTCACACGCGACTTGGGCCAAATCATAAAGCAGCTGCCTCCGTATATACAACTGTGGCACAACCTAAGCCAGAGGGTACATACGGTAGACTGAACCACACATCCACCTGCACTTTGTCCGATTTAACGGACGGGCAATTAATGACCGAATAGTTGGTACTACCCGAGACAGCAGGACACAGATAATTGGAGCAACGGGCACAAAGATTAGGTTATCCATCACTGACTCGTACTCGCGCTCAATGCGCAATGTCTCCTCGGGAGTCTAGTAAGCGGAGCTCACACGCAGCTCTACATTAAGACCCAAGGAACGGCAACTGGTGGTAATTTTCTCCCAATGCGAAATATTAAAAATTCCCTTCGATAAATCGCGAATTTTGAAGAATTTTCATGCAAAAAAATCGGTCATCTTTGGTTTCTTTTTAAGGGGTCTTCTAACTGGCCGTTTTTTGCTCATAACTTGAGTATTGTTCATCCGATGTTCATCATTCTTTCAGCAAATCGATAAATAATTTTGATTACTAGATATCTCTAGAAAGTACGACCCATCTATCATGAAAACTGTGGGAGATATGACGTATTTTCCAAATTGCGGAAGCGGGAGTGGGCGTGGCAAAAACTTAAAATAATCTTGATCTGCCTGCAAGTATAAGAAATATATGTCCCATACATGTCAAACCTCTATCTCTTACCATCTCTGAGATCTGTGCGTTCATGCAGACGGACATGGCTATATCGACTCGGCTGTTAATGCTGATCAAGAATATATATACTTTATAGGGTCGGAAATGATTCCTTCTCCCTGTTACATACTTTTGCACAAACTTAATATACTCTGTGTACCTTTGGTACAGAGTATAAAAAGTGCGTTGGCTGACAAATAGCAAACTTCTGCAGCGGAAACAGCAACAAAGGATTACAATTAGTTCGAATGATTGCTAATCGTCACCATGCCTTGGGGTTAGTTGACGAGCAAGTGAAAACCTGATCCACTAAACAACTGAACAAATGAACAACTGAGCAATTTGAGTAAGTTGACTCACTTTGAAAAAATGAACAAGTGAACATGTTCAGTGAAATGAACAACATTTACCCAACACTTCAGTGGAACAAGGGTATTAGAAACAAAATCGAGGCGCTCCTTATTGAAAGAACCTTTACCAGGTTTTATAATATTCAGAAAACAATCAACAAATCAAGATCTAATTTTTAATGAATGTGTCAGTGGAACACTGATTTTAGATACAGACGATTACACTTAAACGAGTAGAAACTCCGCAATTGAACTTAAGTTTTAATCGAGCGATGCCCACTTAAAAAGGCGCTCCATTATGTGTATGTATTTGTGCGAATTATTTTCGGGATTTCATTGAGTAAAAACGAGCGGCCTCCAAGCATTAAATGTCAAATCATTGCCTTATTATTTTTTTGTCCCTTTTATTTTAGTAGCTTTGTTAACCCATTCGGTCTTTACATAACGGATCATGATTTCGCTAACTTATTATCGTATGCCTCTTAATAGTTAAGCCAGCGGTGGGCACAAAACTTGAGTTTGGGGAAAAACAACCATTATCAGCGTGTCTCGATCGCGACAAAAGCACCTGTTGCGCCCTCTGTGTGTGCGTCTGTTAGGCGCCGTGCTCTGCTTCGCATTTGCTTGGTTGTTGTTCAATCGCCATTGTGTGTCGCCAATTGCCGAAAAAAAATTTCGGAGCAATGGGAGCAAGGGCATGCCCACCGCTGCATTAAAGTTACGTAGATGATGAGTTTGTGCAAATGTAAGCAACATTCAGAAGAAAGCACGTACGACTCTTATAAAGCTCATCTATCCATTTCTGTATGAACGAACAGATCTCAGAGATGGTGAGAGCTAAACTCCTAATATATATAAATATATATATTTGGCCTGAACAGCTCTCACAGCCAAAGCCGAGCTTCTCTCAATCTCTGGGCTTGAGAGTTCCTTTTTTAAAAACTTTTAAAAGTTACACAGTATGTTAAAGTCGTGCTTGGCAGACGTTTTCCTTGTTTAATTGTTATTGCATTAAATATGAATTCCTCAAAAGAGCGCTGGCTTGGATAATCTGCCTTTATAATGGATGATTAATTTAGAAGCGTGCTCAAACGCTTAGTACTTATCAATGTTGTAGGCTTTTAAAAAGGTCCGTCGAGTTTGATTAATTTCGGATGACTATCTTATAATTCTGTCATAGGAACAACAGGCTGAAAAATTATTTTAGAGGGAGAAGACCTTTTTTGGTTTTGGTTTTTTTTTTGTTAGATTTTTAATGATTCTAAATTTGTGCAAAATCTGAGAACTATAAGAAAATTAAGTCAAGAATGAAGTTAGCTTGGTCCTGTCGTTTGGTCAGCATTGAAAAACAAAATCATTGTCTTATAAATAAAGTTATTGTATTTATGTAACATTTTTTAAAGCATTTTTATTCGGTTGGTTTATTCAAGTTTAAGGACAATTTAGCCGCTAGAAAATGAATACTGGAAATACAGTTCAAAACGAAATGAAAACGTTATAAACGCTAATAGTTTGCCAGAAAATACGTCGCAGGATAATGTTGAATTAAGTTAAACAAGACAGAAAGTCGGTCAAGCCCGACTGTAACATACTCTGTACCCTTAACGTCGCAGCTCGCATTTGCTCACGAGTTATACGCGCTCATCTCTAAGTTTCACTCTCTCTCTCTCTCTCTCTCTCACTAAGATTGCCGTTCAATAGAATGCTGTGGTGATTAGTGGGGGGGTGGGGGGTGTTTACTGGCCGTTTTTTGCTCATAACTTGAGTATCGTTCATCCGATCCTTTTCATTCCTTCAGCAAATCGATAAATATGTTTTCAAGGTATCTCTAGAAGGTACGAACGATCTATCTTCAAAACTGTAAGAGATATGACGTTTTTTCCAAATTGCGGGGGCGGTAGGGGGCGTGGCAAAAATTGAAAATAAACTTGATCTGCCTGCAAGTATAAGAAATATATGCCCCATACATGTCAAACCTCTATCTCTTACCATCTCTGAGATCTCTTCGTTCATACGGACGGACATGGCTATATCGACTCGGCTGTTGATGCTGATCAAGAATATATATACTTTATAGGGTCGGAAACGATTCCTTCTCCCTGTTACATAGTTTTGCACAAACTTAATATACTACCTTTGGTACAGAGTATAAAAAGCTATGCAATACAATATTGAAAATGTTGACCCGTACACCCAAATCAATTAACAATTAGAGTCTTCGCCCGCCACAGCTCTTTGATCTGGTGCGCACCTTCCTTACAGACAGCACGTTTTCTGTCGTACTTGATGAAGCTGAATTGAGTACAAGAATTATAAGATACCATATCCACGAATGACCCACAGGACCTTTTTCTTGCCACCTTTGCTAATGACACAGCCATTTTGGCAAGACATCCCTGTGTCTACAGCGCCACGGACATTCTACAGCAGTACATGTACCGATTTTGCAGATGGGCAAGGCTCTGTCATATTGGTATCAATCAGGCGAAGAAGAAGAAGCGATGATAAAAGATCAACTTCTAGCCCATCATCAAGGATACAGGTACCTGGGAGTGTACCTTGACAGGCGCCTGACTTATGGCTTGCACATAAACCAGCTCACAAGGTTACTGTATAGAAGAGCTGCTCAATTGAGATGGCTGCTAAATAACAGAAACAAATTGTTATTAAAGAACAAGGTACATATATACAAGGCAATCATTGCACCCGGATGGAGATACGGCCTGCAAGTATTTGGTATTGCAGCTACAACGCATCTACACAAGATCCGTTTCCTCCAAGCCAAAGAACAGCGCAGACTATCGGGAGTGCCCTGGTAAATGTGCTCGAGAAGACTGGAAAAGGAACTAAATGTTTTAATGATAGGCGACGTAATTGTTAAACAATCTGCGGACTACATTAAGAGACTCAGAGGACACCCACATCGGCTAGCAAGGCAACTACTTCGCAGAAGAAGGATAAATGGTGTCAGGGCCAGAAGAAGACTTTTAAAAATCTTCCCTTGGCAACTTCCAAGACGACGTATCTGAACCTATAACCTGAACCATAACATCTAATGCTAGGTTTACATAGCGTCACACTGTGCTCATGTCGTCTGTGACCCTCTGTGCCCAAAGTACTCAGAAGTCAAAAGTGTTCACATTGGCGGCACAGAAATTGCATGTCACAGCGCTGGGACAGCCAAATGACTAGCCAACTGAGTACTTTCGATGTGAACGCTTTTTGTTGTCGTCACAGAGGTCACATTGCTCACATTGCGCCCAAAAGTGAGCATTGAGCGAGTTCATGAGCACTGAGCCAGATCCACAACACAATATCAACAACAATCCAAGAAGGAATGATCGATAAGAATGAATAAGCCAAAAATTAATATTCGCGACCGCCGTGTGGCCATGCAGTGGAATGCCGATATGATCCCTAAGCATATTGAAGCCATCGAGGAGTCGGAATGTCTCTGGAACATGAACAGCGTCCGGAATTATTCCCCATATTGTTGCCTTTGACATTCAAAACTTGTATGAGAGGGATGTCATGCTGGATCCTGAAGCCCAACAGCGCAGAGTCACTGCTAGTCTATCGCCAGGTGAAATGGGCTCACGAAAAGTCGCCGTCTACATTCTCACAACAAAAGAGCTGATCGAAAGTGGCTGCATCCAAGCGCACATAATTTATTTTGTCGATCCAGCAAGGGCTCATTGTCTTGGGTTCATCATCATCTTCGTCCCGCACCCACAACGCAATAACAGCACACGCCACTAGCTCTGTTGCCTTCAGACGTGCCCGCCTCGGTCACAGAACCACTGTGACGCCAAATGAGTACTTGTGTTCATATTGACATAGACTAAGACAAGGTATACTTAACAAGGTAGCCGCACTCGCTTTCTCGCTCTTTGCTTCCTTCTTAAATGTCAGTCTGTAAACAACAGTTGCGAGCGACGCATCTCCGCGGACGAATTTTTTGTGTTCTGCTTCTTAGTTCGCTCTCTCGCTCTCTTTTGTATTTTTATAAGAAGCTGTGAGAGAGCAAATGCGACTACCTAGTTAAGCATACCTTGGACTAAGATATCTAGACTGATCGATTGCTTTTGTCAGAAATTAGTCAGCTGTTCGCTCTCATTTACGCTCTCTGGATACTTTTGGTCAGCTGTTCGCTCCCACTTACGCTCTCTGGATACATTTGGGAATATGTCCGTCTCGCTCTAACCACTGTGTTTTCCTACTGGCTCTGTAAAGTAGCTTTTTGGGCACTATAGTATCTTTTTGGGCACTATCGTCGAGCGATAGCCCTTGGGGCACGAACATTCTCGCCAATTCACACCGAATGCTTGCCGAAGTCATGCATCATTGTGTGTTAAAGAGAGACACAGTCACATTTGCGCGCTCTCTGCTTGGGGAACCCTGCAAAATTGAGAGGCAGCGCTAATTTGTTCTCTAATACTAATTCTCCATGACATTGAAAAGTACTCGATCCTGTGACACACGATTTCTGTGACAAGGTATTGGCCGTTCACATTGCGCTGTGCCACTGTGACCCTGAAATGTACCGCACTGTGCCCCAATGTAAACGCAGCATAACACTAATCTAACACCAACCCAAACATAAGTTGCTGACAAAGAAGAACAATAAGAAAAAAAAAGCAATCAATTCGAACAAAGGAATGTAGACTGACAACAGCCGGAGTTCGGAGCCACCACACTGACGACTGGTAATGCAGCGTTGTACCGACCCATCACTACACTAACGACTGGTAATGCAGCGTCGTACCGACCGATACGTTTTGCGGAGATTCCCATACAAAATTCGTTAGGCAAATAACATGGCTGGTGGTTAGGCTGGTGGCTGGTGGCTACGAGTGTTAGCGGATTCGTTAGAACCAGCACCGGTGCAGCGGTACTACAGGGTACTTTAGGTGGTCGGAGATGTCTCCTTTTATGCGTTGCACACTTCTGGGCAAAATTAAAATACACTTTTAAAGTGCATAAAAATCGCTTTAACGAAAAGGCTAATCTAACTTCGTATGTGCAGAAGTTTTTATACCCTCTCAAATGCTGTTTTTGAAATGTCTGTTTGTGAATTTAAGAACGCTTACATAAAAATCTAAAGTTTTTGTAACTAAAACCCATTTTTCGACAGATAAACATCTGATTTCGGGCAAATTTCGCGAATCTTTTTGAAAACATATCAAATCAACAATCGCCGAGTTTAAGAACGATAAAATTGAAAACAAAAACGTTTTTCTCACTTAGACTCATTTTTCGACCGATTAGTCCTATGGCAGCCTTAAGATATACTGCTATGTTCCGGTTTTCACATAAGTTATTCGAATACATGTTCTGGTTTCTATTAAACAATCAAGGAAATCCGAATCAAACCTTTAGTTTCTACTTACTCTTTACTCGACGGATTCAAATTAAAGCGTTTTAGTCTGATTAACCAAATCCATTTTATACACCAGCACATTTAACGAATTCGAACATTTTTGTCGAAAATTTTGCGAATCTATTTAAAAGCATATAAACTTAGTAATCAGCGAGTTTAAGGACGCTTACATTATAAACAAAACAAATTTCCTAGTAAGACCCATTTTCGACCGATCGGTCCTATGACAACCATAAGATATAGTCACCCGATGTCGATCAACTTTATCAAATTAGTTTGAAGGCGTTTAATATTAATAGTCACCGACCTTAAGAACGATTTACTTGAAAACAAAAAAGTTTTTCTCACTAAGACCCATTTTTCGACCGATGGTTCCTATGGCAGCTATAAGATAGTCATCCGATCCGGTCGGTTCCGACATTATTAGCAGCGTGCAGTAAAAAGAAGACTCAGTGCATCATTTCAGCTCGATAGCTTAAAAACTGAGAGACTAGTTTGCGTAGAAACAGACAGGTAGACGGACGAACAAGTCTTAATCGACTCAGCTCGTCGCCCTGATCAAGAATATACATAGTTTATGGATCCTAAAATGAATATTAATATGCGATGCAAACTTCTTCAAGGGTGTACAAATTAATAGCATCGGGCCGGTTTCCCTACAAATCCGGCGGCTATGCCCTTTATTTGAAAGAGAACACTGACTGGTTCGAAAATATTAAATACACTTTAAATTTACCCTTACCCTTTTTGAGAGGTTTGTAAAATTATATTCAAATTTCCATTAATAAAATTCCATGTTAATTCAAAACTGTTTAAATTCTCTTTATTTGCACACCTTTTGCACCCAATACAAACGCATGGCAACTGATTGCAATTTTATTCACTTTCGTTTTTCGGTTGTTTATTTTGGGGTATTTGTTTCGTTTTTTTATTTCAGTGAGATTTGGATTTTGTTTTATGTACTTAATGTTTATGACGACTATGAATGGATGGGCTTAACAAGCTATGAAATATTAAACTTGCTCATTTAAAAATCGATTTCGTTTTTTTTTTTTTTTGTATTTGTTTTTGTTTGTTTTCATATTATGTTAAATTACATTTAGACACATTTAGCAGAACAATTTTTGATTGTGGTTGGGTGTAGTGAGGGAAGGAGGGAGAGAGGAAGGAGGGGTATCGATTTGGTTCCAAATACAACTTAAAACAAATCCGCCTTTTCAATAATGTTATAATAATTTTATTCAGTTTTCGGTTCACTAACTTAATTTATGCTATTACATGTAAAGTTTTTTTTACATAAAAGTTATTTGTCTTTGAATAATAACTAGAAAGTGGTGCATGTTTCAGGGGGAGAATGGGGGTCGTAGGTTGGTCATGGAACTGGCCAGGAATACAGGCTTACAGACTACACACATACACACGCACTGTAGTAGTAGTAGTAGGTGATTTTTTGTTTTGTTTTTTATTAAATTAAAATAGTAGTTAGTATTTTTTGTAATTCGGTATCCATCGTGTGTTTTTTATTTGGATAAAGTTTACAAGCTAATCAGACATCTATATATTTATATATATATATTTAAAACGTGGCACAAATCACAATTCAGATTTGTTGCAAGATCAAGATACAATTGATACGATTCGTTAAGGTATTACATTTAATTCTCCATAAATTTATAAACTAAATTGGCTAAAATTGTGATTTTTTGAACTGCTTTTGGTTTGCTTCGTAGTCGCGAAATCCCTAAGACCCATTTTTGCTTGCCTGCGAATTGAGCACTCGAATCGGAAATATTTTAACGATTGTGTTATATCAGAGAGAAGCTGTTTTTGTTTGAGAACCAAATGTTTTCTTAATGAAAAATTGCTTATTTATATTTTTGTTATTGATTCAGCTGGTTCTAGTCTGGCGCATGCAATTTTAGATAAATATTTACAATTTGTTGTTTACGTATAAATGGAAATATTTGAGTTGTGAATTGCTCGGATTATTAATTGGAACAAAGTAACTTAATTATGATGCATTTTTCTTTTTACAACCAATTTTTTTTGCATTTTGCGCGCCTTTTTCCCCCCCGTTTCTTTTTTGAATAAATTCTCTAGTTATTGGTGGCTAGATAATTATACATAGTTAATTATTTAGTGTTGCAGCATTGGATGCTATTCGTCGTTTAGTTTCAATTCTCCATGTTAATTGCTTTCCAGTGATCAGCAGAGTTTGTCAAAATTGTACAAAGAACACACAAACACACACATTGGACTAAACAATTTAAAATAAAACAAGAAAAAAATAATAATTAAACAATTCAAGCTACAATCGCTTAAGCTAAGTTATTAAAATAATGTTGTACAGAACAGGGAAACGTAGGTGAAACTAGAAGGGGTAGGTACTAGAGTTGGGTGCAGTATTTGAATTTGTGCAACACGTTAAAATACGTCTCCTAAAAAAGTTTTTTAGTTTTAGTTTGGAAACAACGAATAAATCAAAGGAATGAGACAAGTTAGCCCAGGCTACCAATCATTTTTTATTTCTAGGCCGTGGGCAACCACCAACAACAACTGTATGAAATGAATGAATAAAACTTGTCGTTGGACCCTAATCTTTCAACAAAACAAACACAAAAACAACAACAAAATTCAAGCTGCTCTAAGACAGAGGTGGCAACGATTGCTCAACCATCTCGCTTTGTCTGCAGATCAACTCTCTGAATACACAGAAAAAATCACTACAACTGCTGTCGCTAATACTTTTTCGTAGTGAGAGAAGAGAGAAACATGATCGATAAGGAAACGCTTCACTGGCCCACACTAGCCCAACTCCGCTCAGGAATAAGCAGTTTCCGCAAAAATTACCCAGATTAAGGTGGTAGATGAGTGCCCAAAGTGTGGTCTCCATACACATACACCCTTAGATCTCTGGACCCATACAATTGAGTTAGCTTCCTTTCTCGACTTGGACATGGTATAGTCTTAACATCTCCCCTACACTCAGACGTTCCAAGAAGTTCGACAAGCTTAGAAACCGGTCCGCGAACTAAACCTTAGACTTTAAAAAAGAGTACGAATCCCATTTGTATAATTTGAGTGATATCAGTAAACAGAGCTAAGCTACCGTTTCAGCGGTATGTTTAATAGCCTAATTCCACTATATGTACATATTTTCCCATATTATCACAAATCAAAAAATATGTGATACATTCACCATAGGAAAAAAATGTACGTATTTAAAATATGTGTCCAGTCCATTCGCCCCGAAAGTTTTCACAATTTTTTTTTATATCTTTTTCATTTAAAATTCAAGGAAGCTAAAAAAGATACTCTTGAGGTAAATAGCACATTTAGCTGGATTCTCTATCTTAACATCAATGGTGTAGAGCAGTGTTGTCCAAAATGCCAAAAGCCTATTCCATGGGATAGGAACTCATAATTCTGCCAGCGTCGCAGCCGACACACGTTTAGAGAGAGAGAATACGTGTGTTCTATAAATAGCACTCTCGGCGGCTTGCTCTCTAACGATGCACAAGTTCGGCTTTTTGGTCTCCTGAGTTTGGAACCTGAGTTCAAATCTCGGTAAGAGATGAAAAAAAATGTTTTTTTTTTAATTTTCCAACAAAATATGTACATATCCTATGGAAACTAGTGTTGGGTAAAGGTTGTTCATTACCCAGCATGTGCGTTTTCTGAAACTTTTCCCGACACTTTTTTATGAGCATTCACAGTCATAAAGTGCACAAAAAAAAGAGTCCGGAATGAGCCATTAATGTGGAAGTCTTCCGAGTCTAATCAGTCTCTTTTCTGACACAGATTTAAGTGCTTTCACCCTCCCAATGAAGCATATAAAAACCTCATAAATGACACATAAATGTTAATTTTCTAGGCACTTGAAGGGCTACTGAATCACCTCCTGAAAGGCTCTTTTCAGACGCATATTAGAGTGCAACTCCGAAAATGCTCGGATTTATGTCTGCTTTTGATGAGCCCTTGCTTAGAAAGCAGTGAATGTGCTCTAAAAACTCTCAAATTTATGTGTTAACTCAAAATACGCCCTTAAGCTCGGCTCTTTTCAGACACACAGTCAACTCACTCGAATTGCTCAGTTGTTCAGCTGTTCACTTGTTCAGCTGTTCACTTGCCCATCAACTAACCCCAAGTCATGACGATTTTCCACAATAGCAGAGTTTTCGTTGATTATGTTCTGTCGGACAGCCGGGTGCTTGCTTGTGAGTTGAGAGACTGAACATATCACTGAACAGCTTACAGAACAACACACTGAGCAAGAGAAACAAACATATCATTGAACAGTTCACGGAACAACTCACTAAGCAAAAGAGACTGAACAACTCACTGACCAGCTCACGGAACAACTTACTGAGCAAGAGACACTGAACAACTCTCATCGAACAAAAACGAACAATTGAAGAAGAACATGTTCACTTGTTCAGTTTAGGGAACAACTCAATTTTAATTACTCACTTAACGCTAAAACGCTAAAAAAATAAAGAATAAATGTACATTTCGAAATATGTAATCATAATGGAAATAGGCTATAACTCGCATTTTATTTGTCGCTTGTCCGAGGGAAAACGATCAGTAAAACAAACCTAAAGTTTTACAAAGGTTTTTTCTGAAATCTTAATGGTTTGCTGCCTTGATTATTATAAAAATGTATAAAGAAGCTTGGAGTGAACCAATTTACCTATAGGTATATAGGCTACACCACTATAATTTGGAAGGGAAATATTTAAGAAGAATTAACAAATAATCTCAAGGATGGAGTAAAAATATTATAACTGAAACATAATCCGAATGTACAGAGAGCTGCGCTCTGCAGCAGTTTTGGATGTCAAGCCACGGGGAAAAATGTATCCTACATCCTCAACGGTGCAAGAACTGTTCAAACCTTTCAGATTCGTACTGAAGGTGAAAGCTAAAGGCAGATGAGATACAAATTTAGTTCGGCACAATGCTTCATTTAAATAAGACTGCATTGCATTAGCAATCAGATTTCAAAACTATTCAGGATTGTGTCTATTCATGTAAAGTATTGTACCGAACTAAAATTATATCTCATCTGAGTCTAGGCCTTAAAGGCTTGATTTCAGATGACATAAAAATTTATTTCGGCAAAATACTTCATTCAAATAAGACTGCTGTGTAATAGCATTTAGATTTCCAAACAGTTCAAAAGTGTTTCTATTCATGTGATGTTCGACATAAAAATTTATTTAGGAAATAGGCCTTAAGTCAGACCTGATTTTATTACTGCCTTTACATGCCTTTCCGTCATGATACAATGAATACAAGGTAGTGCAAACACTTGCACCATTTCGCATGCTCATAGCTTTGTAAGTCTGTGGTTGGGAATTTGAATTTTTTAGTTTTAACTTGATTTAATTTAATTATTTATATAATTTTAATTCATTTTCATTTTAGTTACCGAAGTACACATTTTGAAAAATGTCAACATATACAAAATTGTGGGTCTGTGACGTCACATTGAGATTTTTTGTTTGACAGGCGACGCATTGCACTACCTTCTATTTTTTGCATCATGCCTTTCAGCAAAGACACTACATATATAGATACCGCATCTCATACATCCTTTTTTTTTTTTTTTTTGGGATCCAATGTCAGCTCCCAATAAAAATCGTTTTTTCTTTGACATGTTATCTATAATATCTATAAATCTTTGCTCTCAGCCAACACCCATTTATTTCAACACATATATTCCTCGTAAAGGCAGCTAGAAGCAAAAATTGGGATCCAATGTCAGCTCCCAAGAAAATCGTTTTTTGTTTCACATGCGTCATTTATAATTTCTGCTTTGCTTTCAGGCAGGGACTTTAGTACTGAACAAATGGATACGTTTCATGGGTAGTACTGAAAATGGTACTGAAATCATTCATGAATTTATAACTGATAGCTTAATAATAGACACTTTAGTGGCTTGCAAGCTGAAAAACGTCCGTTTTGACGCCGACAAAGACCCCATTTTATGAACAAATGAGTATTTGGTTGATGTAGCTGTCTAACATTGCATTAAAGTAGCCCAGTTACTTCTAAATTTTGATAAAATTGTTAAATATGTTTCCGCTTCTGAAAATCAAATTAAAATTTCAATTTATCTGCTTACGAGTCTCTTGATGGCAATACTTTTTATCCGAATTCTTTAATTGTGTCGGGGAAATCGTAAATCAATCAATTTATGGCCCTCTCTCCTCTGATCTGACAGAAAGCAACTATTTTTGCAACAAGTTTAAAAAGAAAGACGAAAATTTCACATGTCTAGCAGAAATGTTAACAAAACTGGCGGCACGCACCCATCTCTAGTAGGCAACAACAAAAACATTAACTAATGAATAAAACTAATAATAGTTGACTGTACAATTGGCAGCTGCTGCTCATAAGGTGGTCGTGTTAAACTCCAGTATCAGACTGTTGGTAGCACTCTCGCTGGCGGCGGCTGCAGCAGCTGCTGCTGTAGATGCTGCTGCTGTTGCTGAGGTTGCAGTCAGCTCAAGTCAAGAGGTCATTATTGACTTGACGGGATCATCCAAACCGGCTCCCACGCAGCTAAAGTCATTTAATTGACCTAGATGCTGAGCCTGCGCCTGATTAAGGCTCTGCTGGTGATGATGTTGTAGATGTTGCAAATGTGAAGGCTGATTTTGCAGCAACTGATGTTGCTGCTGCTGGTGGTGGTGATGGTGTTCCAGTAACAAAGGGTTACTACCATCCGCCACAGTTGAGGCAGCTGAACCGGCGCCGCTTATTAGGCAATCCCCTATATCATCTCCCAGCTGGCGTCGACGATGGGCCTGCTCCTGTTGGCAGCTGGATAAATTGGCTGCCTGTTGTCGCTGATCGTCGAGTATGCTGTCACCCAGAAAGGAACCCAGTGAGAACTGTAAGGAATCACCACTATTTTGGAGATTGAGTATGCTGTCTATGGCACTGGCCACATGGCGGCTGATGTCATCATCATATTCGCCGGTTACCACGGAAGCGCCGCCCAAGTGATTCACATGCATTTGCTGTGCATGCTGCTGCTGTTGCATTTGTTGCTGCAGGTAATGTTGTTGCTGCTGCTGCTGCTGGGGATCCATTATATTGGCATAGGCCTGATGATTGGCAAAGCTATGTGGCTGCTGCTGTTGCTGTTGTTGCCAGCCGGCAGAACCATCATGCAATCCCAGCATATCTGCATCGATTAAACCATGCTGCTGCTGCTGCACTTGCACATGTTGCTGCGAGGACATGGGGGAGGTGGAAGACGATGAGGTGGTGCACATACGTTTGCTACTGCTTTCATCTTCCAGTTCACTGCTGGAGCCCATCAATTGAGAATCCCAGTGTCGTTTGCGTGATTCTCCATTCACCAGCAGATTTTGGGTCTGGCCATCAACGGTGCTGGTACTACTGGACATAAAGTCACTGTAGTGTGCCTCCATGCTTTGCATCCAACGTGGATTGTTGTTGCAATTGAGCTCGATGTGATGCTGCTGCTGTGGTGTTGGCTGCTGCTGTTGGGTTGGATACTGTTGCTGCTGTTGTTGCGGTGGTGGCTGTTGCATGAAACTGGCATCCGGCACCCACATGTTCATTTTGCTCTTGTGATTGGCTACCACGGGTGATTTTGAATCACCAAATATCTCATCCAAATTGGATTCAATATCATGCGCATCGCTGCTATTCTTTACATCCAAATGCACGGGGGATTCACCAAACATGGCTTCCAGGCGAGTCTCTACCGACTTTTGCACATCCGAGTCGCTGTTGAAGAACTCACTGATGGCCGGATGTTGATTTTGTTGCTCAGTTTCCATGGCCAAGGGCTGTTGTCGTTGGCCGCTGCAGGAGGAGTTTTTGGCAGAGTTGTTGGTAGTGGCTAGATGATGATCGCTGGCACAACTGCTGCTGCTGCTGCTGTTGCTGGTGGTGCTCTGATTGCTTTTGTCAATGCAGCCATTGGGAAAGAGATCGGCCATGTGATGATTGTTGGTGTTGGCACAGGAATTGTCAAGGAAATGTTGCTGCTGCGAATGTTGGCCATTTAGTTGTGGTGTTGGCTCATTGTTCATTAGATTAAGCTCCTTTTGTAGGCAAAACCAGCTATCCTCTTGATCTACTTGCTCCACCACACCATTGCCCTTGATATGCGCTGCCGTCTGCGGTTGTTGTTGTTGCTGCTGCTGTGGTGGCTGCTGCTGCTGCTGCTGAGGCTGCGAGTGTTGTGGTTGCTCCTCCATTTTGTGCTCTACCTTTTTCATGATAAAACTGGGCGTCAATTCGGATTCAATATCAAAATTATCATAATCTTTCTTAATATAACGGTTAGTGGTTTGTTCCTTCTTGATTAGGGACTCATTGCTGTCCGTTTTCTCCTCTTGCTTTTTGTTGTACGCCTTGTTCACATCGGCGCTATTTTTAAGCAAATCAAATTTATCCACTATGGCCTCATTATTAGTGTCTGTGGACTTTTCCATGGGCTCCAATTTAATTTCCTCCTTTATCTTGGCCTCCAAGTGAACTATCTCCGTGTCTGCTCCGGTGGATGGCTGTTGGCAGTCCTGCTCTTCCTTTAGTTGTTGCTGCAAATCTTTAATGTCATTGATTTCGCCCTTGAGATCGTCAATCATCAGCTGTTGCATTTGCAGCAGCTCCGAAGTACGGTGGGGCAACTGTAAAGATTGATTTGGATTAATTATAATCTCAACTTTCTATCATTTGACTTACCGTTGACTCCTGGAACAGTATCTCTTGGAATTTGCCATTCAACTGACGGAACTTATCCTGGAAACCCAAAGCCGTGGCCTCAAATTCATCGTCTTCATCGGAAGGCAGTTCCGCATCGTTCTCGTGCATGCAATGATATCTAAAAAAAAAAAGAAACGATTTAGTTTAGAATCTTTACCAAGTTTTCTAGAGTTTAAAAGGGAACTCTAGATGCGATTTATAAGACAATTTCAATTATTATTTCATCATAAGACGACGGCTAAACAGTTCGGTTTCATATTTGGCGACAGAAATGAAAATAATTGCTTGATTTTTATACTCAAATAAAAGAATAAAGAAAAAGTTCAGAAGAGGGATCATGGGCAACAGAAATACTGGCAAATATGGATGCTTCATGTAGATACGAAGTCCCAGAGCTAGCTTACGGCGTAGACATCCATACAAATGAAGAAAAAATTTCTAAACTATTTCAACAACCACAAGAAACAGAAAGAGAAACCCGATAATTGCCTGGCTGTCTGATGCACACGATATCATTCGTCGCCAACAACAAAATCTACGCTGAAGAGCAACAATATACATATATTTAGGTAGAGAAGAGAGAAACCATACTAAGTTGTTGTTGCAATTTACTTTGGTTTGTGCATTCCGCAGTCTGATTGAGTGCCTATGCGCGCGGCTATAGCTATGCGCAAAACAAGTCTGTTCGAAATAATTTTAAAAAGCGCATTGTGACTTGCTTTTGGGACTCAAGTAGGTGACGCGCACAAAAAAAAGACAAGACCAGACAAGTAAAAAAAACTAATAAATATTAATTCAGCTTCCGGAAGAAGAGCTAATCACTCGCAACATATATGGATTTGTTTAAGACGAATGCGTGCGCTAAAATTCCTAATAAACCTCGTCGTTGTTTTCGTCAAGGATACTTTACATTATTAAATCAACTTATTTGTGCAACAGAATTGTCTCCTTTGTTCAATGGGGTTGATTTAGACTTTGCTTTTGCCTTTTTCTACGAATCCATTAATTCTCTCTTAGATATTTGTGTTCCCAATAGCGTAGCCCCTCCCGCGTCACTTAATCCTCCTTGGTACTGTCCTAGACTTTCTAATTTGAAAAATATTAAGTCTAGATACTTCAAAAAGTACAAACGAATTGGTTCTGCTTTTGATTTTTCTAAATATTCAAAAGCAAAATCTAACTTTACACTTTTTAACTCTGAGTGCTATAAGAATTACACAGTACAACACTAAAAAAAACCCCGGCATGGGACCCTTAAATTATGATAAAGAGGACGTCTGTAAGCATCACCTCATACCCAGTTTTTCAAATAAAGCCTCGGTTCGCATTTTATGGGTACTTTTGTACCTGCAACACACAACGACAACAATTTTAACTTAGTTTTTAAGGGTTTAAGATAAAAATCTGAAAAATTCAGCAAATGTGACAGGGTCATGGGGAAAGCCATAAAAAAAATTCACTTCAATCGTACAATTGGTTAAGGTACCTCCAGAAGGAGTTAAACCTTAAATCTTGAATATTTTTAAAAGCGCACGGTAGATTTTTATTAAAATCAATATTTCTGATGGTATAATGGACTATTGCATGTCCCTAAGATATGGTACTCGACAGCCAAAAACCCGCGATATGGAGTGCCGCTCACCCACAAACCAATTCATACAGGCCATAAGCCAGACTTAACGAGAGCGTAAGTTAAAGTCGGCTCTAACCGACTTCGATATACCTGTTACTCATGCATAGAAATGTTTAATAGCCATCCTGTGTGCCAGAGGTGAGACAGCCGAAGAGTATGCAACATTTTTTTAACTCGGCTATTTATCATCCGATCTTGATGAAAATTGGAGGGCTTATAGATGTTGCGAATATAAACTTAAGTTTTAAATTTGAGATCGGTATCTCAAAAATTGTGGGAGTTATTCAACATTTTTTATTGTGGGGGCGGGGGTGGGCGTGCCAAAAATTTGAAATAGGAGTCTAAATTTCAAAATTGGTGGCTCTAGCTCTTCTAGTCTCTGAGATCTAGGTTTTCATACAGACAGACGGACAGACGGACATGGCTATATCGACTCGGCTGTTGATGCTGATCAACAATATATATACTTTATATGGTCGGAAATGATTCCTTCTGCCTGTTACATACATTTGCACGACTTTAGTATACCGTTTTACTCTACGAGTAACGGGTATAAAAATAGACCGAACTGCGTTTTTAGTTATACCAACGAAGCCTTGGCTCGCGGTTTATTGGCATTTTTGTACTAGCAATTGCCTTAGAACAACATTGATCATTTGGGGTAAAACCAGCTTCACCAAATTTATTTAATAAATTTTATGAGAAAAGTGCTTCATTATCAGCAAGAAAATAGATCCTATCACTTAAATACTTCAGTTCAGGGCATCTTAGGGTACCGCGGTTTCTCCACCAAAGACAATTTTAATTGAAATTTTACTTTTTCTTGATGGCAATGACGAATTTTACTCATAAGATTAATTCCATAATTTTGGGGAAGCCTGTGATACCTAAATGGTCAATGTTGTTTAAAGGCGATTGCTGGTACAAAATTGCCTATAATCCGTAAACCAAACCTTCTTTGGTGAATCTAAAAACACAGTTCGGTCTATTTTTACGTCTGGCTCATAGTCCATATGAATTGGTTTGTGGGTGAGTCTAAAAGTGGTACTTTAATTCGCGGTTTTTTGGCTGTCGAGTACCATCTCTTAGGGACATGCAATAGTCCATTATACCATCATAAAAATTGATTTTAATAAAAATCTACCGTGCGCTTTAAAAGATATTCAAGAATTAAGGTTTAACTCCTTCTGGAGGTACCCTAACCAGTTGCCCGATTGAAGTCAATTGTTTGTATTGCGTTCCCAATGACCTTGTCCACATCTTAAGCCCTTAGGGTCTAAGATATTGTTGTCGCTGTGTACAAACGTACCTATAAAACGCGAACCGAGGCTTTATTCGTAAAACTGGGTGTGAGGTGATGCTTACAGAGGTCCTTTTTATCAGAATTTTAGGGTCTTATGCCGGGTTTTAAAAAAAAGTTTGATTTTGTCGAACTGTGTTTTCCCGGGGCAAAATTAAATTTGCAGAAACCCCTAAACAATTCTATAGGTTTGTGAACTCTAAGCGTTGATCTTCATCATTACCTTCATCTTTTTTTCTGGGTGACCAAAAGGCTAGCAATAATTCCGCTGCCGTCTACCTATTCGCAGATATTTTTTCAATCAACTCAATCAACAATCCGTATAATATTTCTTCCTCTAACTCAATTTGTGCTCCCTCAATTAGTGAAAGCTCCCTACTTTCGCATTTGAAATCTCTAAAATTCTCATACTTTCCTGGGCCTGACTGCATTCCTAGCTGCGTGCTCAAAGAATGTTCTATTTCCTTTGCTTAAGCTTTTAAACCTATCGCGAGAATTAACTGTGTTTTCGAATCTTTGGAAAGAATCTTATATTATTCTTCTTCATAAAAAGTGCGGAAAAGCTGATATATCCAATTATAGGGGTATAGCCAAGCTTTCCGCTATTCCAAAATTATTTGAACAGATTCTAACCTCATCCTTACAGCACTATTGTGAATCGATTTTATACCCTTTCCAGCATGGGTTTACAAAGCGTCGGTCAACTACAACCAATTTGCTTGAATTTACTTCAATGGTTAACGATAAAAAATCAAACTGATGTATTCTACACCGACTTCAGTAAAGCGTTTGATTCTGTGAACCACGATCTTCTTATCTTTAAGCTTGATCGATTAGGATTTCCTTCCTCTTTTCTGGTTTGGATTTCGTCCTATTTAAAAGATAGAAATCAAAAAGTTCTGCTTCGCTCTAATACTTCAAAGTCTGTCTTTGTCACTTCTGGTGTGCCACAAGGTAGTCACCTCGGCCCTTTTTTTTTTTACTCTTTTTATTAATGATCTCCCCACAATAATATCTTATTCTCGGATACTTATGTACGCCGATGATGTAAAACTTATTTTATCTTTCAACGACCCGATGAATTCCATCAGATTGCAAGATGATTTAAACTCCTTGCAGTCCTGGTGCTTGATTAATCAATTACACCTTAATTGCTCCAAGTGCATGTTTATGACTTTCCATCGTTGCAAACCTTCGCTGGCTATCTATACGATTGGCAATGATTCCTTGGAACGAATATCTACAGTCGTTGATCTTGGAATTCTCTTTGACCCCAAATTGAGTTTTAATCCTCATATCTTGAATTTCGAATGGTGTACTTGGCTGTAACTTTCTTTTGCTCCCAACTTGACTATCGTTCATCCAATCGTTACCAATCGTTTGGATCCTTTGGCGGATCGATAAATACTAAATATATCTGGAAGGTACAAAACATCTATCTACAAAACTGAGGAAGACATGACGTTGTTCCAAACTACGGGCCGGGAAAACTGAAAATAAACTTGATCGGCCTGCAAGTATAAGCATATCTGAGATCTGTTTGTTCCTGCTAAAGACCCGCCTGGGTACTGATTTGTGTTGGTTGCTAATTATTTTTTGTTCTGCGAAATCCATTCTCTTTTATTACTGTTGGGCCCAGTGGAGTTCCGGTTCAAAACAGTGTTTTAAGTGACAACCTAACTTATATATTTTATTCAAAAGGACTCCGACTCTGACTGTCATAGTTACAAAAGGTTATGGGACTTGTGTCAATGGGTACGGTCGAAGGTGTTAACCAATTTCATGGAATTCAGTGAATAATAATGCAAAAATTATAATATCTTTGACTCAGCCGTCGCATTCGCCGTCTAGCTTTAATCTTTGCTGAACTATATACATATAGGTTCCTGCATTAGTATTCAAGGGCCCATGCCACGCGGAAACGATTCAATCCAGTGTGTATAGGGTCTGACAAATTAAGATAGTTAGTTTCGTATTTACCTTATCAGTCGCTTGACTGCCTCATCTTTCGTGCGGAAGGGCTTCACATAATCCGGATTTAGGCAACTCTCCTGATCTACCTCCAGTTGACGCACAAATCTGTGAAAAAAAAGTTACGATTAAGGGCGACTGTCCACATGAGGGGAAATCAACTGCTCATCAGTTTTAGGGCCTCAATTTGCTAAAAATCGGCATTTTTCAACCAACTACTCACAAGGAGAGGCGTGCAATTTTTGGTTTTGGCGTTGGCAACTCATCCACTTTGGGCGGCGGCAAATATATGGGTACAGCTGGCAGGGAGGGTAACAAATTTGCCAAGCCAGGAATAGTCGCAGGAGCCGCTGGCAGGGCTGGCAACACGGTTGATGGTGGTGCTGGTGGTGGTGGTGGTGGTGGTGGAGGCAATAGCTGTGCGGTAGGCGGTGGTTGTTGCTGCTGAGGCTGCAATGGCGGCATGGACAACAGATTGTTGACGGGCATGGATAACGTCATGTTGTTGTTATTTGTGTTGTTACTGTTGACCATAAGGCTGCTAGAGCTGGCAAAGATAAGTGGAGGTGGTCCACTCTTGTTAATGTTTGGCTGCGGCTGCTGTTGTTGTTGATGTTGTTGCTGGGTCACTGGCATTAAGTTAATTTTCTGTGGCATCATGGTGAGTGCTCCATTCGGTGGCTGTGGATTAGCTTGTAGTTTGCTACGACTAGGTGTCTCTTTAGGCTTGAGCTGTGGCTGCTGCTGAGGTGTTGCTAGCTGTGGTTGCATGTTGCCCGTGTGCGTTTTTTGCTGCATCTGCTGCTGCTGCTGCTTCTGCTTGTTGGCCTGCTGATGCTGTTGATGTTGCATGGGATAGATGTGTATACGCTGGGAAAGATTCTGCTGCTGCTGCTGTTGTTGTTGTTGCTGTTGCTGTTGTACATTAGCTGCTGCTGCTCCAGCCGAATGATTATTGGGTTGCACCACATTCGCTGGCAAAGCTGCCGTTTTCAAGGACTCGGCTGCCTGCTGTTGCTGCTGCTGTTGGACTGACTGAGCCATCAGACTGAAGCTGCCATTACCATTGGCTGTGGGTAGCACACCCTCTGGTGTGGGCACCTCCTTACCCGAGGCCAATATACGATGCTGCTCGGCAAATAAACGCTGCAGGGCCACATTGATCTCTGCATCGCTCATGGGCTTGTTGTAGGCAGCTATGGCCGCCGGATCAATGTCTGGCGATATAGGTAGATTGGGCAGAAAGGTCTTGTTCTGCAGCTTGATGGTCAGAAATTGGATTTGCATTTGTACCTGTTTGAAAACCTGTTGCATTTGTGGTGTCAGTTGTATGGTCTGGACACGGGACACAGTGTTCGGTTGCTGCTGCTGCTGCTTGGGGGGTGGTTGTTGCTGCTGCTGCTGCTGTTGCTGTGGAGGCGGTTGAACTTGGGCAGCAACTGCTGCTCCTGTTGGAGCACTGCTTACCAGCGCCGTGGTGGATCCCGCTGGTGTTGTCACTGTTCCACTGAAACCTGCTGCTCGCTGTTGCTGTTGTTGCAACATTGGCGTCGATGACGTTTGCTGTTGCTGTTGCATAGGCGCTGTCACACCCACCAATTTCGTGCCACTTGTGGTCTGGAACGGCTGAATGCTGCTGCTCATGGTGGTGGTGGTGGTCGTGGTGGTCTGACTGCAGCTGCCCACCACCACCATCTGTTTGCCACTGGCCACATTAGGTTGCACAATCTGCACAGGGTTATTGTTGGGTTTCTGCGACAACGGATCTAGCTTGGGCATGGGCTTAACCACGCTGGCATTCTTAAGATTAGCCAATTCAGCTGCCGTGGATGTGGCCTTGGGTTTGCGAACCGGCTTCTTTTTGACTACAGCCCCCGTGCTGGTGGCCGCAGCTCCTCCGCCTGCATTAGTCCCAGCCTTGGCTGGTTCCAGTTTGGCTTTACTTTGATCTATGATGGGTGCGACATTGGCCACTTGCTTGGTCACTGTGGTGGTGTTTGTGGTGGTGCTGGTGCTGGTGGTAGTCAATGTGGTGGTAGCCGTGGTACTTATGGCCAATCCATTGGTAATGGGCTGTATGGGGTGCACAATTTGCTGTTGGGGCGGTTGTGGACGCAGCGGTTGAGTAGCCGTATGTTGAGAAGGCAGCGGATTGACATCATTGAAGTGCAGTTGTCCCAGTTGCAGACACTGAGCCAGCTGCTGAGCATTAATGCCTGCCGGAGCGATTAATAAACGCTCGGTGGGACCAATGGAGGCAGCCGTTTGGCCCGCACTCATCGCGGTGATCTGATTGGTGACACTGTTTAGACAGAACAGCTGCTGTGTGCTGGGATCAATGGGCGGTAGGGCTATGTAACGTTGCTGTCCACTGTTTGCCATAGTTGGCTGAGGAGCTGGCGCCTGAGGTTGTGTCTGCTGCAGTTGCTGATGCTGCGTCTGCTGTTGTTGCTGGACGAGAATTTGAGAAGCCACTGGCAAGTGTGGGAAGGACAATGTGGCTTCATTTGACTTTAGAGGCATTGTCGGTGGTCTGATGGTGGCTGTGGTGGTCGTTGTGCTAAGCATAGTACTGGTGGGCTGGGCTGGCGTTAATAGCTTCCTGTTATTGGCAACTGGATGGAAATAAAAGACAATCAAATGATTATATATTTGTGAGTAGGTTCGGATCGGAGCTCACAGCCAAGAGCTGCTGAAATTTGATGGGAAGACTTGTTTAATGAAGATTTGACAAACATATATGAAGGCCAAGAGAATTGGGTGATTGTTCAATGTGTAGGGAACTCAGACAATTCAGAAAATGTGATGGCTGAGTGCAATAAATCACCCTCCTAATGGGACCATTGTATACCCTGTTAATCTGGAGCCTGTGTTTGGACCAAATTTTTAGCTCGGATGTTTTCGATAGGTTGGAAAATTGCAGAAAAGTTGTATTATTGTTTCCTCGTCTTTCCCGCATCTGCCAATTCTTCTAAAGCTACCTGTTTTTAGCTAGTGTTTTTATACCCTTGCCGAATGTATATTCAAATTGTAATTTATAATTTCGCCAGACTATTTCGAATCCTTAGTCTGATTAAAATAGTCATAAATGAGTTCGTTTTCTGATCATAAATAATACTTTTGTGGGGAGAAAATGGTACCCCATCCGCGACTCTTCTTGAAGAGTTGTTTATAACCCGTTTTTCTGATCAGTCTCGACTCATTTTCAAGTTATATTTTGAATCATTTGCATGTCTTTTTTTGTCGTATTTTAACAAATCAAATTTTGAGCATATGTATGAGCGCGTTCACCAGCACATCTAACATAAATCACCAATCAACAAAAAAGTGTTTGACTGCTGGTGAACGTGTTTGATAGAATTTTAAGGCAACAGAGTCATCGATATATTTTTGTTGGCGAAAGTTTTGAATTTTAGTTGAAAGCACTCATTGCTTGTCTATTTTTGCTTTCATTGCTTTTAGCAGTTCCCAACTGATCGAAGCAATGATTGTATGGAGAGGCAGTTGGCAATCATGCTTTCTTTAGCGAAAACCCTACTGAAGAGTCGTTACCCACCCGACACACAATCGAAGGTTCGCTTCAAGCGAAAGTTTCGCGAAGAACATTATTCGTATTTTGTTTAGTTTTAGCGAAACTCTTTCTGTGTTCCCTTTTATTTTGCTTTTCTCTGCAGCAGGTAGAAAATGACGTAGCGTCGCCGTCGTTTGCTGGACTTTGAATTTACATTTTCAGTATGTATTTGAAGCCCTTACTTAGGCGTCATTCTAATTCGGCTTAGCAAACTGCCGAGCGTCAATCTATTAATCGGTAAACATTGTTTGTTACTGTTATATGTAGTTTAAAGGTTAATGATTATATTGTCTTAATTGTTGTATTGTGTATTTGTTAATTGTCTTAGTGTTGAAATAATGCCAAACAAAAGGAAGCAACTGCTTTTTATATGCAAAGCATTTTTCATTAAGACAATAAAACGCGTGGAAGCAGCTGCAATGGGAGGCAATTCGATGAATTTAAATATTATTTTAAAAAAATTACAATAATTTCTAGTTTTATTAAAAAATTGTTTTTAGGAACGAGTGAAAATGAAACTCGTACAACTTTCGCGTAAATATTCACGGGCGACCGAATGTTCGACACAAGTATCATAATCGAATGTCTGGCGAATTCGTAAACGAAGGCTTTGTTCGTTTTTCATTTGCTTGGAGTTTCGCTCGCGAATTCGCGCGCGATCTTTTGGTCGGGTGGGTAGGGTTAACGATGAAACAGTTCTGTATAGGCAACCAGCTCTTTTTGGTGGTACAATGCATAAGTTGTTTACAGTTGTGAACAAACGCAACTTTTTCGGACCTAAAACAAGCCAACTCACTAATTAAACATTAGAAAGGTCGCCAAATAAATTACACATTTTTGGCAACTAATAGCTAATTAAAATTTAGAACAGAATTTTTCTCAAAACTTTGTTAGCCATTTAATATTTGTTGTAATCCCGGCGAGAATGTACACAACAAACTCGAATATCTGATGGCCAGATCTTTTTCCTATATCAACTATCCTATATGAAGAACTAATATGAAGAACTCCTGTGTTTTGCCAGTAGCCAAATTACATAACGCAGGGTTTTATTAAGAGTTACTTTCGCTATTAGTTCATCCAGGCCAACGCAAAGAAGGGTCTGCAATTGTTCATTTTAATAAAATAAATAATGGGCAATGAGCTGAGAGTCCTTAACGATGCACAGGACATCATGAAATAATCCTTGAATTTGTCCATTCTATATTTTTGTACTGTCACAACAATTGAGTACGCGGGGCTGCTTCTTTTTGAAGAGGCGGCTTTTCAAGTTTTCCTCCTCCGCAGCAACCAGTAAAGACTTCAGGGCCTTGCACGAATTTGCTCTGCCAATTCATTATTTAATAACAAAGAGGTTTCCACATTCATTTTGCATTTGCCTTGACAAAATTACTTGTTTGTTTACAACTGACAGCTGTGTGCTATCGATAACAAATCACAATCAAGCAATTCTAACCAACTATTTCTTTGATGTATTCACATCTAACACAATCACGAAAATTAGCAATCATGATTGCACATCATGCCTGTTCACTAGCGCAATCTAACAAAAATAGTCGATTTTTTGTCATCGATTTATGCGCTTTTGTTATCGTGAACGCGCTCAATGACTCATTTTAGAGCCTTCCTTAGGTCGCACATGAAATTCATGTTTTTAATAATCAAAAGGGCTCGAAAAGACTGATCAAGGTGGTTCTTGTTCAAATGATCTCCCAAATGCTAGGTGGGTAATTTTGCTAAGTTTGTTCCAAATCGGTTGAAAAAGTAGTTCTAGCGAGAAAAACTTTTTAGTTTTTAATGGTAGCGCGTCTATAAGCTTTCCAGTTATAAATATTTTCTGCTATTTGACTCGGCCCACACTTAGCATTAAATATCATATTTAGATAAGACATCCGAGCCAATATACATGTCATTCCTTGTAACATTACATTTAATAAGAGTTGCTGACAAGGGTCAGACACACCACTTGAAAAGGACCAGCCTTGGGAGCCACTGGAAATGCGTGGTGTGTTTACCAACGAAGATCATTTATGCACACGCATGTAACTCATGATATGAAATTAAGGGTTGAAAAGGAAGGAGAAATTTAGAATAAAAGCAAGATCGCTCGCAAGAGTGAGTCAGTACAAATACAAATTTAAGACCGAAAATCGATTGAATATATTAAATAGCTGCTATATAAACAACTGGCCACATATAATATAATAGAGGCATGTCGCCTTGGTGAGCTTGGGAAATCACTCACTAACATTGTTTAAAGCGGAAATGAATTTGTAAAAATGTGAAATTGGCTCAAACTGCACCTCCAGGAGGGCCATGGACAAGCTTCTCTCAATCTCTTAGCGTGTGTGTTTATAAGTTTTCGCACAAGAGAAAGGGACCTACAGTTTAACGCCGAATCAGAACGGCAATTGTTAGAGAATTTTTGCTTTTTCAAGGCTAGTTACTTCACAGCTGGCGCCAGTAGCTGGTGAAGGTGACCAGGTGTGTAAAAGCATTTTTCTAAAGCATGAAAAAACTGTTTCTATTAGATGGTCCGAGGCGGGATCGGAACCCACAACCTCCCGCACCAGCAGCCACACATACTATTGGTACGCCACACCCGGTGACAAATGAATGGAAATCAATCATCCAAATCCTTATCTGCTCTTACGAACTGCAAGGGTATATAAACTTCCGTTATCCTCTATTTTGGTTAATAGCGAAAAATGTTCCTTTTTTGGCTTAAGAATGAGTTGGTACGTTTAAACCCTAGAAGAAAAGTCTTTTTGAAATTGAAATTTATTTCTGCTTTGAACACGGTCACACGGTACATACGATGATCAGGAAGAAAAAATTACAAGTTCTGTCTCTCATGGTTTTTATTCGCGAAATGGATATGTATGGAATTAGCTCTGCACTCTACATGATTTGGGATGTGCAACAAACTGTTCGAAAGTTCCAAGCTACCAGGCTTCCGGCTCTCGGAAGAGCTGTGGTTCTTGGAACTTGTCTACACACTGGTCTTTCGTTCCGACACAAAGGTTACTTGGTATCTACTTATTAACAGTCGATGACATCCTTTAGGTATCATCAAGGTCTATGGATGGAATCGGACGGTTTTGTAGACTGAGCTTAACTCTTTAAAATCTTTACGATGGAAAAATGGAAAAGAAAGATTTTCCAAATTTTGTAGATTTGGAAGATTTTGACTCTTCTTCTGTCTGCTCCAATTCAAACTCCAAGTTTTTCATAAACATCAAACAATTACATTTTGTAGCTTACCTTTGACTTCGATTTTAGGTGATGGGGCTGGCGCACTGGCCACCGTGGCTGCAGGACCAGCTTTGCTCAACTGTTGGTGAATTGTTGCTGCCTGGGGCAGCTGAAGCTGCTGTTGCTGCTGTGGGTGTTGCTGTGGCAGTAGCGTCGATTGTGTTAGCTGAGCTAATGGCTTGTTGGCATCCCCACGAGTGGGCTCATTGATTATCGTCACATTGGGCAATGCTCCCTTCAGCAGCGCCTGCAGTATCAGTTGCGATTGGTGATCTTGCGGATTGTTGGGATCATGCCTTAGGATTAAACGCTCGCACTGCTCCGATACAGCCAGGGTGAGGCTGCCCGTAAGCTGTGGCACCAGTGCCGCAGCCGAGGCGGGTGAACCCACCGATATGGACAGATTGCCCGGAATACCAGTGAGTTGAGGTGGTAGCATGTTAGAGGGAGTAGGAGCGGTGGTGGTTACCGGCTGACCATTAGATGGAGTGGCTTGTGGTATGGCCACCAGTTGCATTTGGCGACCATCGCTGGACAATTTCAGGGCTGTAGTGGAGGACTCATTGCTGGTAGTCGCTGGGTTGGGCTGAAATACCAGCTGGGTTTGTTGCTGTGCTGCTGCTGGAGCTCCGCCCATGACAGTGGCTCCCGGTGGCAGTATGGGCATAATTTGAATCTTGTTCTCCACGGCACTGGTGACGGCGGGCTGATGATGATTCTGCACCTGTGATATCTGTATGTTGCCTATTTGACTGGGCACGGTGGTGGGCGTAGAGCTGGCCAGGCCATGGGCTAGCATGAGAGTGGAGGTGCAGCTGCTGGTGCTCACTGGTACCAGTGGGGTGGTGGTGGATGATGACGTGGGCGTGGTTAAGGTGATGGTACTTATGCTGGTGGTGGTGTTTGCATCCGGTTTCTTGGTATTTCTACGCACGGCCGGTTTCCTACGTGGCTTTACCGCCGCCGTTGTTGTCACGGGCGTGGCTATTGCTGAAGTCGTGGGCGCTGGCTGCTGCACACTGCTGGGCAGACTTATGCTGATGGTGGACGACGCTGCTGAGGTGATCTTGGCCGCTGCAGCGGCTGCTGCAGCCGCCTGTTGTGCCAAATGCTGTTGGGCCTGCTTCTGTATCTCCTCCGCTGTGGGCAAACGTGGCGTGGATAAGGTATACGGTGGTAAAGTTCCATTTCCCACAGTGGTGGTGCTGGTGGCGGCATCACTCGGATCAATCTTAATGAGGATATTTGGTATTTCGGTGGCTTCGTTCAGTGGCGGCGGCGCCGGTTGCTGGGGAGCGGGTATGGTCAAAGTGAAGGGTAGACCATCGCTGCCATTTTGGTTGGGTATAGAGATCATGATATCATTGGAGCCGGCTGCAGGTGCAGCATTAGTGGTCTCCTCATTCACTTGACCGTTGTCCAGGCCATAGTCGTCGTCATCCTCATCATCCCCCGTGATGCCGCAGAACTTCATGACATCGCCAAGATCCAGTTTACCATTGCTAGAGCGTTGGATGTGCGTGGGTGGTGGCGAGGGCGTTTTGGGACGAACGGCCTGGGGTGTGCTGGGTGTGGGCACCTTAGGCGGCGGCGTAGTCTCTTGGATTACCGCTGGTGGCTTTTTCTTACGCGGACGCGGCTTCTTCTTGGGCTCTGCCGGGACGACTGTCTGCTGCTGTTGTGCCTGCTGCACTTGGGATTGCGTCTGCTGCAGCTGATGCTGCAGCTGCTGGATCTGTGCCTGCTGCTGTTGTTGCTGCTGCTGCTGCAATTGAATGGTGGCCATGGCCGCCTGTTGCTGTTGCTGCTGCAGCACTGGCACCGGTGTGGGTTGGCGCAGTGGCTCGGGCGTCACAGCCAGTGGCACATGTGCGGGCGAGGATTGGGTAAACAGCTCGCCTGGATTGGTGGCTACATTGCCATTTCCCGTGCTCGACGCCGTCGTCTGAAAGGCCGTGGCAATCTGCTGTAGATGGGCGCCATTCAGCTGGTTCAGATTGATGGTGGCTCCGCTCAGACTTTGCTGCAGATGGGCCGGCAGTTGTGAGATGGCCGTGAGGCCATTGGGCATTTGGATTTGTGCTGCCGCCGCCAGCTGCAAATTCTGCAACTGGGCGGCCACACTCTGTCCCAGGTTAATGGTGGCCGTTGTGGCAAACGGCTGAGATCGTGGCGCCTGCGCCTGGGCCAAGGCCGCATGCAGACCGCTCAGCTGAGTGCCCGTCTTGATGGCGCTCTGGAACTGGCCCGCGGAGGCTGTCTGATGGATGAGGTTCGCCTGCGAGGATACTATAAAGGTGGGCGCGGCAGCCAGCTGCATGGTAGCGCCATTGGTGCCCACAATACGCAGCAGCTGTTGCTGGGCAGCCTGCGGCAACTGCTGCTGACCTCGGGGATTTTGTATGACCAGAGAGGGCGTGGTGGTCAGCTGCGGCGTGGGCGGTCGTAGGATGAGCTGCACACCCTGGGGATTCTGTTGCACCAGCACGGGCATCTGGTTGAGCAGCAACTGCTGAGGCTGGTTGGTGGTGGCCGGCAACAGGATGGGTTGACCCTGGTTGTTGGCATTGGAAGTGGCCTGTTGGGGTTGCGGCGACTGCGAGATCTGTGGAATTTGCGCTTGATTAGAGTTCTTGGTCTTGGACTGATGCTGTTGCTGCTGCAGTTCCTGCTGTGGCTTGGGTAAAATCTGTTGTGGAGCTTTGCTAGACTTGGTGGAGGCTGACGGTAGGCTGATTCCCGGATTGCTGACATAGCGCTGATGCTGCTGTTGTTGTTGCTGTGCTGCTGGCTGCTGTGGTGCGGTGGCTATAAGCTGACCCTGCGGTCCTTGTATAAACTGAAACACTTGCTGCGCCTGCTGCTGCTGCTGCTGGTGCTGCTGCTGCTGTTGGTGGTGGTGAGGGCCACCCGTGATAGTAAACTGTTGCTGCAGCATTTGCACTGGCTGTGGCTGCGGCGTGGGCGGCTTAATGGATGCCGCTGTTATGGAGCTGCTGGGACTTGGTATGGGACTATCCGCTATCAGAGGACTGCTGCTCTGGTAGTGCTGAAACTGCTGCTGCTGCGGCTGTTGGCTCACCACCGTGGTTGGCGGGGTGGCCTTTTTCGCTTGACCTTTTGGGCTACTAACCACATTTGCTGTCGCAAACGAAGTGGGCGGCGTGTTGATTGCTGTTGCGTTGAGTTGCCCATAGCCACCGGCTACTGTAGAGATGGAGGTGGGCGTGGCAGCGTTGCTGCTGAAGATTTGATGTGTTAGCTGCTGTTGCTGCTGCTGCGCCTGCTGCTGCAGCTGTTGCAGTTGGTGATGCGCCTGCTGCTGTTGCTGCTGGCTGTTGGTACGCTTGTTGCCTTTCTGCAATTGCAGGATATTGAAATAGATAAAATGCGATGGTATCCCACCCACCCCCTTTTACCTTATTCAGCTGTATATTGTTGGAGCCCACTAGAGTGGCATTAAGCTCATTTCCAATGGCATTGCTAGCACCGGCACCTGTGGCTATGAGACCACCAGTTGTCACGCCGATAACCGTTGTGGCAGCGGCCGGCGATTGCGAGGGGCTCGGCTGAAAAACAACAGTTCCAGCATTGGGACTGCCATTTGTGAACTGATGTATGGATTGTCGCCTGCCAGGCGTCGCCGCCTTGCGTTCCTGTAAAACAGATTAGTATGGAAAAGTATGGGGAGGAGCACAAATCAACTTACGTGTTCCTGTGGATTACTGTTGGCGTTCACTGGATTGCCACCGGCTACAAGCACCACATCCTGTGGAAATGGTGATAGCGATGGTGATGGTTGCAGACGTGGACTAGCTGAGATCGATGGTGATGGACTGGGCGTCAGAAACGGACCCGGAGGAGACAATATTCCTGTAAAGCAAAGAAAAAAAGACTATTAAATGTGGGTTGACCCAAAAAAAAATATGACAAAATCGGAACACCACATCCACTTTTGGTACGTGACCCAAGTGGTGAAATGAGTTGCTCTCAGCAAATTGATTAAGGGGGTTGCCTTTAAAGTTTAGGGCAAATTGTAAGGCTGTGTCGTTACGAGTGGTCATAGGTAGGTTCAAGGTAGGGTTTGAGGGGTTAAACCCTCGCACCAAAACGGGTTAAATCCTAAAATTAAGCTAACAAGCTTAAGCTTAAAAATTGGAATTTAATTTTGCTATTAAAAATAAACGGCTCGATATTTTTCAAAGGTTGAACATTTATTGGAAAGATTGGTTCATGTCATTTATTTATAAAAAACAATTTCGGTCAAATGACCACCACGGCTGACTTGGCAGTAGCCCATTCGATCCACCCAATTTTTGAGAACATTTACAATTGTTTCGGCACGTATGTTAGCAAAAGCAACTCGAATCTCGATCTTTAACTCATCAATTGTTTCAGGATTGTGTGTATAACATTTATCCTTGACCCGCTCCCCAAAGATAATAGTCTAACGGTGTCAGATCAGAGCTTCTTGGCGGCCAATTCACATCTCCATATTTGCTGATTATTCGATTTTCGAAGATAGGGCGCAGAAGATCGATTGTGGCGTGTGCTGTGTGGCACGTAGCGCCGTCTTGTTGAAACCAAATATCATTCAAGTCTTCCGCTTCAATTTTCTCGAAGAACCAATCACATAACATTGCGCGGTAGCGCTCACCATTCACGGTCACGGTGGCTTCGCACCAAACAGTGGCACGCGGTGGGTGGATTGGCTTCTCGGCGACGATATGCGGATTTTCAGTGCCCTAGATGCGACAATTTTGTTTATTAACATAAACACCGAGGTGGAAATGTGCTTCATCCGAAAAGATAATTTTTCTGTAAAATTCACCATCCTCGGCCAAACGATCTTCCACCCAATTTCCGAACTGTAGACGATTCGGATGGTCAATTGGCTTTAGCTACTGCACCAGATGAACTTTGTATGGCTTCATGGGAAGGTCTTTATACAAAATACGCATCAAAGAAGTGTGCGAAATGTCCAATTGTTGAGATCGATGGCGAGTTGACGTCGATGGTTGTTCACGCACATTTTCAGCAACCGCAGTAATGTTATCGATCGAGCGCATCGGACGAGTACGTACACGGGTTGGTTTATCCACCAACATTCCAGTTTCACGAACTCGCTTCACGAATTGATCCACAAATTGAGTTTTCGGAACATTTTTTTTGTTAAATGTTTTTTTTAAATTTCGCACAGTTTGAGTCGAGGACTCAGCACGACCCATTTCGTAAATGTCAAAGTTTTTACTAAATATTAGTCGCTTTCCGAATGACATTTGACGTTTTTAAAGTCAAATTATGAATAGTTCAAATTCCAAACACTAGATGGACCACCCTGTATTTCCGAAACTCAATGGGCAGCCCTCGTAAGTATGTACTCTATTATTTTGTTTGTAGGCTGTAATTTCCCCTTTTCTTTCAAAACAAAGTCAAACTCCAGCTGAGAAAAGAGTTATACACACACACACGCACATCCATAATTTAGTTTGTCCAGCAACGGGTCGAAGCTGAGAACCAGTTTCGTTTGCCTTTGGAAAGTTCTTTGCACTTCTTCATTTTGAGACACTGTTTTTTAAGTTCCCTTGGGATTGTGGGGATTTACTGGCCAAAAGTAGCAGCAGTCAAAGCAAAGTTAATTGAATTGAGAAAATTTAGATGAGATGATACAAACACAAAAATATAAATCACAATAATTTGCATTTGCAAAGAAAAAAGAATCGTAACCCCTTCCCTTTGGCCGGAGCAGCATAAACAACATGAACATTCATCATCAAACTCAACCTCAACGAGCTTTATCGGCTTCCTCCTATGTGCAAATCGCCATCATTATCGACAGTGAAACTAAACGCAAAAGAATTTAACAAGCGCCCAGCATCTCTTGCCCTTCTGCTGCTGACAGCGGGAGTTGCCGCCATTGAAGCATCATCATCATCAACATCATCCTCGTCGTCGTCAATGTGAAATATTCGTTGGCAACGACGACAATCCGAGTTTGTATAATAAATACACGTTGTTGCCTTAGCAATGAGCCAGGATGCGAGAGCACACAAATTAAAAAAAAAACAAACACGTAACGCCTAGATATAAAACTAATCAAAGCTACTTAAAAGTCTTTAAAATTATATCAAGCATATTTTGTAATTAGATAAAATAGTATAATACGTTCACAGCACAATTGGCTAGTTAAAGTTTCGGAGGTAGAGCTAGTACCTATACACCCACCCATGAAGAATTTTCAATTCCTATTGGACGACTATTTTTTCGAGCGTTTTGCAAACCAACCGAGATCAAAATCTCTACAGATTTCCAAAACACCTCCCAATTGGACTATTTAAGGAACGATTTAGAAACAATCTCTAAATAATTCTTTGGGCTCGTAAATAACCGTCAAGTTGTCAAACAACTCAATAATACCCAGAGAAAAAAAAGATCAAGTTCATGTTGATATTCACCAGATTAGTTTAGTTTATTTGCTCTTCCTAATGCTACAAGAATTTCTAATAGTTTAGTGCATTTGTCACATTTAGGGTTGTCGAATATTTCAAAAATATCTATATCGATTTTTTGACGATATAGAAAAAGTATCATTTCGATATAAATATTTTGGTGTAAAAAAATATCGATTTTATCGATATTTCTCAATAAAATCCCCTATCATAACAATGAACAGGTCTATTGATTTAATTGAGGCGACATTTGACGCGTAATATAAACTACATTCTAACTGCGCTTAAAAAAATAGATTTAATGTATATTTATTAAATTAACAAAATATATTTATTTTTTATTTCATTTATAATATAAGAAGATCTGCAAACTTAGTCATGAATTTAAATTTATGGACCGAAAGATTCATCATCTTTCAAAATAGAGCATTCGAACTACAAGAAAGCGTAAAAAAAAAAACGAGAAAGCAAAGCTAACTTGGTTTGCCGAAGTTTTAATACACTTGAAAAAGTTCGCTTCAACGGAAAGAGATTTCGACCAAACTTTGACCGAATTTAAGAGCGCTAATTTTGAAAACAAAAAAGTTTTTCTCACTAAAACGCATTTTCCAAATCTTCCCTATATATAATATAAAACAGTTTGTCCTGATTCACTGACGGACTGACTGATTGGCAATCAACGCAAAGCTCAAAACGGTAAGAGATAGAAGGCTGAAATTTGGACAAGAGTTTCCATAAGTGGTGAAAGTGCGTACTAATACGGGGTTTTGGAAATTTACAACCGAAAAAGTCGGAAAAGTGTCGGAAAAGTTTGTATGGAAAATTTGTTTTTTTCATCCGATTGACTTGACACGTGTTTTTCCGATTTTGGAAAATCCGGCCAGGAGGAATATGTCACAAAAAATTCTGCATGCAAAAAACTATTTTTCATCCGATTGAGTTGAAACTCGGATTGTAAGGATAGAATACGAAATAATTTGAAATGTTATTTTCCAATGTCGGAAAATCCGTCCCCCGTGAAAATTCCCGGAAAATTCTGTAGGCAAATAATTATTTTTCATCCGATTGACTTGAAACTCGGTTTGTAAGGAAATAATTTGAAATGTGATTTTCCAATGTCGGAAAATCCGCTCCCAGGCGGGAAAATTCCCGGAAAATTCTGCATGCAAAAACTATTTTCATCCGATTGGTTTGAAACGCGGTTTGTAAGGACAGAATATGAAATAAAGTAAAATGGGGCGGGGTAACGGTAACGATAGCGATAACGATAACTATAACAATAACGATAACGATAGCGATAAACCATACTGATGGCGACGCAGCGAAGCGCGACGGGTTCTATGCTAGTATATATATATATATAGTTTAGGGATCGGAAAAGAATTTCTTTGCGTTGCAAACTTCTGGGCAAAAGTATTATACCCTTTACCCTTACTCTACACCCTTTATGAAAAAGTTTTCGTAAAATGTAATTTGATTAACAAAGCTTTAAGATATGTACAAAAACCTAAGGTTTCATTACACTTGTCATATATGTAGGGTTTATCTTCGGCATTCTTCTCAAGGCCCTGATGCCGATTATTCTGTGTCCACCTACTACCAAGATTATTTCAGTGCCTGACGCTTGTCTAAATAGGACTATTCATGACATCACCCTACATCGGGACTTTAAGCATTCGCTTTATGTCTCTGGATCGCATAAACTATACTGCTCCTGTTATTCTTCGCCAGACCTTTCGCCTTTCTTTTAAGACGGAAAAAATGTGTCAGCTTCGCTCGGGCAAACAGAGAAAAAAAATCAGGACTGAAAGTGTTTTTTGTTCGCCCTGTATTCATGTGGTCGACAAAAAGCCTTTTTTTTGCGCCGTCGGGTTCTTTCCAGCATTTTTTAGTAAGGTCTTGTGTTTTATTATGATTTCATGAGAAATTATTCCAGTATTGTTCTTCTAGTAACCTTCCTCAATCCTTCTGCTAGGTTAGAACAAACTTTCAAAAGTTAGATATATTATACCAAATATTATTGTGTTATTATAAAAACCAGGGTGTCGCTTGGACCACTTCTACGTCAACTTGCGTTAACTAAAAAAAAGTTTCTTATTTTAATTTCTCTAGAATCTGCTTTAAAAGGACGTTTAATTAAATATATCCCCAGAATGTAGAGAGGAAGAGAGCCGCTACCAGTAATTGCAAAGGAAAACCACAAACGAAAAGCGAAATGGGGGGAAAAACTAAAGTAAAAATCGACAAACAGATATATACTTGATATGCACGTACACGAGACGACGGCAACGACAATGACGATGGGATACAACCAAACTTTGACTGTGCCGAGGAGACGCAGATGAGCGCACTTTTGGATGGGCTGACATGGATACATGTCGACGAAATGGTTGTGTATAGATGGATGGCTGGCGCGGGCTTGGCTTGGTTGGTAGCCAGCCTGATGGCCATTTACTTGAGTGTCTGGGGCAAAAAATACTAAAAAAAAAAAAAAGGGGAGGCGGTGGAGGAGATCACGTTATTTTGCATTTTGTGCAGGAGCCGGAGAACCGAAAGCCAAACGGCATTTGTCCGCGGCGCGAGATGAATCCTATTTACAAGGCACAACTCTGACTGAGTGCACAGTTGCCTATTTGTGTGTGCGTGTGCGTGTGTGTGTGTGTGTGCAGCCTGCCTGTCAAAGTCAGTAGAATTTTTGTCGGTTTCAGCGAAGGAAAAATGTGAAGTGCAAAAGGTAGTGGCAAAAAGTGTTTGCTTTTTCTGTGTGAGACGACGAGTTGAGTTGGTGGCCATCATCATATGACCTGCTCCAACGTTTGCCTTGAAAGCCCTTTGAATTAGGTTTAATTTAGTTGCCAGGCACTCTCACTAATGGGTTAAAGTTTCATTCAACATTGTCAATGATTTAACTAAGGTTGAATATAGGAAAAGGTTGTAGTTGCGGCTTCAACTTAAGTCAACTAAGTTGTATGGGAGTAATATGTGACAATTCTCATTGAAAGAAAGGAACAATCTGACGGATTTTTGACAGCTTTTATGATTATTGAATTTTCGGGAATAAAAATTAATTTTATCCCATCGCCCAGTATCAATTTCGATAATTTTTGATACTTTTATTTTTGCATCTTCAAAATTGGCAATAGTATTATCCAAAGCAAATCTACACTAAAAAAAATAAATCAGAAATTTTGTACTTGAATCAAGTACAAACGGTGTCAATAGTACGCTAAGTACAAACATACTTGATTCAAATACGAAGCTCTTTATTAAGTACAATTATTTCAATCCCGAAATACTTGAATTAAGACTGTTTCCGAATATATTAAGCAGGACTGCAAGCCCAATAAATTTCGTACCCAAAGGCTACCAATGGTTAATGTTTGCATATTTTAGGTTCGAGGTTTTTGGGAGAAGGTTTGGCCCATTTTATACATCATTTCAATAGAAAAGTAGTTTTTGTGATTAATATTTAAAATAATATTCAGAAATTCATAGAACTCTTTAGCAGGCTCTAGGTCAATAAGTTATGATTTTCATCATAATGATTCGGAAACAGGAAACGCACAACACCACAAAGAAGGCTGGTTGATTTCATAACTTCCACAGTTTAATCATCAGCGATTCTTTGCCCAACTTCGATGTGTTGGCACAGGTTACCTCATGCCAGAACTGCTAAGACCGCCTGGGAATCCCAAGTCAGACTTTTAGCAAAAAATCGGACAACAGTAGCAAACGCCAAGTCACAGAAACTTTGTATATGTGTTGTGCATGCCCCGTATCGGCCCTTCTGTTGTTACATTTTGATCTTTACATTTGATCAGACAATATCAACTGATACTTCAGTCAATGAAAGACAGATAGCGCAACAGCTTGAAGCTGTTTATATCAGGGATCGTAACGATTATAATTTTTAAAATATAAATTAATTTTTAATTTTTTTAAATAAAAATTGAAAACAAGACTTATTTTTCAATTTTTATTAAAAAAATTGAAAATAAAAATTGATTTTGAATATCTTTTAAAACAAGCGGTGCATTACATAAGTAGCCATATATCTATGATCAGTGTGTCAATACCTTTCCATTGATAGATATCATGTCCTTGAAGGATCAATATTAAGGATACCACAATTTTTTTTATCGATTCAGTGCCACTGTTTATACATATCGCTTACTTACTTCTACTCTGTCATAACTCAAACAAGTAAGAAAGTCGGTCAAGCCCAACTGTAACATACTCTTTACCTACAAAATTGAATGCCCAGAGTTTATGTAAGTATGAAAGTTTTACAGCACTAGGGATGCATTATTTATTCAATTTAAGAAACAATAACTTTTTTATTGAATCTGAAGACAAGTTGCACCTCATGTCAGACATAACCAATTTTTAGAGCAGAAAATGCACTTTCAACTGACACTTGGTTGCTGGCACGCCATGGAGCACTTTCGCCAATTGATACAACCAAGGATACATGTACTTTTTGTCCTCCCAATATTTATAAAGTTCTCACTTATTTCAATTGGACTGGGAGAGTATGCGCTTATTTCGGTTATTGCTAGTTTGTTCCGTCTATCCTTTCTAAGTCCTTCACTGCTAGTTGTAGGGAATGAGCGGCTCACTTGATCGAAGCTATTGAGTGAATGAGTACATCCTTCAAAAGTTCCTCTTCATCAACGTCTTCACCCACAGCTTTAATAATGTTTTTCCCATTATCCGATGTTATGGAGTAAATTTGCTGCTTGGGAATTGAAAACTCTTCTAATATATTTTCTTTTTCCGTACTTAAGTTCATTCCATAATGTTTTTTGTGCAGCTCAATAATTCCCAGTGTCTTAAATTCAATGCGTTGCTCACGATAATACTGGGCATTAACGCCCAAAATGCCTCTTCCATGTCTCGAAGCAATATCAATTTTTAAATATAAAACTTTGTTCTTCAATAATTTGAAAAGATTTCCCATAACCAAGTCATATTTTTCTGTTACGTGTTGCATAACATTGAGGGATGTAATGGGGTTCATTTCTAATCCGCCAAAAATTTGCTCCATCAACTTCTTGAAGGGCGACGAGTCCAGGAGGGTGAATGGCATCTTCTCTTCAGTGAAATATCTTTTACTTCAACTTGCGTAAAAGCCACTCCAAATTTTGTTTTCTTCCCTTTAAAAGAACGGTCACAAAGTTTACACTTTGAAATCTTTTTTTCCCGAGTCTAAACTAAAAAATTTCGAACAACTAAGTCCCGACACGACCCATCGCGATCTACACTCTAATGAAATGAGAATGCTTAGACGAAATGAACGAAATATTGGAAGTCTCCTTATTTGATAGTCAATTTCGAACTAAATTAATCAGACTTCAATCAGCCTATAGGTGCACTCACTTTGACATCTCATTTCCACAGTCAGCAATAGCCTTCAAAGTATACACGTTATTTTTATACCCGTTACTCGTAGAGTAAAAGGGTCTACTAAAGTCGTGCAAATGTATGTAACAGGCAGAAGGAATCATTTCCGACCATATAAAGTATATATATTCTTGATCAGCATCAACAGCCGAGTCGATATAGCCATGTCCGTCTGTCCGTCTGTCTGTATGAACACCTAGATCTCAGAGACTAGAAGAGCTAGAGCAACCAAATTTGAAATGTAGACTCCTATTGTCTGCACGCAGATCAAGTTTATTTTCAATTTTTGCCACGCCCCCTCACGCCCCCGCAATTTGGGAAAAACGTCATATCTCCTACAGTTTTGATGATAGATGGTTCGTACTTTCTAGAGATATCTAGTACTCAAAATTATTTATCGATTGGCTGAAGGAATGATAAAGATCGGATGAACGATACTCAAGTTATGAGCAAAAAACGATCAGTTAACACCCACCACCCACCCCACTCATAACCTAAGCATTGCGTTCAGCAGCAATCTTAGTGAGAGAGAGAGAGAGAGAGAGAGAGAGAGACGAGTTAAAAAATGTTGCATACTTTTCGGCTGGCCCACCTCAGGCATACAGGAAGGCTATTAAACATTTGTTTCCATGAGTAACGGGTATATCGAAGTCGGTTAGAGCCGACTTTAACTTACGCTCTCGTTTTTAATAATACGACATGCTCAAAAAAAACGATAATCGGCCTTGTTCCGAAACAAACTTCGGGTTTTGTGTAAACGTATGAATTGCCCATTTTACTATTATGCCCTCGAAATTGTGGAATATTTATAACATTTTTGTGGATACTATAAATGGATATTCGAGATATACTTAGTAATCAACATTATTTATTATTTAATATCCTTAATATTGTTCCTTCAAGGACATGATATATATCAATGGAAAGGTATTGAAACACAGATCATAGATATATGACTACCGTTGTAATGCACTGCTTGGTTTAAAAGATATTCAAAATCAATTTTTATTTTAAATTTTTAAAATAAAAATTGAAAAAAAAGTCTTATTTTCAATTTTTAAAATAAAATAAGAATTATTTTTTAATTTTTATTTTAAAAATTGAAAATAAAAGTTAACGCTTTTTTTGGATTGGTTACTCAAAATTCGGATATGGGGTGTCTGCAACAATATCTAGGACACTTTTTTGGCTCTGATTTTTTTAAAGCGCACAACGATTATTTGCGATCCCTGGTTTATATTGATAATTTAGTCGATTCTCTATTAGTGCCATTGACTAGATTTTTTTCGTCTTCTTCTGAACGTGGAATCAAGGATCTAGAAAAGCAAAGGTTATTATGGTTGGCGTTTTTATAAACTAAACCAAATATGACTATCCCAAAATCAAATAAATCGGGAAAAATCCAAAGGTCATAAATTAACCAAAGACTAAGATGCAGACTAAGAGACTAAGATAAGCAAAGTGTTAGAACCAGTTTAGAATTATTAGACTCGTTTAAAATAATTTGCATTTTTCGTAGTATACGTTTTTATAGTTGACAAGATATTAGGGGTGTTCCTGCAAGTGATTTTGATTCTGATTTTAATTTCGGTGTGACCAGATAACCTGCCGAAAATGACAAAAAAAACTGTCACACAAAATCAAAATCAAATCGTTTTGCAGGAACGACCAAAAAATCATTTTGATTACTGTCAGCTTGGTCGAATATAAAAATAAAATCAAATGGATTTTAACAAACACCGGAAAATGCTGAGCCCAAAACTTCAAAAGAAAACAGTACATTTTATCAAATGTTCCGTGGGCGGGGTCGAACTGTGGACTTCCGCATAGTGGGTTCACAATCATACGCACAAAAGAAATTGCAGAAAAATATTGAAGATTTGAAAGAACTTTAAAACTTTACTCAAACCTACAATATATCTTGACGATATTTGTGATCATATTACAAACATTATGTTGGAGCACTCAAATTGCAGCTTCCAAATGCTTAGCCAGTTGCCTTCCTCTTCTTCACTTTTGTACTAAATTTCTTGTCAAAGAGAGCGCAGAAAAATAATGTTTATTTATATGCGAGCACACACACTAACGGAGGACACTCTAGAGACAACAGAGCCTCCATGGTAGCAGTAGAGTAAGGGTAAGGGTAAGGGTAGGGGGGTAGGTGTCCCACCTTATGGTTTCGCATATTTTATGTGGCACTCTCTCTCTGTGTGTGTGTGTTTGAATCGTTGTGTGTACTTTTGCCTTTGTTGTTTCATTTATTTGGTTGACTGGTATGACCTCAGCCCGGCGGCTCTCTCCATCCTCCTGCTCTGCCCAAGCTGCCGTAGGACTTTTGCTAAGTAGAGAAGGAAGAGGGCTACAAGCGCCGCCGTTTTGAAGTTTTCATCCTGCGAGTCTGCTGTTGTTTCTGGCTGGCTGGCTGCTGCTGCTGTTGGTCTATTGTCACATTTTGCAACAATGGCAGCCGTGCGCGAATCGGACTCCAAAAAGGATCCGAGTAAACGACTGCCAGGCAGAAAACAACAACAACCAGGAGGAGTGCTTGCCTTTGCATTGGTATATGAACTGTTGATGGTGTTATGGCGATATGTCGCTGACTACAGCCTCAGCCTCTTAGCCACCCCAATCCGTCCGTTGCTACGCGTTTATAAGTAGAAGCATACAAAAAATGCAAAAATAACAATACCAAAACAGGACACGTCGGGACGGGGCAGGGACAGGGGCAGGCATATAAGACAAGCGCACCGAGCGCAAAGCATGTGGCTCCTCGTGGAGCGGATAAAAATGATATAAAAATCGATAAGTAGAGGCACGTTTGAATGAATGTGCGTTCTTCTCCTATGCATGAGAAGCTGATGATGGAGGTGGAGGAGGAAGAGGCGCTGGTCGTGGTGGTGGTACAGACGACGATGGCAGCAATGATTTTGTTAGATGTATGTATACTTTATGTCGGTATGTATTGTTGATAATTTCTGGAAAACGTGCTCAACACACAGTGGCTAGTTCCCACTTTACTACTCCTCTCATCTAACAATTTTTTCTGAATCTTTGGGCTGCATTTTCCCATAGATTATAGGGAAATTATATTTATGTTTAATTCAATTTTAATGGACTTGTCTAGATGCAAATATGAAACCTTTTTTTAATTAAGACAAAATACATTTAATTGTTCGTAAAACAAACATTTGCTTGCCAGTTTGTTATATGACAGCTATACGATATATTCATCATATTTTGACAAAACTTCCCAAAATTGTGTGGGAACCGATAATATTCATAACTGGAAATCATAAAGACGCTACCATTGAAAACAAAAAAGTTTTTCGCACTAGAACTACTTTTTCGACCAATCGTTCCTATGGCAGCTATATGCTATAGTAATCCAATTTGTATCAAACTTAGCAGAACTGTGTGGTAGCCATATAATACTGATCAGTAACTAGATTGGGAGCGATAGCATTGAAAACAGAAAAGTTTTTCCTACTAAGACTTTTTTTCAGACATATTTTTTGTATGCCAGCTACACTATATAGTTGGCCGATTTTCATAAAACTTGATGGAATTTTGTAAAGGCATAGAAAACTGGTAAAAACGAGGTTAGGGCATTTTTGAGTTGAAGACAAAAAAGTTTTTCTAACTAAAACTACTTTTTCGACCGATATTTCCTATGGCAGCTATATGTTATAGTCATCCGATCCGGCCGGTTCCGACAAATGTGCAGCGTATTTGTACCAAAAGACTTCGAAAAAAGTTTGGTTACGATAGCTTTAAAACTGACGGAGAAGATAGCATAGAAACCAGGGCTGCAAACCCAAAAAATTTTTGCGAACCTTACCAACGGTTAAGGTTCGGAAATTTGAGGTTCGAGGTTTTTGGGCAATGGTTTTGGTTCGAACCTTGGTTCGTTGCATGTTTTTCCAATACATATATTTAAAATAACAATACAATAGGTATACACTTGACGACGAGATACATTCTTAGTCCGCATTTACACGGTCAAGCAAACTTCATGAAGTTCCTCATGAAGTTTTTGTTTGTAGGGAAGAGGTGTAGGGGGCAGTCGAAGCAGGCAAAGCTTCATGGCAAGCTGGCAATGAAGTTTTCCGATATGTATATGTATAAGATGAAAAATGTATGCCAGTTTTCTCGGATTTAGTGTCTGTTTATGTTCTGTATCAAAGGTAAAAAGAATATTTGTGCAAATGTATGTAACCGCCAGATCAAAGCATCTCTGACCATATTAAGTGTATACATATATTCACTTTCACATGTGCAATGTATATCATAGTCTGGCTTGACCGACTTTCCGAATTTCTAATTGTCGACTCTGCTGTTACATAGAAGGGTACCCAAATAAATTTTAATGTGCATAAGCATTCTTTTTTTGAACCGAACCAAAATCTTGGGTTCGGAACGGGTTCGGGTTCATCTATTTTCGTCCTCGAGGTTCGGTTCAGGGTTTGGTTCACAGTAAAAACAAAGCCGGAATTCCGGGTTCAAACCGGTTCGGTTCAAAATCGGTTTGCAGCCCTGATAGAAACATACGGACATGGCTATATCAACTCAGCTCGTCATGCTGATGAAGAATATATATACTTTATGTGTGCTCGGAGATGCTTCCTTCTATGCGTTACAAAAATCTGGACAATTTTAATATACCCTCTGCTAGGGTATAACGAGAGAGCTTAGCTAACTTCGTCTGTGTTTTACACTTGCATGTGCTAGTTTTGAAGTATAGGAGTTTAAGAACGTTAACATTAAAATCAAACATTTTTTTCTTACTAAAGCCCATTTTCGTCTAATAGTTTTCCGATTTCGACCAAATTTTGCAGATCTGTTTGAAAGATTATAAAATTTTCAATCACCGAGCTTAAGAACTTTAGAATTGGAAGCAGAAAAGTTTAATCAGCGAGGTTAAGAACGATAAAACTGGAAACAGCAAAGGTTTTTCTTACTAAGAACCATTTTCCGAACGATCAATTCTATTGCAGCCATATACTTGGCAAATCTGTTTAAAAGCACTTAATATTAATAATATAAAAAATTGCTTAGCTTAACCTATATACAAAAGGTGGCACAAGAACAATTATTCAATTAAAAGCTTGGTTTTCACTTTTGTATTTCGCTTCCTTGATATCTTAGAATATATGCATCGAGTCGGAAGAATAATATCGGCCTCCAAAATTGATGACCTTTCAAGCATATTCCATACCTTATGGCGATGGGTTCTTTCATTCATGTCGGAAATTCTCTTCGAGAGTCTGAAGCTGATTTTGAAAATTCGAAAAACGTGCTTTCACGGTAGGAGTAGCTAGTGTATACATTTAACCAAACAGACAAGTTCAATAAAGTTTAACAATTATCGGACCGTGTTTTTAATTATATAAATGGCAAAAAAATCCACCCATGCCCCTCTAAGCAATTACTCCAAATGAAAGGTAAATTAAATATTCATTAGGTGGCTATAGAAAATTGACAGCGAACCAATTGGCATTGACAACAAAAGCGATTTATTCAAAACAAATCGATACTAAATGCATAGAGTTGTCATACATAGAACGTGTAAAAGAATGACTGACTGTGGCAAAAGTTCAAATTTTGAAAATCAAATAAGTAGGGCTAGTTGAGCTTATATTGCGTGTCTAGGTTCGGTAATTGATTATCCCACAACATTTGTACACTTAACAGCTTGAGACGGATTAGCCATGAGTACGGACAGGTTTTCTTGTTTGTCACAGAGCTAAATGACGGTGTTATTAACACTTTATGCATGATTTCACACATCAATGTTGTCAAAGTGAGATTCCACTACTTGTGGTTTGACTTTCAGTGGTTTTTGTGTAAACAAACATTTTTGAAATTAATTTGAATTTGTTAAAAGCCTTAACAAGTGATTGTCTTGAGGTTAAAGTACCAACAAATGGAATTGGAAATCATCGAGGACCGGTCAGAGGCCAGTTTGATGAGTCAGTAATTCTGCTATTGTCATTTCAAATTAAATGAACCTAGCAGATACTGATTATGATTTCGGTGAGTCCAGAAACAAACAAAAAAACGATAGCGTTAGTTAAAGTCGACTTCGAAATACCCGTTACTCATGGAAAGTAATGTTTAATAGCCTTCCTGTGTATTTGAGGTGGGACAGCCGAAAAGTATGCAACATTTTTTTAACTCGGCTATTTTTCATCCGATCTTGATGAAAATTTCAGGGCTTATAGATATTGCGAGAAAAACTTGATCAGCGTGCAGGCAATAGGAGTCTACATTTCATTTTTGGTTGCTCTAGCTCTTCTAGTCTCAGACGGACATGGCTATATCGACTGCTGATCAAGAATATGTATGGGGGCATTTCTATTCTGTCAAACGTGACCTGCGTACACATTAAAAATTTTAAAAAAGTCAAAATAAAACAAATTTTCAATGCGATTTTTAACTTTATAATATAGCAAGCACTTTAATTAGTGCTAAAGTGTATATCACGTGAAATTCGATTTTCAAAATAATGGCAAAATAGGAAGCGATTCGAACGTGACATAAACAGAAGTTGTTTTCTGGTGCAGCTATTTAAAGACAAAGTTTAGCGAAACCTGACACAATAACTAAATAGTTTTAATATCTTATCTTAAAAAGTTCTTTGAAATGTATTTTATTTAATTTGGAAATCTGTACTTTTTTTTTTTTAATAATTATTTATTTCTGTCGATACCTGATATGTCGAACGTGAAAATTTTTCCAACATTATTTTTATGTGATTTCCATTATAATGCGAAGGTAAAACTGAAAGTTTATTGCAATCACATTGTTTTTCATGTTTTCTGGTGCATTATTTTTTGACCATTTGTACCCTCAGAAAGATTTTAGATAGCAAAAGTAAAAGAAATCTATATGCACTTTTATAAAAAAAAAATATTCAATATTAATGTTCAAATTAGAAAAATTGCTCTAGCACGACAGTAAAACCGAATATTTCGAAATGGGTTTGGAATAAATGTGAGATTAGCTTACATTTGTTCAATTTGTCTGCTTCCCGATAAAAACTTGATAAAACATAGTGTTTTTAACCACTTTTATATTTTTGGCCTCGGTGGACCTTTTTTTGGAAATGCCCATATACTTTATATGGTCGGAAATGATTCCTACTGCCTGTTACATACATTTGCAAAGAAGTTTCCATTCGTAAGCGATTACATAAAAACTGGAAAAATCTTAAATTTGCTGGTTTCTTTGCATTGAGAGCGTGCAACAACGTGATTCACTTGAAACATGGCTAATTATTTTCTAGCTGGAGGTTTGCGCTTTTGCTTTGATTGTGCTTTGGTTTTCTTTAAATCGATTTTAAAATTGTATTCCCATTTGAAATCGAGCATCATTCTATTATACAAGCAGCCGAATAGTATGCTTTTGTTTTCAAAACCTCGGATTTAGCCCATAACCTCTGAGCCAAACTATTTTCATACGGATGTATTCATATGGGTTGATGGGGTTGAAGCATATCTTTAGAAGCACTGGAGGTAAATTGAAATATAAAAAATAAAATGTTTTTGATTAATTAAATTTGTATTTTTTTTTTTGTTTTAAGTAGCGAATCTAAAGAGCAGGTAAAATATATGAAAGAAACAGTGAAAGCAGTTAGATTGACTCAAAATCCTGAAGGGGTGGGAAGCCAAAGTCAGAACCAGTTTGGGTTTATAACTCATATACGACTTATCAGATCGGGTACATTTTTTTCACAAAAATAATTGATAGTTATATATACTTCTCTGTAAAATTTGACTTAAGTCGAATCACAAGATTATTTTCAAAATAAAAAAACCAACATATTTAAAAAAATTTCAATTTTCATTTGGATTATCAATATCTTATAAAATTTTTATTTCAGAATGGGGTTCGTATTTATAGTTTTTAACGCTTCTGATTTTTATGCGGTTAAGTTCACTAAAAGGTTAGATTTTGGGTTAGGGTCTAATATTTCTGCTCAAAGCATATCATAGATACGAAGAAAAGTTTCGATAAATCATATCGCTCACTTAATTGAAGACAGGCATAACTCAATGGATTTAACCCAGAAAAATAGTTCTTTTAGTTTCGAGTTAATCTAGTAAAATCAGGAACCGTAAATAATGATTATTTGTAAATTTTGCATCCAAAAAACTCTTCCACTTGGAGTGCCCCTATGAAAAAATGGACTATAATAAAATGTGATTAAATTTTGATAATCTATTCATTTCTGCAATGAGTTTTATTTTTTGATTTTTATTTTATTGCTCAATGGTTAATGATTATTTTTTGATTTTCAGGAAATTATCATTATGACGTGAGTAAAATATATAAAAATCAAAATTTAATGATTATCGTCCGAGTCTTATTTTTTTTTGCTCAAAAGGATTACTCAAACTCCGATTACGACTAGCGCAAAAGGCATTGTGGCAAGTTCGATGCATGTACTTAGTAAGTAAACCAAATCGAATAAAACCCCTTATTCAAGTTTTCAATAATATGTATATTAAATGGCCTGCTACAAATGAAGTGCTACAAATTTCACAAAATTGTAATAGACTGGGGAATGACCTAACGTAAGCTATACTTGGTTTCCTTCGGGGACCAATGTTATATTGATATAACATTAACGCCCCTTAAAGTATACTTTGCTAAAGTTTGGTGGAAAATTTAAATACAGTTTTTCATATAATCACATATTCACCTCACCTGTGCATATATGTTTCACGATTTATGACTAAGTTTAGAGGCCAGTGCTGAAATGGGATGTAGCATGTCCAATTGTCATTACCCAGGTTATTTCGCACTGTAGCACTGTGTTATTTAACTTAAGATATTATTGTTTGTGCAGCGAATCTTATACAGGACTACATCTGAGTGAATCATTATACTAATCTCAGCCAGCCTTGAGCAGTACTTCAACCTTTTGCACATTTGTCGGCTATTATTCTATAGGACCACTCAATCAATAGGACCACTCTGCTATAATTTTACTAAAGGTGCATTGATGTGTTTTTAAGATTTATTTTTCCAATCGCTAAACAAGTCGCACACATCCAGAAACCAATGTTCTGAAGCTATGTCTATTTTGCAAAATGGGACGCAAGCCTAACAGTTCACCACGGAATTTTTTCACCTTTCATACGGAAAGAAATTTTTCACAATGTTAAATTTGTAAAAAAAAAACATTCGCTGGAAACTAAGTCTTAAATCTTAAGCGCCATTTGGAAGCCAAGCACAAGGAAGTGCTTCAATGCAATTCTGCCGAAGAGAATGACAATGGGATCCCTAAAAAGAAATCAAATTTCTGTCCTTAAATTGGTATCGGATCTGAGATGCAATCTCTCATCTGACTCGCTGCAAAAACTATTATTTGTCAAGTTAAATAATTAATCAAATGTTTAATTTTTTGAAAACCGCCATTTAATATACATATTATTGGAAACTTGAATATGGGGCTTTATTCGATTTGGTTAACTTACTAAGTACATGCATCAAGCTTGCCACAATTCCGTCGTAATCGGCGTATGAAGACGATAATCATAAAATTCGGATTTTTATTTATTTTACTCAAGTCATAATGATTATTTTATATTAGAAAATCAAGCTTAATCATTGAGGAATAAAATAAAAATCAACGACAATCATTACAGATAGATTTTTATAATAGAACACATAAACGTTACGGTCCCTGAGTAAAATATAATAAATTTAAAATGCTCATTAAAAAAATTGGAAAAAATGATGTTTTAACTGAAACCCGAATTATCTTTGCGCAATATCGACTGCAGGACAACTGAGATACGAAGTTCTTACATTAACAGGAAAATGAACCTATAAAATGATATAGCGACACATGGAAAGTATAGAAGACATCAATATGAACATTTTACACAATATAGAACACGATACAGCGAATATTTCTGCATTATTAGGTTAAGAATCGTGTATTTTGAGTTATGCCAGCCTTGAAGTAAGTGAGCAGTATGTGGACTCTAATGCTTAAGAAGAAAGACGCATGGTATAATAGATTCATTGATATTGGAAGATCGGAGAATGAAAGTTGGTGAGGTGCTTTTGGTTTTGGAGCTGCTGGGCGTGTAATCAAAAAAAAGGTATACACACGAAGCGTGCCGCGATTGCAGACAAACAGCCTTGTTCTCAATTGCACTTCCGCAATAGTTTTATGATTTAGATTCAAAATTTAGTTCCAAAACCGGTTTGAAATCACAAAATTTTTGTGGAAATGGAATGTGCTTCAGAGAGGGCCGAAGTGGACCTGTCAGATTGGACATTGGTTTGAACCCAAAACGACTACTCTTCTTTTACCATAAATTCATATATTGGAATACAACTTATGCTACCCCAACAAGCATAAGTTCCAGATTTGGCCCACTTTGCGGCTATTTCCTGTTTCCATACTTGAAGAAATGGCTCGACGGTATAACAATTGGGTCGAATAAAGAGGTCATCACGTTAATTTGCAGAACCAGGAGCAAAGCTTTTATTGGGAATGGATTAAGAATTGTTATTTTGATAAATAGATATAAATAACTTTTTATTGAAAACTGCTCTCGTATCTAATCGAAACGTGACAAGTGGCTGTGTTTGACAATTTAGGCACTGGGAATAAATAAAATATGCCCACCAACACTGAAAAATGTATCTATCTTTTATTTGTTTTGCTTTTTTCAATGTGGGGGCGGTCATAAAGGGCGCTGATATAGCGTCAAACGAGCGCGCATTTCTTCACAATTTACTTGGTCGCGCTGTGTGAGTGTGTGTGTGAGTGTGTATCTCATTCTATATTGACGTATTTGTGTATGTGTGTGACCCCCCAAAGACGTCGTGCGCCCCAAAACGAGCCACAAAAACACAACAACAACAACAGTCAAACATCATTTTGCACGCGTGCTCTTTCTGCTCGGTAAATGTGTGCGTGTGTGTGTGTGGGTGTATGTAGAGGGTGGGGGGATGCCCGGAGGCATCTTTGAGATACTCACTAAATATTTGCGGATAAATGGTGAAAATTTTGACTGCCTTTTATGCACCGCACAACACGAATGATTGATTAATAAACTTGCACACTTTGGCTGGCACATTTAAGCCACAAATTTGGCTTTGTTTGGCTTTCGACACTCTGCCACAACAACAACAAACACAGTTGATTAATTTGCTCTACACACTTAATAAATCAAGCAAAAGGACATTCATTGCGACCCCGGCTGCACGTACGTACCACGTAAGTCTGACTAGTCGCGCCTCGAATTGCACTCAACATTTTTATATCCCTAAATAAAACATTCTCGTACTCCTTCGCGCGTCGTTCTCGTCGTTGTTACTTCGCGCGCGAAGCTAAGAATGAGTGTGCCGCCGACAAAAACAACAGAGCGACGGGCAACGCCACGGAAAAAATATTAAGCGAGAGAGCGTGGCGCGGGAGAGAGAGAAAAAATCGAAACTAAAAACGAAGGAGCAAGATGATAACGGGAGACGTGTGTGCGGTGCAGCAAACACGTAAAATCACTTAGTCCCCCCCCCCCCCTCCCCCCTCCAAAAAAAGAGAACAACAGCAACAAGAGGGAACTGAGTTAGGGCAGCGTTGCCAGATTATTATGCATAACAGGTGGTAGCTCAGATTAAGCAAAATCTTATAGACAAATTAATAATTAATTACGAATTAGAGACCAATACATTTAATCAGCGCCAAAAAGACAGAATAGAAAATACCATTAACTAAAACAGTTCACACAGTCAACAACACGTGAAAATGCCAAAGCATCTCAATGAGCGAGCATGTCAATTGAGAGAGAGAATGAGAGAGCAAAGACTCTTTGTCTAACGGTCCCCATGCGCAGCCACCACCGAGCCAAAATTCTCGCTATAACAAGGTGAGGCAAAAGCTGGTAGAGCCAAAATTAGCTAGTTATTTTTTTGAGGAAACCGACGCGTTCAAACTTCCCAGAAGTTAACATCCTTTGTATCATCATTTTCCAAGGTCTTCCAAAAGCGCCTGGTCTTTGAAATTGTATCTGATTTCATTATTTACTTTTCCGAGCTTGTAGTTTACCAAATTTATATGATTTCTTGAAGTTCTTATAACAGTGATTAATGTCATATTTTGATCGGAATCATTTTCCAAACAGATGGGAACCGGTTCGGGAGATCATAAAATTATAATGTTCTGTTCATGGTTCGGTTTTGCCTTGATTTAAAATTATTGATCCAAGTATGAAATTTTAATTTTTTTTTTTATTTAACTTGGATTAAAATATGTCAAATCAAAAATTCATACAAAGGGCCGATTTTACATTTGCTACATAGAGCCTATAGGCTAATAAATCAATAAAAATTAACTTTCAACGCACTTTTAACGTTTGAAATTCTGAATCCAAGAGCGAATTTCTTATTTTACCAATGCATTTTTGATGTCAGCTTACACATATTTACACAATCTTAAAAATTTCAATTCAAAATTTTCATATAAGAAAAAATAATTTTTCTATTTTTCCAAGAGTAAATATAGGAATTAAAATTAGTTTGAACTATTTTATTTCATGCCCTGCGTCACCTTATTATTGCATTAAGCCACCGAGTGTCTACAATAATAACAAAAACAACCCTTCAAAAAACAAGCTGAACACTCACTCACACACACAAGAGAATGAAATCAAAATATGGTTATGGATTATGATAAAATAAAAATGGGGCACACCAAAATCAGACATGTAAGTACTTAGGTATGTACACACACATTTTATCTTTTTCTTAGCAAGAGAATGAGACGAGAGAGATGCAGTGGCTGGAAAGTAATTTGCGTTCTGTAAACACTTTGGAAAAAGAAAACCTGTTACAAAGGGAGGTGAGCGAGCCACAATACAATTCACACTTCATTTTGTGCCTCATTTGCTTAAAGCGTGCAAAGAAATCAAACAAATTTCTGGATGAAATCTTCCATATGCAGAGTAAATATTTCAACGCCATTCAATCAAAATACAATTAACACAGATACACAGGCTTGAAACTCTCATGAAAAGGCAACAACAAAAAAAGTGTATTCCCAGACACACACACACAAACTCACACTGGAGGACACCTTGATTACTGTTGCTGTTTGTTGTTCTTGCGGTGGTTGCTCTGCTAAATAGAGATAAAGATGTGTGTATCTTGTATCTTTGCCTCCACACTAAGAGACAAACCAGAAAAATTAAAAGAGACCACAGCCAGGCAGGCCCACGTCTTTAGTGTTTATTTTTGTTGCTCCGCTGACGATGACAATGCACTTTTAACAAGAGCAGATTGACAACAAATACATATCGTTAAAATGATGACACGACCTTTTCAGTTTTGTTTTGAATTTGCTTGACGATAACCGTATCACTGCGTATACGCAATATTATCAAATGCTTTGCTCGATATTAAAATAGATTGAAATATTTTAATTAGGGATAAGCACGCCGTATAAAAAAAGCACCGAATTTGTTTCGCACCCCATCTCTGATTAACCTCGTTTACTGTCGGCGATTAATAGAAGCAATAATTCACTTCAGGCTGGATTCAATAAGACGTTTCATTTTGGCAAACCTATCTGCCACATAAGAGCTATCGATAGCATCAATTGTTGCCTTTTCTGGAATTGATTTCCGGTATTGAGTTGTCTTTTCCCATTTCCACCAGAACCATCCCTATGAAACATTTGTAACAAACAAAAAACAAAAAATGTAAATCTAACATTTTCCGTTTTTAGCTAAATATTGTAGATTTAACAATTTTTCTTGTTGATTTCACCAATTTATGCGTATAAACCAAAACAAGTCATTTCAAAATCAACTGTGCGTCCCTTTGATTTCAAACTGCCAAACTGGCCTTCAAAGTCAAATTTTACTTGAAATTTGTCATACTAAGCAGAATGCTACAAGCCATGATTTTTGTCGGACATTTACTGGAACCATCTTATCATATTCTAGTTGAACATATGCACTAATTATGGAATTTTTGTTGCATTTTTGTCAGGACCATAGCCTGTTAGTCTCGAAAATCAAGAGTTAAGTTTATGGGAGGACAACTAGATTCCCATCTAAAATTTTTATAGCAGTTTTTAAAAGGCAACTTGATATAACATTGACTTAACTAAATATTTATTTCAATGCACAACAACAGGTTAATGGAATGATAGGACAACGTTTGAAGATTGTTAATATTGCATTGTGATCAAATCTAGAGAGTTTCTTCTATCCTTCATTCAAGGTCATGAGTACCTCTGCTGCTGTTAGTTTGCGATTCGTTTCTTAAATGCTTATGATTTCTACATCCTTGTTAACATCGTTCAAAATCCTTCTTGGACAGCTGTTTGACCATAACAGATCCCCTTCTTTTGCAATCATAATTCAGGTTATAAGCTACTTTATCGGAACAGTTCGCTGGAGTAAATTGGTACTACCTCATAGTGTAAGTCTGTTTATATTCTTGCTGCGCTTCCTTTTTTTTATGGAGGACTGCGATCTAAATGTGGGACTCCTAACCGCACTAAACTACCGCCACCTAACCCGTTTTAGCGGCGTGACTGCATTTCGGAATTACTTCACAGGGGGGGAATGTCCTTAGGCTCACCTAGGATTCTCTGGAATGCGCTCACATTCGGAGCGTTTCAGTTTTTGCTACACTACTGTGGCCATATTGCTTACTGCAGCTCAATTCTCTTCCGAGTCAAGTATGATGCTTACCAGGTTAAGAGCGGCTGGTGTTCTCTCCACTCCCACGATCAGCTCTTTTCATTCTTGATTAAATGTTGGACGGACAAAATAGAACTTTTCTGCGTCTTGTTTGATTTACCGACAGTCTGTACAGGCTGGGTCGTCCTCCTGCTTATACCTTCAGAGGTAAGCAGAGATTCGGAGAGAAGATATAACTTATGATTACAGTTATATCAAGTAGCCTTTTTATAATTCGGAAATACTTCAACAACCGGCAAACGTTAACCTAGCACTCCATTAATCTGTTATTGTGCATTGAAATAAATACATCAATATACCAATGTTATATCAAGTTGTCTTTTTGAAATTGCTACTTGAGGTGGGAATCTAGTGGAAGGTGGGAAGCTAGTTGTCCTCCCATAAACTTAATTCTCGATTTTCGGGGTAAACAGGTTATAACTTTGCTTATAGTCCTGACAAAAATGCAACAAAAATTCCATAATTAGTGCATATGTTTAATTTAATTTTTAAATTTTTCTTTTACAATATTCCTCGTGCTACAAGTATAAACTTATGATTTTTGGACCAGTCACAAAAACAATTCTCAGGGAAAAATATTTGAAGCATCCTATCTTATTATAATTTTACATATTTTAATTTTATTTTGATTTTGACTGATTATTTATTATTAATAATATTTATATATAAATCGATTATATTTTATGCACTACATAAGTTCAAATTGCGTTGCACTACTAATATTCTTTAAATAGGGTGGGAGTCGGTTCCACAACCGAACAGTATTCACCGATTGTCTTCTATTATAGACATATCTAGCGATATTGTTAAATGTTACGTTTAATCTTCGCTGAGATGCAGCGTCACAATTCCCAAATATTTCGAACCCATAGCAAAGCGTTCGTAACAAGTAAGTCCTTGCGATTAAAAGTCTGATATTTGTAGTTAAAAAGCAATTACTGAAGGATAGTTGTCTTAGAATTCCATGGGTTTTCCCTGCAGCTTTAGTTACTTGATCATTCCAAGATAATGTGTCATTAAATGTTATGCCTAGATTAATGGCTTGGGATACATATTCTAAAGGTGTATTGTCAATTATTAATTTCGCAAGATCTCTTGTACTCAATGATTTGTTGTATATAACTAAGCCATTACGCTTAACCCATTCATTAACACTTAAAAGATGACCATTACAAAAATTAACACACTCATCTATTTTACTCAAATGACGAATAACATACATTTGGACATCATCTGCGTACATGTGGACATTACAATTACTTATCAAGTCAGAAAGGTCATTTACATATATAGAAAAAAGAAGTGGACCAAGAACTGAACCTTGGGGAACACCACGTTTAAGATACAGTATGGATGAGGTTTCGGACTCCGAAACCACCGCCTACTTGCTGATGCTTTGCTAAAGTCAAGAAGTGTCAGAAAGGTTACATTGCCATCATATAATTGTTTTCTAATGTCCTCAGTGATGTTCAGTATTGCCGTGGTGCAGCTTCTATGTTTCCTATAACCAGACTGTTTATTACAAAATAATGAGTTATCTGTCAGAAATTTGCTTATTTGTTGTGCCATCAATTGTTCCACAACTTTGGACAAAAACGGTAATACCGATATGGCCATATAGGCCATATTCACTGTATCCTTTTGGGATTATCTTAGCTAATTTCCATAAGTTTGGAAATGTCAATGTAGTGAGCACTGTATTGCATATATAGAGAGAAAGGGGAGATAACTAGCAGGCTTTTTTGATCTCAGAATTAGTTGAAATCCATTCCATACTGCTGCTTCGTTATCGTTGTTATGCTCTAAATGTGCCCATTAATTTCTTTGTCAACTTGACAGGTTAAATAGTTTATCCGGAACTCTACTTGGGACTCTATTCACATATTCAGTTGCAGGAGCACCGCTGAGAATAATTGGGATAATGCGTTTTGAAATAAGATTCCCCAGTAGAACTCTTGCCTTGTCCAAACTCATATTAAATGTTTGTTTAAACAGAGCATTGGCATATTTGATAAGCTCTGCAGGTTTTTTCCCATTCTCAAGTTTGCCTACAACTTCTGACAGTTGTTGCGTGCTGACTCATCTCTAATTAACCAAGATGTCAAAATTCCCAACACTTAAACGTGCAGTATTTAGTACAGTTCCGATGTTTTGAGTGCCTTTGCCAGCAGTTGGTTGCACAAAATAATTGATCTGCTTGGATATATCGTTTATTAATATTTATGTTACCAGATTGGGCTTTCTCCAAAGATCAAAGGTAACATATGTAAGTGTGTACGTGAATGGGGGCGGGGCGGTGGCACATGTCTGGCATAAATCTGTGCACAAATAATTCGAGCAAGTGGAAACCGGAGGATGGGTGTGAAATGAATGAACATGACAATATTCACAATACTCACTTGAATGTCAATGCAATGTTGTTTGTTATTTTTGTGTACAGACATACGGACAAACATACATATGCATATTTATTAAATGCATTCACACAATACTCGTTGCTACTTCAATTTTATAAATGCATAAATGTTTGTATGTATTACAGCACAACACAAACGAACACACAAAGCAGACACAGAGTCTGCCCATTTAGTTGAAGTGTGGGGGAGTGAAGAACTCGCTCCATGTCTCTGCGTGTGTCTGCTCTGCTCAAAGGAATTAATTAATGCAGACAGCTGCAGAAGGCAGACGAACTGCGATTGTGGAAATGCAATTGTACTTTTATGGGGAAATTGTTGGAACAAGGGGAAGGTGCTCCCTGGGAACGGAGGCGCCCCAATGTCACCAAAGCCGACTAATTATGCCTGCCATATGCGTTGAATGACAGGAGACAAGGGGAATTGCAATGGGATTGATGTTATCGGATATGCGGCTCACTGAAATATTAGTACATCAACATTGGACAAAGTCTATAAATAGTGCACAGTACGAGGGCAGTTTCATGTTGATGATTTCTGAAATAAAATTTGGTTTTTACTGCAAAAAAAAACTGTTTCTTCAAATATTCGACATGGCGACATTGGGTCTAGGGCAGAGATGGGCGCGTCGCGACGTTCTAATGCACACGAGGCAGCGCGCTGCCTGCGTGTGCATAGGACTCTGCCGCGGCCGACTGCACAAAATCACACGTACGCTATAAGCATTGAAAGCTATTTATAGAACACGAATGCGGCGCACGCAAATTGTGCTTGTATGCGTGTGAAAAGTGTGACGATATGTGTGCATGCCCATCTCTGGTCTAGGGTATTCACGCCAACTGAATGTGTACTGTCTACATTTGATATGTATTCGCCAATAAGATCAAAAACCAACCTTAGCCGAAAAATTAAGGTTCTTCAATTTAAGTATTTCATAACTGTTTGCAATAAAAAAGGTGACTTTTTCGGACTAAAAAACAAACTTCACATAACAAGTTCGTTAAAAATTTACCAAGTGGCTTAGTAGCGAGCGTTAAATGGCCTTTTATTATACTTTTTGCTGCCACAAACCGAGATTGAGATGATCAATTTCAGATTTATTTTTGATATTAATGCTCGTTTCTATTTCGGGAAACTCTCATAAATGACATCACATACGAAAGCTAATACAAAAGCCAAGCTATCGTTTTTTTAAAGTTGTTAAGTTTTAAGTTTTTTGGGGAAATTATGTCGTTGATTCTTTTGATTACCCTGTTCCCATTAAAATGGGAAAAGGGGATCATGAAGTTGTGCAAATGTATGTAACAGCCAGAAGGAAGCTTCTCCGACCCTATAAAGTATATATATTCTTGATCAGCATCAACAGCAGAGTCGGTTTAGTCATGTCCGTCTGTCTGTCTGTATGAACGCGTCAATCTCAGAGACTATAAGAGATAGAGCTACAAATTTTTGCACGTATGTAGGTATATACCGTACCCAGATCAAGTTTGTTTCAGATTTTGAATATATCCCCCCCTCCCCCCTTAAACCGCAAAAAACTGTCACAGCCACAATTTTAAAGTTACAACCTAGTGGCTTAATATATACTATCCTAGGCCCTATATCTAACTACTCTCAAAAGGAAAATAAGATACGAGCAAAAACACAAAAGCTATTAAACAATTAAGCTTATGGGAGCGGGAGAACAGGGTATTTTGTAGTCGGGAAACTCGACTACAGCGCTCTTACTTGTTTTACTTATGGAACCTAAGGTTTTTGTTCGAATCTTGGGTTCATAACATCTGAATTACTTTTCTATGAAATTCAGCAAATCGCTTAAAATTAAAACATTTGGTTAAACAGGACGCATTTAGTTTATCAAACTTTATTCAAATATACCATAATGACTAATGCTATCAATCATTAGTCCCACTTCCAAAAGTCACTGATCCTTCCACTATGTACTTGTACATAGATATGAGGAGTTTGTATCTCCATGTTACAACTAGACTTTTGCTCTGTTTCCTTCTCGTAATATCCCGATTTTTTTTTTTTCTAAATTTTCTGTCACCTTATGTAAATTAGCAACTTAAAGTAGATTGTTTAGATATCCTCATAACTTATCTGTTTATGTAAGCTTGATTTCATTGATTTGGCGGTAATATCCCGAGTTTGGTCATTATTTACAAAAGGGATCTTCAGCAGATAATGCATCTACTTATCCAGCACTAAACAATGATTTTTCCGTTTTAAAAAAAAAAGAATCTTTGTTCAAACTTGAACGTGAGACGCGACCACGATCCTAACGTTGCGTTACATATCATAAACCTATCATTCTGTGTAACATTAAATATTTACCCTTTGTCTCCCATGTCATAAACATGCCACGTTTTTTAATAGCATTAAATATTAATAGCCGCAGTGACAAGGATCAGCCAAGCCCAGCAGACACACCACTTGAAAAGGATCAACCATGGGAACCACTTAATATGCATCGTGTGAGGCACTGTGTATTCCTCACACGAATGCATTTTTATATTTATACACACGCAGCTATCTTACAAATACTGCCTTAGATAAGTTTAAAAGTTAAGGGATGAGAAATTCTTAATAAAAGATAGCTCGCTCACACTGAGCCAGTCAGTACAAATGAAATCTTACAACCGTGCTCAACTAAAAGTGTACAAGTCTATACAATCTTTTAAGAACTTTATACATCGTAAAAAGTATTTTTTCTGAAACGAACCTTTTTTCACACAGAGGGGGTTTGGTTAAGGTTCAGGTTCTGAAGGTAATATATTTAGAACAGTGATGTGCAAGCCCAAAGGGTGACCCGCACGTATTGACTTCGCGCTTAGCTTATGGCTATACGTATTCAAATGGTTTCTCTCTTCTAGCTTCTGGTTTAGCGTAGAGCCAAACAACTTTAAATGTGTTCTCTCTTCTTTCTTTAAGAGCGAAGGATTTGTTGTTGCCTAAGCTTAGAGCAACAACAATTTTAAATGTGATCTTTCATATTTTATATTTGCTTGCGAGCGATGGTATTGTTGTTGGCTACAAATGAGTTCGTGTGCATCAGACAGCCACGAGCGTGTGTACACACAAACAAAAGTCTGTTTTTTTCTGGACTCAATAGTCCCAAACCGAACAAACCTATTTAACAGCTCTGAAAAGTATTCGTCGTTCATCGATGTCGATCGTCCAACATTGTTTCATTAAATCATTGTGGTACATTGGCTTAACGCGCGTTGGTCACACTAGCGGCCATCGAGTCAGATTAAAAAGCGATAGAAGAGAGCATTGTGAGTGGTCGTTGAGAGTTCAAGCTATGATCGGGAGGGACTCAAATGCGAGCCGAACTTATGGCTGTGGGAATCGGTGAGTCAAATTCAAAAATTTATAAATGTTTTTAGTTACTGCATCAATTGGATAATGAATTCGCTTTGCATATTTTGATTTACAAATTCGAGAAGAGTTGAAATGCAGTAAGAAAAGTTGAAAAATGTAAATGCAAACCAGGCTGACTTATGTAGAAGATCATTAACTTCCAATTAAAGTTGACAATTATAATATTTTCGGCGATCCTATAAGGTATGATCCTATGAACCCTTGGGTTTGAAACTTTTAAACGGAACCTTAAGCTGTACGACGGGTTCTCAGCACTTTTAACATGTTTGTCCAACTTTCTAAGGATGTCTGCTTTTAAGTTTGCTCATCATTCCACAGTAGTCTATTAACTGAGAACATTAGAAACTCAAAAAGTCGCGGACTTCTGAAACAGCCCTCGTTATTTGAAGTGAGTTCAAAATGCATTGAATCGCCCGTTTTTCGCATCGCAACTTATGAGAGCATTAAATTCGACATTTGATTTGTATGCTACTTCCATTCCTCTGCCCTCTACTCCCCTGTCCCTCCACTTTAATAAAGTGTTCACATTTTGATTCGTTTTGCCAGTGCACAATCAACCATGCCAAGCCAAGCCAAACCAGAGCCAGAGAGGCAGGGCAGGGCAGTCAGGCCAGTCAGGCAGCATGGGGCCATAGCCGGGTCCCGGGTCCGGGCTAAAAATATAATTTCTCATTGCGTTTTAAGCACACACTTCACTGGGCTGTTGCTGATGTATGTCAATTAGTCGACAAATTGATTGCGGCGCATTCAACGCCGTTGGCTCTAAACTGGAGGATAACTGAGTCTCACAGAAGCGGCCCTTATTGGTCAGTCTCTCACCCTAATGCTAGTCTTTATAGAGCTTTTATCCAAGTTAATTTTAATTGCACTCAAGTAGGAAATCTCAATTTCAGATTCATTTAAAGCAAATCGGCACGAATCTCCAACGTGATTTGATGCAATTTGTGCATTAATTGCCCATGAACGGAGTCACGCAACTATAAAGTGATGTTAGTTGTGAATAAGTTTAGGATTTCGAGTAACCTAGTTTGTATGTCTTCAAAATTGGTAAACTCAAATGTCAACCTTTTTCATTTCAATCAAATTTCCCGTTCTATGAAATGTAATAACAGTGATGACTTTTTCACTTTCCTCACTTTCTATCTGCCCAACTCACTTTGCAAAATTGTCGATGCAGTGAACTGAAAGTGTACGCATCCGTTGTCCTTCAACTTGCTTTCTGACAAACCGGAAACTGCATTTTGCAGAAAAATAAACGATTTTTGAGTACCATTCGTTTGTGATATGTTAAGTCTCGTCTGTTAGAAGTGACACATATTGCCATTTGAGTCTTCCTTTAAAAAGTTTTGTATTGTTTAGCACAAAAGTACTCAGAACTTATTGTAATACGGTCCAATCAGCTTGACATCGATTTTACTGAAAACGATTAAAAAGCTGGTGGAGTATATGCAATACGCTGTTAAAGGAAGCATTCCCCCAACCAACAGATCAACAGAGACGGCACTGTATCAGCTCGGGAAGATGCTCGAGAAAACAATAGAAGATAAGGAAGTGGCTCTTTGCGCCTTGCTAGATATTGCGAGAGCATTTCACAACACATCCCATAGTGCTGTCAAGAATGCCCTAATCAGAAGAGGAATAAGCCCCACAATAGGCAGATGGATAGACTCACTTCTACGATGCAGAGAAGCCTCTGTAGTGAAAGGTGGAAAATCCATCACACTTACCACAACTAGAGGATGCTCTCAGGGAGGAGTACTTTCACCCTATGTGATATAGTCCAACTGAAAGTGACGTCCAATTGGTGCAAGGAGGTTGGGCTCAACCTAAAACCATCGTTGTACCGTTCACTAGAAGAATGAGGGCAAAACATCTTTCCGGTTGCCTCATAAAACCGGAAAAGGAGGTCAAATATCTTGGCGTCGTCTTCGACAGCAGGCTAAAATTTGACAAACACATAGAGAATACACTAAGTAAGTGTACTGGGGCACTATACACATGCAGAAGCATAGCCGGACTATCGTGGGCATGGCACCACACATACTCCGGTGGCTATACCTGATGGTGGTGAGACCGATGTTCACGTATGAAGTTGTCGTGTGGGGAAATAAAGCAAATCTTCTCACTGTAAGGACGCAGTTGCAAAAGCTGCAAAGGCTGTCATGTGTATGTATGACCGTACCTGAGAGACTCTGAGAAGTTGGAGAAGGAAATCCCTATAATACTTCAACCCAGAGACGATATTGTGGCAGAGTTCCACTTCGGCAGGAACTTCACTGTACACCAAAGTAATAAGAGAGATTGGATGTCACTAGAAGAGACATATAAAATGCAACCACACAAAATTCAGCGGTACACAGACGGGTCTTTGACACCCCAAGGAGCTGGACTTCGGGTAGCAGGACCTGGAACGTAAAGGTTTGAGTCAATAGGAGAATTTGCAAGCATATTTCAAGCCGAAGTATGTGCTATCTCCCGTTGGGCAGACCTCAATATGAGGAAAAACTACCATAATAGAGAAATTGCTATCCTTTCGGATAGCCAAGCAGCACTCAATGCGCTTAGCAGCAACAAGTTCACCTCTAAGCTAGTCTTAGTCAAATTGGACAAGCTAGGCAGCAGGAACAACCTGTCCCTACGCTGGATACATCCTCGGAAACGAAATGGCCGACGAACTGGCACGCAAGGGTGCAGCCATTGCAATCCCAAGTGTCTTAGAAAGGTAGAGAATACGCTTAGAACAGCTTCCTGGGTAATCACCAGGGGCATGAGACAAGCAAAAGCATTAATAGTGGACCATAATCTGAAAAGGTTCCAGAAATTAATCCATTAAGGAAAGAATGCCCTCAGGGTCCTGACATGGCTCTACATGGGCCACTGCAGGCTGCGGGGTCACCGGTACAAGCTGGGAATAGTAAACACCCAACTATGTAGATACTGTGAAGAGAAGGAGGAGTCCTCAGAACATATACTAGCCCACTGCAATGCTCTAGCGAGGCGCAGATTCAACAGACTTGGGGAACACAGCTTACGCCCCAACTAGATAAGTAACCTAGAACCCACGAAAATCCTGACATTCGTACAGGAAATAGGGCTGCTAGGAGAGTTGTAAACTAAGTATGGGGGCACAATAGATCAGTATTGGTCGCAGTACGTTATTCCCCCCAACAACAAACTAATAAACTAAAAATAGTTCTACTGTTTTAATTGTGTTTAAAAATTCGACAAGATTTAATAGAATCTTTGGGGAACACGAGGGTGGATCAATAAAAATTATGACAATGTTTCTTAAAGTTTCATTTAAAGTTTGGCATCATCCCTGGTATAGCAATTATTTTCCGGATCGAAAGCGCAGCTGTCAGAGACATTCTCTTATGTCAGAGTGAGCGCAATGTTTTTAATTAATTTTGTTATCATAAAAAATGTAAATGTAGCATCAACAACAACAACAACCACCGCACAAAGCTTTGTGTTTAAGCAAATATTATAAATATTTCATTTTAATTTCTTTTTTTATTCTGAATTCTTAATTATTTTGGTAAATCTATATGCTGTGCTACCTTTTTAGCCTTTTTAGAGTCATTATATGACACACAGGCAGTTAGACAGTTGAGTACTCTTAGAATCGGTTCCACCCCCGGCTACATAAGTCATCACTTGAGACTGGGGTGTTGGATAAGGTGTCCTCAATGGTGGCAAGGCAAACATTATTTTGTCTGTTTTGATTATGTTGATTGCAACAAATGTTATTGTAGCTGCTTGGCGGCTACTTGGATGTCAAACGTTAACGTTACTTTGCACTTGACATTAGCAAACTCATAATAAAAAACACACATTTTCCGCGAAAGTCACGCACACACACACACACATTGAGCTCCCTCCCCAACCCAAACAGTTTTAACAAATTGCTGCCCCGCCACTTGCCACAGTCTGAAGCACTTGAGCAGACGGACGGACAAACAGACAGAGTCCACAAAACGGTAAAATTGTCATTTACAAAACAGAGCGAGCTCCAAGCACAGGTACCCGGGAGTTGGCTCGTAAAAACCTATGACCAAAGCTAGGCGCACGTGAAAGTCAACGAACTGGAACACCAGCGCACAGTGGTTCGTTTAATTGGAAAACCAAATATATATTTGTTGTTAAATTTGAATTATAAACTAATCAAACTACTAAGGGCCGATTTCATATCTTCTGTCATATAAACTAACAAATAACAGAGTAAATTGTAAGTTCATCTGACACTTGGAAATTATCTGGAAGAACAGAAATTGGCCCTAAATAAAGAAAAGGCATTAATTTAAAATATTCTGTTTTGGCTGGTACAGCAAATCAAAGTAAGGGTAATTCTTTTACTTTTGACGCACTCCATATAAAAAAAACAGTGGCGGAAAATTTTTGCGGCTGAATTTAGTTTCTGTATTCTAAGACGCGCTAAATAAACAGACAATTGGCCTATCGATAGTTGACGTATCGATGGCGGTGTGTGGGTCGTGAGTGGATTGAATGAACAGCTGATGCCCTTACGAAAATATGAGCAGCTCATTATTTTGACGTCAAAATCGACAATGCAGGGGAAACATGAACCCAAAAGGAAATGCACCGAGAGTTTCAATCGCGAGGAAACTATAAGCTAAGGGCCATGCCCAAGAAAATTACGAAATCCGCACTGGAGTGCCATACCCCTAAAATCGTCTGTGTCCGCACTCGGTGGATGCCAAACCAACAGGTGGTGACATCCCAACCCGGTCATCAAGTTTACCACCCCACAGCGAAATCTGTGTCGGCCACGGCTCCTACTCGGTGGAGTTCAAAAATGAACCCAATGCGGACCAGCTAAAAATAGAGTTGGATAGCGATGCGACTGCTGTGGGCAGCATTGCCACAGCGTTTCACTTGAGAGCCAAAATGATGGCACAGCCCAAATCCATGATTTGCAGATACTCAGATCTCAACCAACTTTGAATCAAGCATCAAAAGTACTACTACCCACCCCCATGTTGTCGCATAACTGGGCATTCTTCATGGCCGCATGAAGCACTAGGTACTCCACAAACTGCTTCAGCTGACCCACACTGTAGGCCGATGAGCCAATCTCTTGTACAAAACTTCTCCAAACGATTACAGTTGCCCGAACGGCAGACTTCCAATTAATCCTTCAAGTAGTAGTCCGGTATTATGCCCGACATCTCAAACAGATCAGCCTTGTCGACGGCATGCTGGACCCCCTTAAGATGATAGCAAGGCGCATATCATCTCCCAATATCTGTCAAATCGACTTGTAGGCCTCCTCCTCGATCTGCACCTGCTCCAAGTGTGTCTCAAACGGGCAATAATTTGATCATCGCCCAAAGCCTTGCACCGGAATTCGATACCGCTACCGCCATCAACATATATATCTGTGTTTCTGTTGCGCAGCTTAATTAAACTATTTTTGGCAAAACAAAACCACTTTCAATTTTTTTTTATGTAAACAAAACAAAACAGCTGCCCACCAGTGTGGCCGTTTCTGCATTTGGTCTCTTTGGCTTATACATAATATGGTCTCACTAATAATTTATGAGGATGCTAAATTTTCCGCGCTTCTCAGAACAGGCCGTATGGGCCTCAGATGTGCCCTACAAATAGGTTCCAATCCTATTCCAAATGTCAAAAAGCGGAAAAATATCTTAAATATTTGAAGCCTCTGCAGATGTTTTTGGTTTACAGTTTCCAACCCTTCCAAAAGAATAAGGGCCATTTTCTCATGTTGCTGTTTTTGCAAATCTAGGTGAATTTGCTGCATTTGCTAGGTGTTTTTGTAGCAATGTACTTTATCCTCATTGATTTGAAAACAATGTACATGTCAAACCATATCAAGTATTTTTATGTATGCGCGCATATGGTCACACTGAAAAATATTGGAAAACCAAAAACAACTGCTGCTAAAAACAGTAAAAACTGCATTGTTATTAAGTACACCAAAAATGGAAAATATTGGATGTGCCTTTAATATACAAGAACACCTGCAGACATTGCTGAAATTACAGATGCACATTCTGATTCCCCTAGTTCTTTGCTTAAGCTAAGTTTACACTTCCAAATAATTTGGCTAAATTTTGATAAAAATAGCCATGATTAAAGATTTTACAGAATGAAAAACTTAAACTATGGTTCCATACGCAAATAATTTGATCAAATATAGCCGGAATGTTCCACAATTTGGCATATATAGCCCAATTTTCATGAAAATTTGTCCAAATTATTTGCCTGTGTAAACTTAGCTTTCGACCTATTGCTTAATCTCCCATCATAGTAACAAGTCGTACCAAAAGAAAAACCTTCTTCTCTGTAAAATTCTTGATTTAATAATAATAAATAAAAAAAACAATAATCAGCCAAATGCAGAGGTGCTGCCAACCTAGCATTATAGCATTACAGGCCTCCCGGTGTGACCGTGGCGCAAATGCCCGAATTTATAATCAACCTACATGAGACAACCAATTGCACAAAAACCAAATCGTTGCAAAATCTAGGTGGATTTCGATTTGAGCAAAATCAGGAACATGAGAAAGCGGCCCTAAGGTTCGGTACGTAGAAGATTCCTAAGATTCTTGAAAGTTAAGGTTTTGATTTGATACGTCAATAAATCAATCAAACAAACTTTTTCAAGATTTCCATAGGAGTTTTTGCTATTTGAAAACTGGAAGTCAACCTCAACCGTCAATGTATTGCAATTTCACAACTTGACTTTTGCATTATTTTTATACTCTTGCAAAGGGTATTATAATTTAGCCCAGAAGTTTGCAACGCATAGAAATATTCATTTCTGACCCCATAAACTATATATATTCTTGATCAGGGCGACGAGCTGAGTCGATTAATCTTTGTCCGTCCGTCTGTCTGTCTGTTTCTACACAAACTAGTCTCTCAGTTTTAGGGCTATCGAGCTGAAATTTTGCACAGAGTCTTCTTTTTACTGCACGCTGCTATATATCGGAACCGACCGGATCGGATGACCATATCTTATAGCTGACATAAGAACCATCGGTCAGAAGTGGGTCTTAGTGAGAAAAACTTTTTGGTTTTCAATGTTAGCATCCTCAAACTCGGTCATTATTAATATTATATGCTTTTAAACAGATTTGCAAACTTTGGTCAAAATCGGATGACTATATCTTATAGCTGCCATAGGAACCATCGGTCGGAAAATAGATCTTAGGGAGAAAAACTTTTTTGGTTTCAAGTAAATCGTTCTTATGGATACAGCATCGGGTGACTATATCTTATGGTTGTTATAGGACCGATCGGTCGAAAAATGGTTCTTAGTAAGAAATTTTTTTTGCTTTTAATATTATATGCTTTCAAATAGATTCGCAAAATTAGGTCGAAATCGGAAGACTATATCTTAAGGCTAGCTTAGGAACGATCGGTCGGAAAGTGGGTCTAAATAAAAAAAAAAAAAAAATTCATTTTATCTTTCTTAAACATGCTGCTTGTTAATTTTATGCTTTCAAACCGAATTCCAAAATTTGTTTGAAGTCTGATAACGATATTTCAAATATATTTCTGTGATATTTCAAAACCAGCATTTGCAAGAAAATAATTTATGTTCTTATAAGTTTAGAAGGTTCTGTTCGTGGTCTGGTTTGGTCATCACTCTAAAGATGATTTTACTTTGAAATTTTTTTTTTATCATTTGGACGTGTTGCTCGGTAGTCTAACTGGTCCCGGATAATATCATAGTCAGTTTTTAAGTTATTCATTGTTTTAAAATAGTTACATTTTTATCAACAAATCTGAATTGTACACTTGCTGGACGTTTACACTAAATTAATTTATTTAATAGTTCTTTTGAATATATTTTAAGTTATATTTGATTTGAGTTTTTAGAAATCGATCCACTGTGCATCGGCTTTGCCTCTGTGTTTGCCGACTCTTGGTGTATTCCGGCTGACAGACGCACAAAAAAAAGGGCCTCCCATTCCACTAACAAACTGCATGCACAACAGGTCGGGTCGGTCCAGCAGACAACGGTCCACCCGTTGCCGTTAATTTGTTGTTGTTGCACAATTTGCAATTGGTAAGCCAAAAGGCTACCAAATGGCGACTACACATAATCAACGTCATTTGCAACCAAACTCATAGTGTCGCATATTCCCTCGTAAATGGTCAATTGATTATTTTTTTTTTGTTTCTGACTTCGTCCATGAAGAGTAAGCGACAGAGGAAAAAGGGAAATGAATGTAAGGGGGAGTGCAGGTTAATGATAATAGGTAAGCCATTGAACGAGTTAATAAGTGAAATCAATGTGAACAAGAAACACATTTCATTTTCCACTCCATTTTTCATCATATCCTCTTCAAATTCGAAAAAGAAACTCTAGGCCTGCATTGAAGATAAAATTGCCCAGCTTGCCTCAATGCTTTGGCCCAAAAGCTCAAAATCTCAATGCAAAATAAGGTTTTAATTTATTTAGTTATAATCCTTGCCATTTTAATATCTCGAGTCCCATTTCTGTTAGCCAAATTGAATGGTTGTGTTGAAGGGACAGAGTGGCGATCTCAGCAAACAGGCCAACAAAATGCAGGTACCCTCTGCAATCGATGTGTTGAGCAGAAAGACCAAAGACATTACCAACATGGCAAGAAAAAGGATGGTGGAACTCATGTTGATAACTTCAAAACAACCAATGCTTTTAGAAGCGAGAGTTCTACTCTATTTATATCGGAATATCTAGGGATTGCATAATACAAATTTCACATGCGCTAACTGAATTAATTTACTTAGTTGCCGCTTAGTTGAGTTGAGTAAATATTAGTATTTTGAGTATTGTTAAACTAATGAAGCGCATGGTGCATGTGCATGTGACCATTTGCAATACTTTTTCCCCAGAATTGTGTGGAAACCGATCATATTTATAACTTAGCATAGAAAACTTATAAATACGATGTTTGGGCACGTTCTCACTAAAACTAGTTTTCGACCGATCGTTCCTATGGTATCTGTATGCTATAGTCAACCGATCCTGCCCGTTCCGACCAAATTTGGGTGAAAAATCAATATATTTTCGAGAAGCTGCCATTTTGTGTTTCCAGATTTTACCATACTCTAAATTTTTACAAATAAAAAATGTTAAAATACAGTTAAAAACATGAGTACAAATTTTAACATTAGGGTCCTCTTCTGGTGTAGGCGGCTGAATTTAACCTGTTTTTCAAGGAAACAATTTCAGAATACAGCTGAAAAAATCTTTAGAATACAGCATTTGGGCGCGTTCTCACAAAATGCGATTCGCCGCTCACGGACAGACAGCCACATGGAACAGCACACTGCTTCCGATTGTCGAAAAAGTTCCGTTCCAACCAGGACTTGCTCATTCGCAGCCGGCAGCAGCAGCCAAGGTGTGGTTTTTCCAATGGAATTACTTCTACAAATTGTGAAACAGCAACGCCAAACACACACTCGTTCACACTCTGATGAAATTCGCACTCACACACATATGTACGTTCAAACTCTGCCAGCGACGCCAATACACACACACATAAATGCAAACGCCAAAGGTTGGTTTTTTTTGTTTTTGTTTTTGTGGAAATGATGATGACCATAAGCTCGCTCTCAGTCGCTGACCGTACACGACTGTCGCCCTCTTATACGTCCAGCTGTCCACATACTGCTGCAGCCCACGCTGTCCACCAACCGCTGCCCAAGCCTGCTGTTCACGTGCCAAAAACATTCCATGCCCTGCTGCAGCCCAATTTGCACGATTTCACACTGCAGCCGACTCTGCACCTATGTACATGTAACCAATCTCACGTTGGTTTAGCATCCGACCAATTTTTCAGATCTTACATTATACGCAGCCTGCCAGACGATCGATTCTACTTGTGAAAGTACATACCTGATCGACCACAAGCCACCTGCTACAACTCGAGACGCTCTTTGTTTGGAAAATGATGCCAGCCTGAGTCTACCCTACAAGTTCTCGATCTCAACACAAAGCCCACAACGAGTAGCAAACGAAGACGAGTGGCAAACAATGTCCACAACGCGTAGCACACGAATGTCACGACTCTGGGTAGGATACCCCGATGACCTAATGATTCTGCAACCTCAATCCTGCTTGGGCGAACTTGCTTATCGACGCCCAAATCTGTACTCGGCGCACATGCTCAGTATTACGGATTTATCAGTTTCTACACTCATCGGAAACAGTTCGACGACTCATCTACGAAACAAACATCACAGCGCAAATTATGCACAATCTTTCCTCAACATTTGGTCTTGTACAAATCCAGTAGATGATCACCACACGAACATTCGTCCCAGACATACATCCCAACTATACTCAAAAATTGAAGATGATTCGATTCCAACATTGTCACTGAAGGGGGAGTACTGTGGCAGCCCTGGCCACACTAATCATCGTAATCAGGCGATAGCGTGGTTGTCCAGCTCTAGCCCTAACGCGTCAGCAAGTCAGTCTTTGGTCTCGGATTTTGCCAACAGCATGCGCCTGTTCAATAATACAGTAATTGTTAGCAAATAAGGTTTATTCAATAAAGTTAGTTACACCTATTAAACCACGTAGCTAAACCATTTGAAAACTGACCAATAGAAGGCTCCACTACTGTAACCAAATCAAATCAAATCTTTGATGGGAACTGCCTTTTGGTCATAACTTGAGTATCGTTCATCCGATTTTCATCATTCCTTCAGCAAATCGATAAATAATTTTGATTACTAGATATCTCTAGAAAGTACGAACCATCTATCATGAAAACTGTGGTAGATAAAAATTGAATATAAACTTGATTTGCTTGCAAGTATAAAAAGTATATGTCAAACCTCTATCTCTTACCATCTCTGAGATATGTGCGTACAGACAGAATAGATTGAAATATTTTTATGAGCCATGGGGGATTTCTTAAATGTATTGCTATAGATGGCAAGCATGGCCAAAGCGTGGTCTATCTATTCAATTGCAAAGCTGACAACTCCATGATTTAAATCAGAGATGGGCGCGTTGCGACATTTCAATGCACACGAGGCAGCGCGCTGCCTGCGTGTGCATAGGACCTCTGCCGCGGCCGACTGCACAAAATCACACGTACGCTATAAGCATTGAAAGCTATTTATAGAACACGAATGCGGCGCACGCAAATTGTGCTTGTATGCGTGTGAAAAGTGTGACGATATGTGTGCATGCCCATCTCTGATTTAAATGGATACAAGTAAACTCGACCGCAAACCTTCCCTTGTGTCAGATCTAGTATTTTTGATGCCTTGCAACTTTTAAATAAAGTATTCTCAATCAAAACTGTATCCGTTTAGTTCTTTCATTCATTATAATACAATTAGTTTTGGGATCAACTACCCCATAGCCTTACGCCTTGCTCTTTTGTTTCATTTTGTTAATTAAACAACAACAAGAAAATGCAATTTCAAGCTCACAGACAACAATACATAAATTTGTATAAGACAAACGAAAAGCAAAAGGAATGTCAAATAAATTCACAATGAAAACCACAAACTGCAAGGATGCAAAGATAACTACAGGAGGTTGAACATAATATCCATTTCTGATTTGTCATTTGGTAGACATTCCAGTGTAGAGTGGAATGCAGAACTAAACAAAAGCAAGAAACGCTCTTAATTGACAATTAGATGCAACTTTTGTGGTATATCCAAAATACAGCAAATTGCACCTTCTTCTCATCCGAAATTGATGCTCCAAAAGCAACAAACAAACAAAATCTACAAATTTTTGTCAAGCAATTCAGTTGATCCCGGGCGTGGTCGTAGCTGAAACTGTGCCAACAAATTGCAGGCGCAGCTGTTTACAACAAATTTGTACTTTGGCATAATATTTATGTAGATTTTTGAGAACAAGTGTCGAAAAATTGATGGCAAACAATTAAGCGAGCTTTTGTTAGTTTAAAGAAATAGTTGTAAAAGTAAACAAATGCACATCAAGATGTAGTAAGGCAGGGACGGACATTCATATGAAGAAAAGCATTTGTCAAGGAGGAAAAACAAGTTATTGCCGGGAGCTATGTGTGTGTGTATGATTGAGAGCTTTATAGCAACATTTGTGCTCCTAACACTGGGGCTATTAATTTGGCCTGACCTGTCCTTTTCTCCTATTTAAGTCTGGAGACAGAAACTGTGAGTAGCTGTGAGTCCAAGTCCGTCCGGATGCCTTGATGGGAGATTTCTGTCTTCGTCGTTAAGAGCCGGGTACGAACCGACAAATAGAGGAAAGCTTACTTCGGACGAGCGTTGACGACAAAAAAGTTTTTCTCACCAAAACTAATTTTTCGACTGATGGTTCCTATGGCAACTGTATGCTATAGTCATCCTATCTGACCGGTTCCGACAAATGTGCCACGTATTTGTACCAAAAGACTTCGTGCAATGTTTGGTTAAGATAACTTTAAAACTGACGGAGGAGATAGCAAAGAAACAGACGGACGAACAGGGCTATATCGACTCAGCTCGTCATGCTGATCAAGAATATATATACTTTATGTGGTCGGAGATGCTTCCTTCTATGGAAAATTTTAATAGACCCCCTCTTTCAAGGGTATAATAAGTGTGAGGCAGATTGTAACCTCATCCTTTGTGAGGACAGTTAATTTTCGAAGTCATTTGGATGTCATATTTTCAAAATTTCAAATGCCCTGCCGCCAAACTGACTACTTGTGTGAGCGAACCAGATCCAGGTTCATCACGAGACGATCTGGCAACGCTGCGAGGCTACATCATGAAATTACTAACGTCTCTGATCATGTCGAAAACGCCACAATTTGCGGATTTGTGGAAAAAGGCGACGCAGTGTGCGACTTGTCAAATTCGCAAGTTTGGTTTCGGGCTAGATTGCCCAATTCTTTTCCATCCAAACTTTGATCTATACCAGAGTCCGGCGCCTCCCTATCTGAAGTGTATACAACAGCTCTCTGTGGCAGCGACGTCGACACACCGACAGTATACGAACTTATACTGCTCTCTTTTCCAACCACAAAGATGTGCTAAATGAGCGGGCTCTCGCGTGGCTAAACACACACATGCAACGCCAAAATGAGCAAGTGTGTTTTGCCGGCCCCTGAACAGTTGTAACAAAATTCGCTGCTCTGCTATCACGTGCATAACCCAAGTGCATCATGCTATTCATACGCCGCTGAAGACTTGGGATCGGGAAATTAGTGAGGCGTCTGTGATTCGAGTTTAAGGTACGCATTATAGAGAGCTTTGTTCGCCCTTGTTAATTAGTGATTCTTTTGACGTAGTCGGCGGCCTTGACCCTGGCCTATTGGCGCGGCCCAACAATGTGTATTACTGCCTCGGAGGCCCATCTTGTTTAACTGAGAATCAGTGTGGTCTTTCAATTAGCACTGGCTACGGCCAGTTGCCCCAATCTTTAACAAGATTTAGCCACGGCAGTTGCCACCACACTCATTGAGGATCGATCCGGCCACGGCAGTGGCCACCACACTCATTGAGGATTGATCAGAGCCGACCAACACTATTGTTTCCCACCGACGGAGCCAATAGGCATACCGAGTCTGTATACCATGTTCGAGGCTACAATTTGAGTGAAGCGATGGCGTTCCTTAATTCTTGTGCTATAACAGAATGAGCGTCAGTATAGCCGGATCCTATACGTATCCTAATTCGGGAGAGTTTCTGCGTGATTTCGCCCCCATCGTATTGTTCATAATAAGCTTTGGCTGAAGGATTGAGTATTTGCAGTTTCTAGTTCTATTTTCTTTTAGCCGTAACATTTTTATCAATTAATTATTACCGTAATCTTATTATAGCCCATGTATGGATTTAAGCGCACCTAATACTATTTCCTCACTCCTCGTTAGAGATTTGAATCAATGTGGTCTGTTTTGTAGAAATAACGGCGATAAGAGACTAAATCTTTAGATGTTTCGTTTACACCTTGTCTTTTTTCGTATAACCAACTTGGAGCTGATCAAAAGAGCTGTTTAAGTCCGTTTCATATACTGAAAACCAACTTAACTGATGCTACCATTTCTTTTCCTTTCACATCCCTAGCCAACTGGTGTTTATTCTCATGATTTTTTGTACATTTCATTTCTTTTCGCTTTGACGACTGGATTTAAAGTGTGGAATTTGTTTGGGACCGGGTACGTGGTGTGCGTTTTATGTTCAATACGTGTCCTGACCAACAATGACGTACACTGGCGCTGGCACTTGTACTGTGTGTCTATCTAATAATAGAAAATGGACAGCAATCGGGAAAATTGAGCCAATTTGGGTGGGAGGGGGCCTTAACCTTGTTTTCCAACTGCTTTGCTGTGTGGCCTTTTCAACAATCGTTCACTCAATTCGTTTATTCAAAATTCACTTCAAACATCAAAGGGGAGAGCGAAATGTGGCAGTTGCCTGCCATTAGGCCCGGCGTAAACATGTCAGGCATGTAATTAGATTGTCACACTGTCAAGTTGCTGTTGGTTGACCAATACATAGCTCAAATTGGGATAGCACTTCGATTTGAGGAAAAGGGGTTTAGCGCTTGGTCTGGTATTTCCGCACCGGATTGCTCAAGGGATATTAATTAAATGTGCAGCAAATAGTTACAATTCTCCAAGTTCATGTCGATGTCGCAACGGTTTTGTTACCGCAAAACAGTACAAAAGGATGACTCCCTCCTGCCGCCAGCCTTTGAGGTCTGCGTGTACATGCAAAAAGCTATGTCAGTACTGGTTGTTGTTGTTGTCGTCGTTGGACACGACATGGACACACGCACACAAAACGCCGCAGGGCTGAAAAACGAACAGCAGCTCCATAACAAGAGATAAATATGAAATATCGTAATGACATTTCAGTGCGCGTTGCCTTAAAATTGTTCCATCTGCATAGGAATATTTGCTAAAAGTGGGGAAAAAAGGCAGTTTATAAATTTGTACACCGACATTTGAACTTAAGCTTGCAAATATGTGTTGATTCACGTTACTCGTAGAGTAAAAATGGTATACTAAAGTCGTGCAAAAGTATATAACAGGGAAAAGGAGTCATTGCCGACCCAATAAAGTATATATGGGGCATTCCAAGCAAAAAAAAATATTTTCTGAGTTGAAGTCTCCGAATTGGATTATAATTGGCCGAAGGGGAGCTTATTATGAGAAAAGTGTAACCCCAAAATTTGAGCATTAAGTAGCTTTTTTGCTGAAGTTCTACCCTTAAAAGGGTAACATTGTGCATTTTTTAAGATAGAGTTTTGAAATTTGTACACTCTGTACCAAATATAGATAGAGCATATTATGTTAGTGGAAAAGTAAATCATTTCCGACCCTACAAAGTGTATATATTTTTGATCAGCATCAACAGCAGAGTCCATAAGTCATGTCCGTCTGACCGTCAGTCAGTCCACTCTAAAAAGAGTGGGTGTCATGGACACACGGAATTCATAACTTGATCTCATGGCAGGCACTCTTCAATTAATATTCAATTCTAATTTGCTTTCCCTCTTTTTTCCTACTCCCTCTTCCCACTCTTCTCTCCTTCCACTGTACCACACTGTTCTACCCTCGTTCAGTCTTTGAGCCCTCTTCACACCCTTTTCACCGCCCTTTCCCCCCTCTGAAACTGTTATTCTTTTGCGACTGTTACAGTTGCAGAGAAAATAGAGAGGGCTTAGCAGCGAGTGTATATTGTTCTTACTGTTTGTACTCTTTATTAGTTTTCTTCTTACAAATTTCCAGTGCTCATAAGCAAAATCGAACTAATAATTTGGCTTCCATTGAATCAAAACGAAGACTTGGCTTACATTGAATCAAACGAACGGAGGTGTTTCATATGTATGTAATTGTTGTTGTCGTTGTTGGTGCTACTTGCAGTGCACTCTCGCGGACTTTGATCATGAGAGCAGAAATGTGGTGGGAACATTTGAGAGCGTAACTGCTGCTAGACCAGGGTTCCCCAAGCAGAGAGCGCGAAAATGACACTGTGTCTCTCTCTAACACACAGTAATGCATGACTTCGGGAAGCATTCGGTGTGAATTGGCGAGTATGTTCGTGCCCCAGGGATAGCTGGGGAACTCTGCAATAGACCACAGTTACATAGAAAATAAAGAGTACAAATTTTCCCAACATTTTTTTTCATAGTGCGCGCCTGCATAACTAAGCGAAGGTCTATGCCAAATCTTAAGTCTCTAGGGTAAGCGGTATTGGCTGTGGGTTGAGAATCTGTCAGTCAGTCAGTCGGGCCTACAGATTTATAAGTTTTGATTGGGACGGAAATGTTTCCTTCTTCGTGTTACATACGTTTGCACAACTTTATGATCCCCTTTTAACATTTTCAATGGATACAGGGTATAAAAATTAGATTTCTTCAAAACACTTAGACCCAACCTTCAAAAATTAAAAAAAAAAAACGTAAAAGCCGCATCATTTCCAAACATTTTGGGTGGCTGAACATGTCGGTAAATCTCAAAAATATCAGTATAGAAAAATTGTCAAAAATTTGCAATAAATTTTGTTTTTGGTGTAAGAGATAGAGTTTTGACATATGGGACACATATTTCTTTTACTACCTGGCAGATCAAATTTATTGTCAATTTTTGCCACGCCCCTGCCGCTCCCGCAATTGGGAAAAAACGGTATAACTCCCACAGTTTTGTTTATAGATGGTTTGTACCTTCTAGAGATATGTAGTTATCAAGATTATTTATCGATTTGCCAAAGGTATGATAAAGATCGAAAGAACTATACTGAAGTTATGACCAGAAGAAAGTTCGCTCCCGCAGCGCCACAGTAGTGGTGCAATCTATTGGTCAGTTTTCAAATTTTCACAGTAGTGGCGCCAACTATTGGTCAGTTTTGAAAATCCAGTAGAGGCGCACTCTATTGGTCAAGTTATGACCAAAGGAAATTTCGCTGCCGCAGCTGCGTTGCTACTGCAGGTACAGAGTATAATACAGTCGGACTTGACAAACTTTTTTACTTTTTTTCTAGTTGAGTTTATAATGTTCTTGAAAACGGAATAACAAAAACTTAAATCAAGTTTCTACGCACTTAAAAAAAGTTTTTTATAATTGAGAACATTGTATTACACTGTTTTTGATAACGCTTGCGTTCTTCTTGAGTTCAATGCTCACTTTTTTCGCACTATAAGTGCACTTATATTACGGATAAGTGGATAAATGTTTACTCAAATAAAGTGTAAAACGAACTTGTTCTAAAAAAAATAAGGAATAGAGTATCTTCTCATATATTTTAGGATTGGGATTGAATAAAGCCCGCATTTAAAAAAAAATAACAATATAAATCGATGCATCGATCATTTGTAGACTTTTAATATCAATTTCGATATTTTAAAAATTCAAACAGTTAAAAATTTATGATATTTAGATGTCGCTGTACATTTATCAATTATTTTCTAGTACAAATTAAGAAGATTTAGGGCCGGTTTCACATCTTGCCATAAACTAACAAATAGCAGAGTAAATTGTAAGTTTATCAAACACCAGAAGAACAGAAATTGACGCTTAATGGGCAAACACTGCAAACAAATATTTGCTTTGCTAAGCAAAAACAAGCACAATTTTAATTGTTTATTAATAATCAAACCCACGCACACTTCCAAACCAGAGGCATACTTCAATGGGTCAAGTGGGTGGTCAAAAAAAAAAAAAAAACGCTGACAGTCATCAAGCAAAACGTTGAAATTGGGCCGGGTTGTTGCCATTTATTAGGCCAACTCTACCCGGCCAAATTTCCAAACCAATTCAGCAATAAAACAAAATTTAAAAATACATTTCAACTCGGTTCATTCAAGATGGACCGAAGAGAAACCGGAGAAGAGTACGTGCCATAAGCCCAAAAAGTCATAACAAAATTTGATATCCGTTTCCGTGCAAATTAAATGCAAAACGATTTGTCTTTCGTGTGTGCACGTGATGTGTTGTGGTTAATTGGACGCCTTTTGGATTTGATTTAATTATTTGTGGAGGGGACGCACAAAGTTCATTGCCACAAAACAGCAAAAAGTTTCACCATTTGAGAGAAATATTTGAATAATTATGTCAAAGCGAGAATTTCATGTGTATAAGTCATTTCAGTCCCTTTTCCTCCTCCCACTCCACCTCCTTCTGCTCTTTGCATATTATACAAGTATTTTCATTTTATGGCTGTTAGTTGTTGTTGCTTTTGTTTTTGTTGTTTCGGGTTCTGCTTCGTTGACCAACAGAGCTGGTAAGTTGGTCGGTTAGACGGTTCGCCCAGTTGGTTGCGCTTTGATTGCTTTGTGTCGTTCCCTGGGTCCAAAATGGGTGAGTTGAGTGACTGCCAGTTCTCTCCCTGTGTGTGTGTGTGTGTGTGTTTCTGTGTCTCAAAAGCTTTACGTCGGAAATTAGTTTTAATCCACTTCCTCCTCTGCCAGCCACAGAGCCACATCAGCAGCATCTTACTCTGATGCTTTCCGTTTTATTTCGCTTTTAAAAATGCGTAATAAATAAATAAAAAGTCTCGAACCATAGCTAGGTGGTGGCCTGAAGTTGTCAATTAGACCCGTCACGTGCACATCGTTGGAACGTCATTTAAAAATCTCTTTGGTATTGACTTTAGTCTTCCAAGCGCCTCCCACGGTCAACTTAATTACTTGTGTGTTAATGGCATAAAATATGCGCCTTTTTCGAATTGAGGTTTATTACCAACTCCGTTAAGAAAAAGTTTTTATTTTGGGGGTCATTAAACCACAAAAAAAAAATAACAACAACCAGGGTAAGATTTAAGAATTTTAAGCAAATATTTAAATGAATTTATAATCATACCAAAAATCCAGGAATTGTTTATATATTTTAAAATGATTTTGCAATTTATTTACCTGCAACGAAAGAGAAAAGTTTTAATTAAAATTAATTATGCATTGATGTGTGTCAAGTTGTTTGTTTAAGTGAAAGAATTAAATGCCAAGAAATGTGAAACATATCTCAAATGGTTGTCCAAGTTGTTGGTCTTAATTTTTGTATCGTCGGTTTCTAGATGCACGCTAGGTTTTGGATCGAGCATGGGTTCAAATGGACTAAGTTGATACTTAGCCTAATTTTTGGAAGCATATTTTCATTACCACCGAGGGCCATTTGACATTCTGTGACGCAGTTAAAAAAAAATTCGGAAACGAAGTATCTACTTGAGATCCATGAAACTCAATTGCATAAACCAAAAAATTAAATTTTAATCTCCGGTTAAAAAGTGTTTCAGACAGAGCTCGCCAATAACCCTTAACACTTTTTTCAGTGCGATCAGCCCACTGACAAAACAGAAAAAAAGACAACTCAGTCTCTTACTGAGCGAAACACTATTTTCCCTTCTCATGTGTTTTCTGTTGAGCATTATCTGTTGATCAAAACAAACGAGACAGGCCGTCAATAACAACTGAGAGGGACACTTGTGAGCGAGCGCTTTCTTCAAATGAGCAAAACAAAATAAGTGTCAGCAAAAAGTGTTATTTGTTTTGTTCGTGTGTTAGGCGGTGGGCTTATGTACTATATGTGCAATGTACATAATTAAATAAATATGGTTTTTAGGCGTTAAGCAATTACCAAAAACTAATATTTTCTGTATTTCATTTGATAGGTTAATAATAATAAATTTCTCCATACTACACATATGTACAAAGTTCGTTGACTGAGACAAACACACACACACACAGGCATCCCAGTCACAAACTCGCTTACATTTGTAGAAGACACTTTGGAAGTCGGCTATCGGCAAAACGGTCAGTGAAAGACATGTGCAAAACAGAAACGAAAAAAGCACTCTTTGGTTGAGCGAATACAGCTATTAAGCAAAACAGAATTAAAAGTGTCTTTTTGCAACCTCTTTTCGTTATGTCTGGAACAGAACAGTTTTACACAGACACGCTTGCTGATATTGTTAACAGTTTTTTGCGAGCTCTGGTTTCAGAGTCTCTTATTTCGGTGTGTAGATTGAGAATAAAACGCAAGATATTTTCCCGGTTTTATATAAATTGATTTCAAGCTCGACTAAGCCGGTTTAAAAGTGGCTTAGGGCTTTATTTCAAAATTTATTTAAGCTTGGAATTTAAAATTTTGGTTGTATGTTAATTTGACTATAAATAAACTCTCCTAAAATGGTATTGAAAAATTTTAAATTTTCTATAAAAGAACTATATATAGACACAATTCGATAGGGTCGAAGGTCTAGCTACTAGTACTCTAAGCACCACTCTAACCTCTTAGATTTAATATTGAATATTATATCTAAATTTGTAAATAAAATAAATAAATAAATAGACACAATTCGAGCGACTGGGACTAGATCAAGCAGTTCTAAATGACACTTTAATTTTTATACTCTTAACCAGGGGTGCCCAAGCCTATTCCGCAACCCACGCATTTGTTTTTGCTTTGCGTAAAGGAATAGCCCGCACGCGCATACGATTCACGCGGCCATAAGATTATAAAAAGCAAAAACAATTTCATATGCGTGCTCTCCTCTCTTTCTTTCCGAGCTAAGGTTTTGTTGTTGGCGCGTGCAGACCTGCTACAACATCATATGTGACATTCTTCCCTCTCTCCCCTATGTCTGTGACAAATTAAAAAGCAACAACAATGTTGACTTTTCTTGAGACAGCAACGACCACACACACAAACAAAAATCTGTTTTCTATTTATATTTCTTGTTGTTGTTCTTGCCTAAGTTGTATTTTGTGCATTTGTAAGCATCCCTGCTCTAAACCAAAGATACTCAGAGTATATTGTCTTACGCGACTACAATTGCAATCTATTAAATCTTGATGAAAATCTAAACTCACACAATATTGCAAGTTGCGCGATTTTTTGGGCCCTTCAATCTAAGATCAGGTTTACCATAGCTATCTATCAAACTTTCATGATATTCTGAACTATTTTTAAAATAATACGATGGTGGAAAATCGAAGTACAGGTATGTAAAACTAGAGTTTAATAACATATTCGTCAATTCATTTTTGTCTTTGTGTAACGTGTTTTATTCACGTTATTAGCAAGTTTAGCTGTGTTTCGTGGAGTAGAACTCTCAAGTCACTCCGAGGTGCTCAGGGTTTAGAATGTGGAGTTACACAGAACAAAAGGCAAGCCAAAATCAAGTCCGATTGATTTGATCTCGACTCTGGGATTGAAATTTCAAGTACGAGTCGTACTAGATTCACTTGAATCAAGCACGAAAGGATTGGAACAATCCTAAAAGGCTTGGACCAACCCAAAAACGCTCATTTCAAGTACTGACTCGAGATTGCAGTAAGTACGGAATTCCACTGTCAAAGCGAAAGAACGAAAAAAAACTGAGAGCAAGTTCGAAACTGAGAGTGAAAAGCTCTCTCAGGCTAAATGGGTACACACCAGAGAACTGCATAAATCACTTTTTTCTTGATTGGCTCATACACAAAAATTCTTACTCGCATTTAATCAATCAACAGTTGAATATAGTTGAATGAATTGAGTTGAATATATTCAACTGACAACGCAATCGTATCGAGCGGCTGAGTTAGAGTTATGTGATCCAACGTGTATGTTCATATTTATTCATCGAACAAAACTCAGTATTGAATATAATCGTATGCATACCGGCAAACGCATTGTGTGTTCGATCGAACAAAACTCAGAATTGACTGATGCCAGAGCATTGCTCTTTCTCTCTCTCTTTCCATATCTGCCAGCAGCGCCTATGCGTCTTTGCAAGAGTTTATTCATACGAGGTGATTTTCGCTCACTCTAAACAATCGTCGTTGAGCCAAACGAACAATCAGCCGAACTGATTGGAATGAAGTCGAACATGATTATAATCAAAGTGCCAAAAATTGGTTCGAATAAAACTCTGCTGTGAACATGTTGAGTATGCAAGTTTCATGAATAGAGCGCGAAGTCTGTTTATTCGGGTGTTGAGTAATGTGTGAGAGCGTTTTGCAATCGAACGAAGCCGATCTCTGGTACACACACATATACAAATCTTTCTGTCAGTTCAGCAGTTTTTGTTGGTGTGGGTTTTTTGCGCTAACCGTTGCCTTGGAATTCCCTACCAGTTACAGCACTTCCAGCATGAGAAGGTAGCTGCTGAATTGCAGTTGATGGGTCAAGTCTATTGAAGAGACTTCGACATCGACCAACCTCCATTGTAATGTTGTTTGTGTCCTGTTTTTATAGTTGTATGCAAGCTAATGACCTCGAGCCGGCTAGAACTTGCTGGTTTGATAATCAAAAAAGTCGTTAATAAAGTAGCATGGAGTTCTTGTGAGTTGCTCAATCTCATGTCATTTTTAGTGCAATCGTTTTTCGGATTATATATAGTTCGAGTATCGAGCTCAATTTAATCTGGGGTACTCTTGCACCAAGCCGACTTCGAGATCAAATCAAGTACGAATATCGAGCTTAAATCATTATAGGATCTTCTGATTGGATCCGACTGAGGGATCAAATCGAGCTCGAATAACAAGATAAAATCAATTCATTGTGAGCTAAAGTCGGGATCAAGTCGAGAATTTTGGTATTGAAAATTCCGTACTTAAATCAATTGACCAACTTCTGACATCGTTTGGGATTGATTTCATTATAGGAACAATTTGATATAAAAGAAACAAAACTTTCTCAGTTTAGTTCATTAATTTCAATAAGAAATAACACAGGATTATGCTAAAAATATATTATATTTTAACGGACACTTAAAATATTCCACTAAAGTGAGGAAAATTGCCATTTTAGCAGCGCTTCAGTGGCAGTAAATTGCCTAAAGTGATGAAAATGTTAAAGAAGAAATGGGAAGGAAGAGAGCGAAAAAGTAAGGTGGGGAGGTTTAAGCTAACCTGTGAAGGTGGTCCAGTTAAGCCAGCTTCATGTCTCTCTCTCTCTCTCACTTTACCTTCTTGCATCTATCCAAACACAATGCGAGGCTAAATGACAGATACACACATATTCACTCAGGGGCTATTATGGCTCAAGAGGAACGGACAATGGAACTACGTTCCATAGTGTATGTGTGTGTGTGTCAAGAGGCATAGGGCAATGGCAACAACGACTAGAGCTAATGGATGAGCTGTCTCAGCTCAGTGTTCGCTTGTCAACGTACTCGTAGTTAGGCCATTGCCAGTGTAAAGATTTCAAAGCAGGATGAAAAATGCAATTGGTGAAAATTAGATGTTCATTTTAGTGTTTCAGTTAATTAGCTCGCCTTAATTGCCACTTAGCCTAAGTAATTATTGGTTGTATTCCTGATTTTTTTTTAAGCTAGACCTGTATATATCCCATGGCTTATTTAAAGCAAATTTTTGAAATTTTTTCTTAAAGGAATTGCGATTCGGGATATCTAATATGAATTGAATGTTAAATGGTTGAAAAAATATCCCAAACTCTCTCCTAAGTTTTAATATCGAATAAGGCACCAAAAGTGAACTAAATTTCCATTTTCCCCAATTTCTTGACCTTATTAGATGTTTCCGCATCTTTTTGGAATATTACCCAATATTTACTTTTACCTTTTGGCTTCCTAGAAATCTACCAATTCCTCGAAATACCACTTAACCCATTTAATTAACTTCAACTGAATCATCTACATTTTGTGGTTCACAATGTGAGAAGGTTGACACAGCAAACCAAATAAAGATTGGCTGATGATGGACAGCACAAAACTCAACCACAAGCCATGATGATGCTGCTGAAGCTGATGCCTGCCTTGGCCAAAACAATGGTCAATACACCGTCAATACAATGCAGTTATGACCACTGGCAAATGTGTGAGTGTGTGCATCTGATAGATACATTTTTACAACAGGTAATAGGTTGCTGCCAAATGCCTGAAAATTGGCCAGCGCTCACTGGAAGCAAGGTACATAAGTGGCTGGATCAAATTCGGTTCTGTTGTTGTTGTTTTTTTTTTTTTTTTTTTTTTTTGCAGCTGGGGCGATGAATGCACTTTTGGACTACCTGTAAGTAACAACACCAACACTCACTGAGTGTGAGTGTGTGTGTGTGTTTGAGTTTGTTGTGCCTGCTCCACACAGTTTGGTATTCTCTTTGTCAAAAAGCTTCGTTTCGCTTTTCATGCATTTATTTTGGTTCTTTGTTCTGTTCTGTGTTCTGGCTTTGGCTGCTGAGGTAAACGCCGATTTAGCCAGCGGGTTATTGTTTAGATTATATAAACTGCAGACAAGTCCAACCAGAGCTGGCAGGGCAGATGGTTTTGTTCTTGTTTGGTTCTTCCGTTCCTCACCTTTGGCTTTGGCTTTGGCTTTGCCTTTGCCTCTCTCCCTGTTTGGCTGTCTTCTGTGGTATCTTTACGACTGATTGTATTTCCTTTTTGTAATCATTATCGACTATTACACGCTGTTGTACCTAAAAAAGGTTGCCCCTATACGCGCAGCTGTAACACACTAGGAGATATCTATTCTATTTGTGGTGCTGGTGGTGGAAAGTAATTGCAAGTAATTAGTTGAATTTAAAATGCATCGAATAATGTTCACCAGCCATATGAAATTCTACTTCTTGATGATCTTTTTTTAGTATGGGCCTTACCCATACTATCAACAGTGTTTTTAACGTCTTGCATAAAATTTTAGATTTAGTATTCGTATGCTCCGATTTAAATGCCTCCTTAATGAAATGTGATTTCCCCATTGCCACTTGTGATATGCATCACAGCTCTTTATTAATTAATATCGATTATTATGTGTTCTGTGCACGAACTGTGCAACATTCTTCTAATTTTGAATTTCACCTTTATACTATAAGTCTTAGTTCTATTAGAAGCTGCAATTTAAATGTTAACTGGTTGTCGGTCCTCTCGCATGCTAATTTGGAGACGTGTTATGATAGCTTTATTAATGTTGTTCTGAATATCGTCAATGAAAACGCTCAGAAAAAGAAGCCTGGCTCGTTCAAACTTCCTTTCTTTATTTGCTAATCATCCTAATGCTACAAGTACATTATACTTAAAATTTAAAACGCTAGTCACAGAAGTTATTAAATTTAGAAATGAAACATTTATGATCCTACTTAAATATTATCTTAAATCGTAACATTCAATACATATCTGAGTTTTACATATATTTAACATTGATAAATAGCTAAAAAATATTTTATTTATTTTCTTTTAGTTTTGATGGTTTGTGGTTCGTAGGTGCGATTCTAATTTAATCATAAACTGCGTGGCGTTTCTTATAGTCTTAGTTTCGTGTGGTAGTCGGTTCCAACAGCGAACAGCATAGATAAAGAAATGCTTTTCTGATAATGCAAGCCTAACTTTTTATACCCTAGTAGAGGGTATATTAAAATTGTCCAGATGTTTGTAACGCATAGCAGGAAGCAACTCCGACCATACAAAGTATATATATTCATGATAAGCATGACGAGCTGAGTTGATATAGTCATGTCCGTCTGTCCGTCCGTCCGTCTGTCCGTCTGTTTCTATGCTATCTCCTCCGTCAGTTTTAAACCTATCTCAACCAAACTTTGCACGAAGCATTTTGGTACAAATACGCTGCACATTTGTCGGAACCGACCGGATCGGATGACTATAGCATATAGCTGCCATAAGAACGTTCTGACGAAAAAGTAGTTTTAGGGAGAAAAACTTTTTTTCTTCAAAGCAAACGTCCCCATTCCTCGTATTTATAAGTTTTCTATGCTTTTACACAATTCCACCAAATTTTATGAAAATCGGCCAACTATATATTATAGCTGCAATACAAAAGATATGTCTGAAAAAAGTCTTAGTATGAAAAACTTTTTTGTTTTTAATGCTATCGGCTCCCAAACTTGTTACTGATCAATATTATATGCTACCACACAGTGCCAAATATGATCCAAATCGGATGACTATAAACTATAGTTTCCATAGGAACTATAGGTCGAAAAGTAGGTCTAGTGAGAAAAACTTTTTTGTTCTCAATGGTAGCGTCTTTATACCTTCCACTTGTGAATATTATCAGTTTCCACACAATTTTGGAGAGTTTGGTCAAAATCGGACGAATATATGGTATAGCTGCCATATAACAAACTGGCAAACAAATGGTCAAAGTAGAGGCGCCATCTTATTGCTGAGTTTGGGGGGAATAACTCAGCTAAGAATGCTCGACGAAAATCATTTAATTCCTTTATTTATATAAATTATACAAGCTACAAGGGTATATAAATTTCGGTCGAGCCGAAGTTAGTTTTCCTCTATTTTTTACATATAATATTGTTCGTTCTTCTTGACATACTGAAATTAAGTTTCTGGTACAGGTATTAAGGTTCATGAGTCCAAACTATTTTATGTAAAAGAACTAGACTTCTTACGTCCATCCAGGACTGCAGGAATTTAAACCGAATTTAAACTGGCAGAAAGTTCATTATCAGATATTGGTTTCTGAGGATTCCGTACATATTGCTTGTGGCTCTGATTATATGGTCTTTCCATGTAAGGGATGAATTAAATGTAAAACCCAAATTGCTGGCTCGCTCGATATTAATTATTGACAAGTGGCAAGTTGTAAGTCCTAACACTTTTGTTGCTGATAACCAAGCATTTTGAGTTACATGGGTTTAGTCCAAGTCCATTTCTTTCAGCCCAATCACTTATTTTATCTAATTCACTATTGCACACTTGGACACATTCATTAATCTTACACAAGGGTTTACTAACATATAACTGAACATCGTCTGCATACATATGAGCCGTCGTACAGCTTCTACCTTTCCTAAACACTGACTGATTGTCATGAAAAAGTTGTTCAGAGATCATAAATAGATTTATTTGTTTTGCCATTAGATTTTCGAGAATTTTTGATAAGAAAGGCAATATCGAAATTGGTCTATACTCATTGGAAGATTTTGGTATAGCAATTATCTTGGCAGCTTTCCATTTATCAGGAAATGTGGATGTTGTAAGGGCAGTGTTTAAAGTTTACCTTATGTATTGCAGTATATATGGAAGAATAAGTTTCAATAATTTTGGGGTTATATTATCAAAACCTGTAGCATTCTATTTGATTTTCACAATTTATTCTAGGATCTCACATTGATATACCCACACACAAAACTAAATCTATTATCACAGGTTTTAAAAGGTTGACTATTTAGGTACATGTTGTGACTTACATCAGGTACGTGAGATTTAGCAAATATACTATTAAGTTCATTAGTGTTAACGTCAATTTTATGATGGGATTTTGTCTTGCCAACTCCAAGATTTTTTAGAAGTGACCATGTTTGTGTACTTGTTCCTGTATTTTTAAACTTATCACAATAATAATCTTGGTACACAAAAGGGTTAAAAAAATTGAAAAATCTTCGTAATAAGTTTTACAAACGCTTTACTTATAGCAATGATCCTGCAGATGGCGAAAAATATCGGCTATATAAACGTGAGTTCGAGTTTTTGAATAAGTTTTTATACATGCAGTATATATCGAACGTCGAAAATCGATTAGAAACTAATCTTCCATTCCATCGACTATGAGCTTTGTTTCACTGTCATCAAATACGTATAATGGAATAGTGAATCTGTTTGCTGTCTTTTTTAGCACCAATTTTGAGCCAAAGAGTGTCTGGGATGACCAATTTACTCTTGATTCCATTCCTTCGATTCTTCATGTCGGCATCATTCCCATATCGGAAGATGACGTTTTGGAAGCAATTTATGACTTCGATGACTCATTTAAGATGGACAGTGATGGAATTTCTTCTTTTCTTCTCAAGAATTGCATTGGCGAGCTGTGTGAGACTCTCACTATGATGTTTCTAAATCCCTTGCACTTGGGTAATTTTTAAATAAGTGGAAGGTAGCCTCAGTTATTCCAATTCACAAAAAGGATTCAAAAAGCGATGTCTCCAATTATAGACCAAAGCATTTGAATTTTCTTATAAATTCTCACATAGATCCCAATCAGCATGGTTTTTTTCTTAGCCGTTCTAGGGTTACGAATCTAACAGTATTTAGCAATATTTGCATTTCTGCATTTGAAAATCGTTGTCAAGTCGATGCAATCTACACAGACTTCTCTAAAGCATTTGACAAAGTTTGTCATAATGCCCTTTTGTCTAAGCTCTCTAAGCTTGGTTTTCAATCTTCCATCCTCAATTGGATTGAATCTTATCTTGATGGCCGATCGTATCAAGTCCTCATTAATGGCAAATCTGGCCTCCCTCAAGGGAGCGTACTGGGTCCGTTGCTATTTACGCTATTCATTAATGACATCGGTTGCCTAATTAATTCGCATTATCTAATGTATGCTGATGATTTGAAAATTTTTAGATCTATTAAAAGCCTTAGTGATCTGAATTCTGTTGCCGACTGGTGCGCCCGAAATTTACTGCCTCTTAACTTTTCAAAGTGCTTTTATGTAACATTTGAAAAACTCAAGCTGCCGATTCTAACCTCGTATTCCATTGCTCATCACGCTTTGAGTCGTCAATATGAAGCCTTGGACTTAGGGGTGGTGTGATTAGAGATCGACTGTGAAAAAATCACTGAAAATACCCTTTCTCTTGTGCGAAAATTGGAAGCACACAAGACAAGAGATTTGCGCTGTGTAAAGCCAAATATTAAATCATTCAGAGTGCATGATTGTAAGGATTAAATCTGAATGTCGTCAAACACGGGTACTGATTTATCCATATTTATTCACCATCGTATATATGCATTCAAATGGTCTAGTTCGTCTAGTTCGTGTAGAAGTTTAGGTTAATTTTAAATTTTTTCGTCTCGAGCCCTCATTGTGTGACGTTCAAACGGAACTCACCTAAACACACACACACTCTATAAAAACTGAATGTGGTTAACAACAGAGTTTCCAGTGAACACCAAAGTGACCTCAAAGATAACCCGTAAATCGGTTTCATGCCTGAATGCGCCCAATCAACCAACACCCCTATCGATGTCTCCCGTTGAAATTTAAATTCTTTACCAATTTGGGGGGTGCGACAACACAACACAAAGTGTCTGATTTCTTTCAATGAAAACTGACACCGAGTTGACAATAATTGGATTATGGAAGAGAAGAAAAAAAAAAGAGGGCAAGTGAGCAAGTTTATTAACACATTTATTCAGTTTCAAAGTCAACAGCATCTGCAGATTTAAAATCAGAACTTTAAGCGGCATATGCAAAAGTTTTGCACAAAAGTTAACCGCACCGACTGACTTTTACTGCCCCCTTCCAACCATTATAGTTCGTTCCGAAATTGGGTCAACTGGAATTGCAGTCGGAGAGCTGTTCATGTTGCCTTTTGTGCTGCACGCGAATGGGTTAGGTGCCCCCATGTGGCATGTTAAGCACACACACACACAATTAACAATCGTTTAGTTGAAACGCTTAACCTCAAGTTATTCAGCTTGCCACCTCCTTTTTAGTAAATATTTTCAAGGGTTTCGTTTTGTTTAGAGCAGAACATGTAATTAATTATTAATAATCGGGATAATTGCATGCGAATGATTCCCCTAAGGATGAGTGTTTTAATGCATTGAAATGGTTGTTAAAACACAAATAGCTTAATCCTCAACAACCGACAATTGTGCAAATGTTTACCAAATGAATTTAAAAAAAAACAAAGTCAAATCCAGAGGGTAAAAATTATAAAAAAGAAAAAATACAAGAAAAAAAAACTGAAACCTGTTAAAAATAATAACTTGTGACTCCACATCAGTGTTTTAAAAACAGCAATAAGTTTCATTTCATTTGCTTTGCTTCTGCTTTTGATAAAAACAGAAACCGCAGCTAAATCTAAAGCAAAAAAGGATTATTGAGAAAAAGCAAACAGCAGCAGCAGTCGTCGCTTCATCATTTCTGATTTTAATTTTGATTTTGCTTTTGTTCAGTGGCGTAAGTCGAAGCTGCAGCACGTGTTCGCTTTCAGAAGTCGACTGAAGCTTTAGCATTTTGTTTTTGACCTCGCTCAACACACACAATGAAACATTTACCGTTAGTCGGCTCGGCTAGGTTGAAGGTAACAACAACAGCGCGCTGAAAAACAAACAAATGTTGTTGTTGCGTTGCGTTAAATTTTGGTAGGCTGGTAAATTCCAAGAAAATATCGTGGCTACAGCGCTGCCGTCGACACACATGCTGCTGCTTTGACTTTCGGCACTGAACAAAATCATCAGCAAATCCAAAACTAAAATCAAAACCATAAAGCGACGTCTGCTGCAACATATTTTGCTTTTCATTTGGATGCGACGCACAGTGGTCCAGAATCGTTTGGGCAAAATTCTGTAACTTTTAAACCGCTCAAAATTATGAATTCATTTATTTTTTGTTTGATTAAAAATTGTTCAAGTTCCGGAGCTATAGAGCGCCAAACTCAAAATTTCGTAAAATATGTTTAATTTCAAGCTTTTATAAGCCATATTAATAAAGCTAGGGTGCTGATTTTTGGTCAGAATCTATATAAGGTAATGCGCAGCTGATTTTTCAAAACTACAATTTAATCGGTCAAGTTTTAGGTACATATATTATCAAAAATTTCACATCTGGTGTTACCTTTGTTGCACCTGAAATCCACAAAAATTAGTGTAGGGCTCCAAATTTTTATCAAACTTTATTTTTTTAAGTTTCTTGTTTCCAGATTTCGACAAAGTTTCGAGCTAATCGGACATCATTTAGATGTAGCTCCCATACAAAATCAATATTTTTTGTATAATTTTTACAGAAAAATTCGACTTTTTTTTAATATTTATGAAAATCAATATTTTTATTTGTGTAAATTAAGTTTTAAATTATTTCTTTTTTTGATTCCATCTTTCTACCAAGTTAAAAGCCAATCGGACATCATTTAGATATAGTTCCCATACAAAATTAAAATTTTTTCATATAGTTTCAAGAAAAATTTAAAAATGAATATATTCGCTATGCAGCATGCATGTAATGACGATTACACCGAGCGGACGAGTCGTTAGCGTTGCGAAATTGATTCGTATACCTCTCGAACATCACGTTGCATACGTTACAATGACGATACGAGCCGTGTGCGAACGGTCTAAGGCGTACACAAACAAACCTTGACTGTTTTCAAATCAGTCACTTTTTCTCGAGTTGGGTCTCGATCGGTGTCGGCTAATGATATTTTCCTTAAAGGGGACATATTAGACTGTAAAATGAAGCAATAAATTTTTTGAAGACTTTTGAAGACAACTTTCGCCAGCATCGGAAAGTTTAAGAATAGGTGTAAAATAGGTACCTGCGGCAAAAGCAATTGTTGACAAACTACAACTTCGACTTTGAAACGTTATATATTTATAAAACGAGAAATAGTACACCTATCCAAAAAATTTTAACAACTTAAAAAGGCTTACTATTGCAGAAGATATGATAAGTCAAACTTAGTTAATAAACCAAAATTTGTGGATTTTTCGGAATGCGAAAAGTTTAGGCGGCTGTAACATTTATATTCGTAAACATAATTAATTGTGTATTTAAACTGTCGATTTATCCAAAAAAAAGTTTAACTTTTATGAAATTAGTGTTATGTCCAAGGCGGGGCGCGACTGGACCACTGTGCGACGTCGGTTTTCATCAAAAGCTAAAGCAGAAGCAAGAGTTCATATTGATAAGTTGAAAACAGTCGAAGTTGTGAAAAGCAACAATTTTGTAACTTTTGCTAATTCGACAGAAGCCATTTTGAACACTGGTCTAAATTATGTTTGTTAAGCTCACATCCAAACGAGGGTTGTTTAATAGCTTGACCGCTCACTTTCTCAAACCGATTGGTCATTCCTTGATTCAGATTACACGCCTGAAATGGCTTTTAAAATGTTGTATAAGAAGCTGAATGCCGCACTTGACATTTCTGTTTTTGAATCAAATGCAAGTAGAAAGCCGCGTGGTTTGCTCGTAGACTGTCATACCTTAAAAATCAAAAATCCAAACTCTATACGAAATTTAAGAAAACCGATTCCTAAGTTGATTTCTCAAAGTATGCAGTAGCTAAATCAAAGTTCTCTCTTCTCAACACGGAGTGCTACAATAAATACCTATCTCCCAACCCAAAACTTTTCTACTCCTTTGTTAATTCTAAAAGGAAATCTTTCCTTAATCTCTCTATTATAAAAATGACACTGCTACTAATCATGCAGACATTGCTCATTTATTTGCAGATTTCATTCAATCAACATACACATCTGCTATCTATAAATCGGCTTCATCTTATCCGTATGCAATTCGCCATACTTGTGGTATTTTAATGCCAGTTATTCATGGTAAACCATCTTTTTCGTCTGAGCCAGACAACATTCCTGGTTGCGCTAGTGCTTCAAGTAAGCCTTTGGCGAGTCTATTTCATATGTCTCTCAATAATTCGATTCTACCCACTAATATGGAAGGAATCTTTCGTTATACCCCTCCAAAAAAAGGGAGTAATTCTATCATCGAGAATTATCGTGGCATTGCAAAATTATGTGCGATCCCTAAGCTATTTCAGAAACTTATCACTACTCAGTTGCAACACTTTTGCACCTCCATTATTTCTCCGACTCAACATTACTGACTTTAGCAAAGCGTTTGATTCTGTAAATCATCTTCTTCTCTTGCATAAGCTTTCAGTAATAGGTTTCCCTGAATTACGGCTCAATTGGATCTCTATGTATCTGTCTCAAGTATCTCGTCTGATATCTTTTTTTGCTCATAACTTGTGTATCGCTCATCCGATCTTTATCATTCCTTCAGCAAATCGATAAATAATTTTGATTACTAGATATCTCCAGAAGGATCGAACAATCTATCATCAAAACTGTGGGAGATGACGTTTTTTCCAAATGCGGGGGCGTGGCAAAATTTGAAAATAAACTTGATCTGCCTGCAAGTATAAGAAGTATATGTCCCATACATGTCAAACCTTTATATCTTACCATCTCTGAGATCTGTGCGTTCACACAGGACGGACGCACGGACGGACAGACGGACATGGCTATATCGACTCGGCTGTTGATGCTGATCATGAATATATATACTTTATAGGGTCGGAAACGATTCCTTCTCCCTGTTACATAATTTTGCACAAACTTAATATACTCTATGTACCTTCGGTACAGAGTATAAAAACTCCCCTATCTGGATGGTGAAGCAGGTTAAATACTATGTAAACCTTTAATGTTGACAGAAAATTGTTAACTATTACTCCACAAATAAACAAATAAACTAACGTCTTTAGCTGGGGATGGCAGCTAGCTGGTCAATTTCCCCCCTCAATTAACTGAACAAGTAAACATATTCTTGTTTAAATGCTATTTTTTGTATAGTTATGCAGTAGCTCACTCGAAAACAGCTAAAGTATTATTTGTAATTCACCTTTCTATTTTAGTAAAATATTTCCCCACACTCATCGCTGGCTTTTTAATACTAAAGCTAATGTTAATTTGCATGTAAAATGGCAATCTGCAAAATGCAAACCTGAGCGATTTCAAGCCCAAGAGATTAGGCAAAATGTGTCCGTTGGAGTGTAATAAGATGCTTTGAAAGCTTGACAGGCGGTAAAATGTGTTAATAATGCACACACACACACAAACAACACTTCTAGCAGGAAATGCATGTGTTCGGTTGTTTGAATGTTTGCCCATCGCGCTAGCCTACTGTGCCGAATTTGACAAAACAGGAAACGTGCTAAGCAAATAACAGATCCAGCAGAGATAAAGGAAGAAGAAGTTGTGATACTGTCCAATTGAGAATTTTGATTCCTATCAATGGAGGGGGGGTCTAAAGTTCCAATTTTCCCCTAGAATACGGCAAAAAACGTAGTACTGGACGAACACCAGTGTGATGGTAGTAAGCGAAGCATTATTAACAAAGCGAGCAATTCAACCGCCTCATGCTCCCAACGTGCTCCACTAAGAGCAAAAAAGGAGTACACAATGATGGTTTCGAGGCCCTTAAATATATCTGACCACATTGTGAAAGGTGTACTTAAAAAAACTCTTCATTTGACCGCCCGCCACAAAGCAGCTCGGATCGAATTTGCACTAAATAACTTTTCAACAAACTGAGCCTTGGTAAAAACAAATGTTTTATTGTTAGTTTTCAAATGAAAACTTTCGGATGAAAGAAAATTTAGTCTAGATTAGGCATGAAATTTGAGTTTGTGAGCAGTCCAGCAACAACAACAGAACCAACAACTTGTGAAACTTTGATTTGAGAAAGGAGCCCCTTTATTTTTCGAAGAAAAATTTTGGTGCCGGGTCGGCAATGGTGGGGGACTATGAGAAAAGTCTTAGTAGAATCCACAACACACAATTGACACAATTGCAGTGTTTTTATCACCAAGTTTCTTTCCCTGCAATATCATATATGCCTTAACTTTGACGGCGCTTTCAGATGAACTAGTATTAGAACTGCATTCATCATTAAGCTGTGATTGATCAGCAACCGACGAAATTTGTGCATAAATATTTTGTAAAACATTGATACAAGTATTTTTTTGTTCAGTACTTAGCGTTACGTTATATCTAGGGTGCAAAAATATACCACATAAAATAGCACTGTTTTCAAAAAAGAATTCCCCTCGGTTTTCTATGAACAAACTTTTTCGCTAGAGAGGACGAAGGCCGGCAAAACACACATGCTCATTTTGGCTTTGCTTGTGTGTGCTTAGCCACGTGAGAGCGCGCTCATTTAGCACTTCTTTGTTGTTGCAAAATGGAGCAATTTAAGCTCGTATACTGTCGGCGTGTCGACGCCGCTGCCGCAGAGCGCCGTTGAATACTCTTTTGACTGGGACGTGCCGGACTCTGACCTAAAGACTTCGTACAAAGTTTGGTTAAGATTTTGGTTAAGCTTCAAAACTGAGGGAGGAGATAGCATAGAAACACACGGATGTACAGACGGACATGTCTATTTCAACTCAAACTCAGCTCGTCATGCTGATCAAGAATATATACTTTGTGCTTGGAAATTAGATTATTCCTTCTATGCATTACAAACATCTTTTAATTTACCGTCAGCAAGGAAGCTGTGGAAAGCTGTGGTGATGGGTGGGGGGTGCGGGGTGTTAACTGACCGTTTTTTGCTCATAACTTGTGAATCGCTCATCCGATCTTTATCATTCCTTCAGCAAATCGATAAATAATTTTTATATCTACTAGATATCTGTAGAAGGTACGAACCATCTATCATCAAAACTGTAGGAGCTCTGAGGTTTTTTCAAAATTGCGGATGCGGGAGGGGGCATGGCAAACAATTAAAAATAAACTTGATCTAACTGCAAGTATAAGAAGTACATATATGCCCCATACATGTCAAACCTCTATCTCTTACCATCTCTGAGATCTGTGCGTTCATACATACGGACGGACAGACGGACATGGCTATATCGACTCGGCTGTTGATGCTGATCAAGAATATATATACATTATAGGGTCGAAAATGATTTCTTCGCCCTGTTACATACTTTTGCACAAACTTAATATACTATATGTACCTTTGGTACAGAGTATAAAAAGAAGAATGGCTTGAAATGCAACAATATCTATAACACATTTTATAATGCTCTTGTACGCCGGCATGGTTAAGAACCAAATCGATTTCCACCAAAGCTTAAAGTCTTTTCCCATTGTCCGAGGTTTCGCTATTCCAGAAAGTTGGCTCAATTCTCTAATTTACACACATGAATTAAATATGTAAGCAACATAAATCTTAATTACAAAACTTTTGACTCCGGCAGCGTTGCCAGACTTCATGTCAAAAAAAAAGGAATTAATTATGCCCAACTCCCTGTCGCCCACTACAGCATATGCGGATGCAGACAGAAACGAATCCAGGAATCGGATGGAAGTTTCGAGTTGAGAGTTTGCGCGGCGAACACAAAAAACAAACAAAAACCTGTACACAAATTATCTATAATAAAAATGCAAAACTTTCCATGTGTGTGTGTGTGTGTGTGTCGAAAAAAGGGTTGAAGTTGGCAAAAAGAAGCGACATGTCGAAAATCAAAAACTCCGACTACTCTCCAGAGAGCCAAACAGCAGCCAGCCGCCGCTGCTGCTGCTGCCGGAACAAATGACAGATGAAACGCACACGACAACAACAAACAACGAGAGGCCAGGACACACGAAGGTGATACGACGAATGGCAAAAAACAGTTGAGTTCCAAAAGCTTCATTGTTCGTGTTTCAGATCAAACCGGAATAACCCCTAATGAAAACAACAACAGCAAACAGAGGGAGCAACTGTTACCGAATCGATTAAATGAATGAGCGACACTCACTTACACACAGACACACACACACACACACAACCAACCGCATCCGTCGCCGCCATATTAGACATGTGGGCGGCAAAAATAATTTATGCCCCAACTTCATTCCACATTTACATTCCACATGCCTGGAAAATTCTCGATTAGAACAGAGAGGAAAGGAGCTGTGTTAGAAAAGCATTGCCTACTTTTCCGGGATGCAAGACACTTTTGTTATTTTGGCTTTAAATTCAGTTGCTCCCGCAAAAACAATTTCCTGAGAGCAAGCAGCGTCGTCAAGTCTCGCGCTGTCGTCGTCGCCGTCGTCTTTGGCCATTCCAACTCGCTCTGATTTTTTAATAGATAGATACACATCGCCAACGATTAACCCGCCCCCTACCCCATAAAAACGTTGAAAACTTGCAACAGCCTTAACCACGAAAATTTGTGTAAATTGCGCGCCCCCAAAAAGTTCCTTTCGTCATCTCAAATGAGAAAACTTTCTCGTCTTGACTCCAAAATCAAAGCAATTTTATTAGCCGCATAGAGATAGACAGAGAGAGAGTGTGTGTGTGTGTGAGAGAGCGAGCTAATGCGTTGCTTTGGCAACTTCTTTTCAAGAACCTTTTGTGCACAAGATTAATGATGTGCCAAAGTCTTGGAGGTTATGCAAATCCCTTTTATCCAAATTGGCTGCCAGACTTAAGGAGAGAAAAAATTGCCAAAGGTAATTAGGCGCAACGAAGCAACAATGCATTGATAAGCCCCACAATAGAATTCAATTCAAAAGTGTGTGTGTGTGTGTGTGCCACGAGAGCACATGACAACCACAATAGTACAACGAGAGCGGATGAGAGAGCGAGTAAGTGCGAGAGCCAATTACGAGAGAATGTCAAGTAGCCTTCGTTCTCTTGAACTGATAAGCAAATGAATTGTAACATGACCACAAAAAAAAATTTGATTTGTCCCGTCGACACGTAATTAGTTTATATTCTTGGAATCTTTTCCATGATGACTAAGTAATTTGAATAAGAAACCTAGAGCAGAGTTCAGCTTTATTCTGCATTAATACTATTTTTTTGTATTTCTGCGAAATGTATGCCAAGTTCAACTAATTAGAATTAGAAAATATATTTACGCTTGTGCATTATTTTCGCAAAATGGAATAGAGAAAAAAAACCAAAAAGATTTTTGCTACTTTTTGGCGCGGTTTTGTTACTTTTGTGCTCATGCACCAATATTTTACTGTTCATCCAAAAGAAACTTCATTCTTTGTTCTTCTTTGTTGCTTAGGTACCTTCACTATCTGCTTGACATCTTCACGGACACATCCTTTCAGTTCCAAAATAATTTTTGGTGACGTTGCCTGTGTGTTTTGGGTCGCTATCCTATTCGAATGTCCAATGACATAAGGTAGCAAAACATTTGAACCATAGTTTCATTAATCATATGGATAGAACCAACGCACTGTAGGAAATTTTCCCAAATTTCAGGAATAACTTAAAAACTTATTTTGCGGTCTAGTTTTTTGCTTTAAGGGTACTGTAATATATTATTTAATAAAATAATAATAATATTATTTAAAAAGTTGCTTTTGAAAAAAAAAAAATTTACTTGGGAATTTTTGGAGATTTTTTTTTATCATGTCTGGCACTTTGACCCGAATTTCTTCACAGCTATTTTTCCGATTTTGATAATTTGTTTTTCGGTGAAAGCTAACACCCAAATGCATCAAATCCATATTTGAAATCTATTCAAAATAATTTGTATTTTAATGAAAACAGCTGTCGCAACTTTAAAAGCGTTTATATCTCCAAACCACTTTTTCCAAAATGGTTGCTCAAATATAAAGAGTACCTGTTCACCGATTTTCAAATTTTATTTTTAATTACCCATAAAACCCTACCATTCTGGTCAGAACTAGGATATGTTGGACCGCTCAAGAAATAACGGAGTTAGGATCAATAAAACCGGAAAGAAAGTCGATTTTCGAAATTTAGACTTTGAAACCCCATAACTCCGTTATTTATTGACCGATCCCAAATATCCTGGTTCCGCGACCAGAATAACATCTGTTCTTAACAAACCCCCGTTTTCAGTTTTCCATTCAGATCAACCGTTCTCAAAAAATTGTTGCAACCATGGGCCTATGTTTTGAATTTTTGGCCAAAACAAAAACAATTAAAAATTACCAGAGATTAAAACCGTAACCTTTAACCGATAAAAACACTTGAAAATTTGTAACCGAAACCATAAACATAACCGAAAAAAATATATTTCTTATAACCGTAACCCTATAACCTTTAACATAACCGGTTATCAGTACCGAAACATAAACAAATATGTATTCCTCTACTAGTAAAAATTTCGATTAGATGTACATATGTGTATACATTGTACAGTGTACAATTTTAGGAAAACTCGACCCACAAAACTGCTCTACTGAATCCAACATATTTCTGGCACGCCGTCATCTTGACAGCTTGGCGCCGATAACTTGACAAATTGTTCTCTGATATTGACAATGGATGGAAGTAAGGAATGAACCATTTTTATTCGCGTTTTGACTCTTGATAAGTTTGCTTAGGGACACTATTGCTACTCTAACATTTTTGAAGTGTTCGCTGCCTAGGTAAACCAGAAATTAAAGAAGCCTGCGTTTTTATGTGCTCAGTGGATAGCAAACCATTTTCAGTTGAAAATAACGTTGGCTTTCGAAAAATCTCAAACCCAATTATCAAAGGCATGGAATGCGAAAAATATATCAACCCGCTAAATGTTAGAGATGATGTCATTCGCTAATCAGGCCTTCTTGCTAAGGACATTCAAAACGTGAACGAGGGAATAGGATTTCCCTTAAAAATTATGGCGGTGGCTGACATGGATCGGTCATTTATTAGTAGTAAGTCGCTAACCAACAATTATATTAGTAAGAATGTGATATACTCGTCTTAAAAATGTGCCTTTTATAAAGCTCGGTTTATTTTTGTTGCAGCTTTGGCAACCGAAGAGATTTTTTTACCCATCTTAAAGACGTTATCATTAAAGTTCTGAATCGATGTGGATGTTTTGCCCATAGCCTTCAGTTAGCCGTCAACGCAGTTTTCAATGCTTCAGCGCTATACTTCTGTAAAAACAACTTAAATTAAATTGAATAAATGAGTTTTCAAATGGAACCGTTTTCGTCCGCATGATTTGTCAAAGTGATATTTTAAACCAATATCCCTAACCGAAACCGGAAACAGAATAAGGTTAATAACCGTAACCGTACCGTAACCCATATCCCACAACCGTAATAGGGCCGTAACCGAAAAAAAAACAATTGGGCAAAACAGTAACCGTAACCCTAACAGTTATTCGTTTCGGGTTTAATCTCTGAAAATTTCTAGACTTAATTTAACCGATTACCTATCGATTAAAAAAAAACGTTTCTTAATATCATTACTGATTTTTGTGTAATTTAATTTTTGTTAACCTTTCAAAAATGAAACCTGAAGGTATACAGTACCCTTTATCCTTTAACCACATATAAATTTAAATAAAAAATAATCGTCTTGGTTTTGAAACATTTGAAGTGTCAATGTTTGTTTACTTTTTGTCTAGTTACTCAATTGAGTTATCAGAAAATACATTTTTAGGCGATCCATCAGTATGGTAAGCTTACCATAGTTAAACCCCAACTAAGCTACATAAACACATAAATATCTTATCAAACGTACGTATCTATTGGTTATGTAAATAATAAAAGAGCGACACTGCACATTGGTCCAGCGACCCCAAATTTTGACCAAATATCCTAATTTTTATACACAAGAGTATGTTAAGTTGGTCAAAGATTTTAGTCCGTAGTGAGTGGACGTTCCCAGCTTAGTGGCATGCCGGTAGTGACACCTGCTGGTGTTTCTGTTAACTTGAGCTCGTACTGGCAAAATGCCAAAAAATGCCGACTAGTCTACGCTGGGTCAGTTCTCAGACAATCTAAAACAGGGGTGCCCAGAATCAGCTTACGGCCGCGTGAAAGCAAATACAAATGCACAAAGTATATCTGAAGCAATAACAACAAAAATAAATAGAAAGAGAAACCCAACTTTTGTGTGTGTGTGCCGTCGTGAATAGCGAAAAGCGTTTAACCACTGCGAGCGAGGCGAGCGCTAACTACGCATGCTTTTTAATTTGCCAGAGACACAGAAGAGAGAGAAGGGAGACACATATGATCTTGTTGTTGCAGGTCTGCAGAGAGGAGAGCACGCTTATGAAATTGTTGTTGCTTTATGTAGGCCAGCGTTGGTCCACGAGAGCGAAGCCAAAAAATGAGAGTGTATTGTGTGTGTGCTTCAGTGTTGCCAATTTTGAAACGTCCCCTATCCGGAAAAAATTCCCTTTTTTTTATTTTATTGTTTATTCATAACTTTTTAATTGTTCTAAGGCGCTCATACAGTTTATCAATTACAAGTATGTGATATCGTTTTTATATTGATTTTCCACCTTCGATAAGCATTTTTCAAAGCGATGCAGCCTTGTTTTATTTGTGTGTAATCAAAATCAGAAGAATCGAATCTCGGTTCACTGCGCTAGAAAGTTTCAACATGCCGAAAGACCTTTACAATAATAAAATTTCTCGAATCTTGGTTAAGAGAACCTGAATTACAGAATTGGATGTCCTTGGAATACCAAGGATCCGGATACGGAGGCATACTGCAAATACAGCAATTGCAGTTTAAATCCAAAGATTGACCAGTTCCGCGCACATGGTCACACAAAAAACATAGCTTGTCCTGTTTTTTTAGTCTTTTAGGCTTGGTTTTATTTGTTTTATTTGATGGGTATGAGCAAACAAAAAATGTTTGTAATTATTTCGAAGGCCACCCACTGGAATGTCAGCAGCAAAAATACGCCAAATGAACACATCGCTCGGTGAAATTTGAAGCCCACGATGAGATTTTGCATTGCCCATGGCTTCTGCTCTCTACTTATCATCCAACTATTCCTGAATTTTCAGGTCTATAAAATAAAATGATTTAAAAACTTCGATCTGAACGGGTTCCGCGAGAAATGGTTCATTATAAGATTTGAGGTACATCTTGTTTTTCGAATGAATTCTTTAAAATCAGCTGTTCCAAAGAATCTTCAAAATACACCCTATAAAAATTCCCAATATTTATATTTTCTACTGTACAATTCAATAACAATTTGTGGAATAGCAAACATTGGCCATAGACACTTTTAATAGTGCTTAATGACATGGAAAATCGATTTGACATTAAAAAATCATTTAATGAGGTTTTGTCACGCGTTCATTCAATGACAGTGCAAAAATAGCTACATTAGTAACAATAAACAAAACAAAACAAATTCAATTGGTTTTAACACCCAACAAAATAACATGAAATTTGTTTTATAGGTATGAGGTGCCAATAATGGTTTCAGTTTGAACTCGTCAAACCAATCTTAGGCAGCATCGAATTATAAATCAAAAAAGATGAGCAATCGGAAAAGCCTCTACAATACAACGAGTTCCTAAACATGCTAGGATTGGCGAACGGGATGAAATGATGAAGTTGCGGGCGCGCAAAAATTTAACTACAGCTACATATTTAGGGAATCGGAAAATTTCAGAAAATCATAGTACTGGATCAAATGATGAGGTGATTGCTGCGACAAAAACAGCAGGACAAAACCACAAGGATGTGGAAATGCTGGAAACACTTCGAACTATATATGTATATCAGTCTAGATAGGAAATATTTTGAGGAATGAACTTATTGAACCATGTTTGTAATTGCTTCCACAACTTTTAAAGGCAAACTAACTCCAGTTAGTATTTTAATTCAAGGCTGCAAACCTCAAAAATTTTGCAGAAGGTTCGGTCCGGGGGTTCGAACCCGTTGTAAAGTCTAAGGTCCGGTTTGCGGACCGGTTCCTGTACTAATCGAGCCCAAGGTTTTGGTTCGAGTCTGGGTTCATGGATGGCCTCAACATTCGGTGAAAGTTCATAGAAATATTTGATCAGAATAACGCGTCCAGATTATCAAGCTATGTATATATATGAGTCGTAAAGTCGACTGGACCACATTCCTTATTGTTATCATTCATAGGTGTTCTAAAAAGTCTTTCAAAAGTGCCTGGTCTTTGAATTTTAGAAATTCCTGAACACAGTTGAGTCCTCTTATCTATCTCTATCTTATTAAAATAGTCATAAATTTTACTTTTGTCGAGAGAATATGGTGCCCAAGCCGAAAATCTTTTTAAAGAGTCGTTTATAGCCCGTTTTTCTCATCAGTTTTGACTCAATTCGAGTTATATTTCTAATCATTTGCGAGTCTCTTCACGTTTGAGCATATCCATGAGTCATTTCCGAGTCTTCTTTAAATCGGACATGAATTTAATATCTTTAATCTTCAAAAGAGCTTAAAAAGGAATCATTAAGGCGATTCTTGTTAAAATGATCCTCCACATACATTGGCTTTCCCCTTTTTCGACGAACTTATGTTTTTCTTCTTGAAATCGCAATAAGGATTGGATTTCTAAAAAACATTTTTAATTATCAACTCAAGCGATTCTGTACTGCTTTTTTCGGTCATATTATTGGGAAAACTAGAATAGATCTTAAGAAATTGACTTAAATGATTGTTTGAACCGAACCATTTTTTTGTTCAGGTTCGGGGGCTCAAATATTTGAAGGGTTCGGTTCATGGTCCGGTTCGAGAAACCCGGAAATCCCGAATTCAACCGGTTCTTTGGGGTTCGGTTCAGGACCGGTTTGCAGCCTTGTTTTAAACACAAAACTAAGAAGTGAAACTTAAATTTAAATTAAATTTGCCATCTATGAAGATTTGATAGATGGCAATTGAAATTTAAGCTTTAATTAAGCTAAGAAGATTTGATAGATGGCAATTGAAATTTAAGCTTCACACAATAATATAAATTCAGTTTAAAATTTTGAAAATTTTGCCATTTTGTACTTGTATTATATTAATATTAGTATCTGATGAAATAATACATTTTTTTTTAAGTTGAAGTTGTCATATTGTGCATTTGCAATAACTGGAGTAAGCTCCAGAGGTATCAGATTCATTTTTCCGGAGCCAAGCCTTTAACACCGGGCTCTGCAGCCTGACTTTACGACTTTTTGCTTTGAAAACTTTAGGCATTTTTGTCTGTAAACTTGGCTAGCACTTTGAGATGACTGTTTCCGGAACGTTAGAGGTGGTAATTAGAGTCGATAAATGACTGTCAGAGGTGCCAAACTATCGATTTGCTTTAAAGTTTTGCAAGTGACTCCAAAATAAAGCCAGAAATCCCGCTTCCAGCTGATTCTAAATTTTTCCCGCAATACGGTCTTAAATAAAGCTAGAAATGACGAGAAAAAGCTGATTTGGCCACACTGTATGAGTACCCCAAGTGCCTGTAAGAAGGCCTAAATCAGCGATGGTCACAATAACCCCCTGGGGGGCGAAGACATTTCGCTATTTACACGTATACGGGCCGAAAGAGCAAAAAGACTTTAAGTCGCTGACTAGCCTTTGATGCTTTAAATTCACGGCGCTTTTTTTCACACACTAATACACTCTCATTTTAAGGCCTCGCTCTCGTTAACCATCGCTGGCCTAGATCAGGGGTGCCCATAATGAGCTTACGGGCGCGTGAAAATAAATACATATGCAGAAAATACAACTCAAGATTTTTGTTTGCATGTGTGTGTGTGTGTACCGCCTTGAATTGCGAGCGAGGCGAGCGCTAACTACGCATAAACAACATTCTTGTTGCTTTTTAATATGCCAAAGACATAGGAGAGAGAGAAGAGAGTCACATATGATGTTGGTGTTGCAGGTCTGGACGCTCCAACAACAAAACCTTAGCTCGGAAAGAAAGAGAGGAGAGCACGCATATGAATTTGTTGTTGCTTTATGTAGGTTTATTCCTTTGCGCATAAACGCAACGAGTGCGTGGCTTGCGGAATGGGCTCGGGCACGCCTGGCCTAGATTGTTATGATCCACAAGGCCCGGATGAGTCCTTCAGATGTTGAATCGTACCGGTGCCTGAGAGGTGCCTGCTTTGCAGAATACTTGACTTGGATGAGCTCAGCTAACGCATTTCGCCCTTTCAATTTGGGTTTAGAAGGTCGCACGGAACGCCAGAACATTTAAACAGGGTAACTAAGTTTATTCTTTGAGGGTAATATGCCAAGGAGTACTTCATCGGTATTCGTCGACTCCAGCCTCTGGTAAGATCTATCAGCAGTGCATAATGCGCAGGCGCAGTCAAGAAGGCAATACCAAAATTTCAGTCTGGCAGCCGTCTTTAACAGGACACAACTTTACACGGGAAGGCTTTCATAGTAAGGAATGGATGCTTGAATCCTAAATTGTTCTACATACATATCTCAACCCATAGCTCTACTTAGTCATAAAGAGCTTCCCTCCGACAGAGACCCATTTGCGTTATCTTTGTTAAGCTGACCTCACAACAGAAGGTTATCAAAGCTGGTTTACCGCTGTAAAATCAAGGCTCTAAAACAGACCAAACCAAGATATACCTAACAAGGAAGCCGCACTCGCTCTCTCGCTCTCTTTGCTTACTTCTTAAATGTCTGTCTGTAAACCAGTGCCGGCCAAATGGAGGGGACAAAAAAATGTGCTTGTGTTGGTGAGCAAGAGAGCTCTCTCCAGACCAAGGCATACTTAACTAGGCAGCCGTACTCGCTCTCTCGCTCTCTTTGCTTACTTCTTAGATGTCAGTCTGTGAACAACAGTTGCGAGCGACGCATCTCCGCGGACGAATTTTTTGTGTTCTGCTTCTTAGTTCGCTCTCTCGCTCTCTTTTGTATTTTTATAAGAAGTTGTGAGAGAGCAAGTGCGGCTACCTAGTTAAGTATACCTTGCTCCAGACTACAGCCGTTTTACTTGCAATTCAATGTTCACTGATTCACACAATCATGAGTTCGGCAAGCGTTTGTGTAAAAACACGAATGACTTCGGCTCGTGGTAGCTATGGCTGGCCGAGTCTGCTGTAAACCAGGGTTCCCCAAGCAGAGAGCGCAAAAATGTGACTGTGTCTCTCTCTAACACACAGTGATGTATGACTTCGGCAAGCATTCGAATTTTTTTTTGTTTTGTTCCTTATTTAAGAAGTTGTGAGAGATCGAGTGCGGCTACCTTGTTAAGTATATCTTGGACCAAACTGCGTTTCGTATCAGATTTGGTTTCTAAATTGTTCAAATTTAGTTAAATTGAAATGGGAATTTCGTATCCTGGGCAAAAGTAAATGCTGTGCAAATGATTTGCTTTGATTCAAACTGTTGTTGGGCAGCTTAATTATTAACTTAATGCTTCGATAGCGAGTTAGATTACGCTCTACTGTTGGTTGCCATTGCTGGAAATGCAGTGCAATATTGTAGGAGGCAGACACGCTTATTCATTCAATTTACGGGCACGTTTTGCATTACACACGACAACCCTGACCTACAAAATGGAAACAAAAAGGCAACAGCAATAATAAATGCAACTGCCCCTTGTTGTTGTGGTTGTTGTGCTTGGCGCCTAAGCCGAGTTTACACGGAATTTAATAAATAAATTAAATGCAATTGTAAATTCCTCAACATTTTTAATCATTTTATGTTACAGGTGATTAGATAACTTATCCCCCCTCACCCCATCTCATCACGCTCTCGCTCTTGCTGTCGCTACTCCCGCCCTTAGCTTTGTCTTGGCTGCTTTCTTTTAAGTCACACATTTACATTTCTTTCAGTAGCGACACTTTCTCTTTTCTTCGTTGTTCGAAACTAAAAATAGAATTGTGATGAGCGAGCATACACATACATACATCCCCATCCCATACATTCAAATTGTCCATATACTTTTTCTTGATATGCATCATTTCTTCATTTGTTTGACATTTGGCATACAGTTGAATCATTTGTGGCTTGTTGCCACAGTTGTTGCACCTTCTGCTGCTGTTTACAAAAACTGACAGCGGTATCCACAAAATATAGGAGAGCAGCTGCGCAGCATTTTCAGAGAACCAGATAGAGAGAGAGCAATTAAGATTTTGGTCTTTTTTATTTTTAGCCCAGCAGCCACAGAGCGAGAGCCCTGGCATGTGCGCAAAGTGCACGTATGCAGCCTCTCTGTGCTCTCTCTATTTCGATCTCTCTCTCGCTTAGATGCGTTATTTGCCATTTAATTTTTGACTACTTTTCACTCACCTGGTCGATCCAATGACTGTCTGCGACTCATTGGCAAAAAATTTATGCGCCTTGTGTTGTGTTCGGGGGGTTAGAAGAGACGACAAATGTTGGCTTAAGAGCGAAAAAAAAAAACTAAACTAAATTTGTTTGCTTCATTTGTTGTTGTTGTTGTTGATGTTGCTGCTGCTTATTCAATTCTATACACTCGGCACACATACACATGTAGGCGCATTTCGCGACTTTCTTTTTTAAGAATTTTTCCTTTTTTTGTTATTAATTTAATATGGTGTGTGGTGTTTTGTTTGTTGTTGTTTGGATATATTTGAAAACAACTCGCAACACACACTCACACCAGCACACTCACTGACACAACACACACACTCCCTCCACACACACCACACTCGCTCGCGCGTCACGTCAATGAACGGAGCCCGTAGCTGTTGTTGTTGTCGCTGCTGCTGCTGTTGCTCGCTTTTCACGCATATTTCCCTTTTTGCTTAAGTTTATTTACATTTCGACACTAATTTTCGTGAATTTTCCGCGATTTTTTGTGGCAATTTGTTTTATTTGTTACGCACGGCGTAAATGACGAGCGCCGCCGCCGACAAACAAAGGGAAAATGCTGAATGTGAAAAATGTGAAACATTTGCTAACAGGCAGACTTTGAGTCGGAGACGTGAGACGCGTGCACACAAGCGAGATGGCTAGCTGGCGAGCCTTAGTCACTGAGGGGTTGTTTCACTCGCTCACAAAAAGAGGTAGAGAAGAAAAAAACCAAAACGAAATGTGGGGAAATTGTTGCAACTCACAAAACGTTTGTTTAACGCGTTAATTGTTTGTTATTTGTGTGTGGGCTTGATGTGCTTTTGATGTAGCTTTTCACGCTTGTGGCGATTAAACACTTGGCGAGACGCGTGGATGCCAAATTTACAGCATTTTTGTGAAATTTCCCGCACTTTTGGCTAGGAACTCACAGAGAGACCAACTCAGCAATTAGAGATGAGCGTTGGTCGACGTACCTGTTACTTGTAACTGGTAACGAGTCACTGTGGCCAGCCAATTGAGCAAGTAACTGCACATCTGGCAGCCCCTCTCTAGTCTGCAAAAGTGTGGCAACGACATGCACGAGGGGTGGCAGCACCGCCGCGCTTGCTAAAAAGTGTGGCCAGAGGCACAGGCAATACAATAGCAATATTTTATGTTTTATTATTGTTTATTGTCTTATGCCAAAAAGTCGAAGCAAGAACAAAGAGCGAGAGACAGCCAAATGCAAAAGGTGAAGTAGGGCAAAGAACAGAAAAGAGACTGCCAAGCCAACCACAACAACAACAGCAACAAAATGCTACGGGTAAATGAACCTCCTCCCCCGCCTCCCGCACTGCTTTTGCATTTTTTTTTTTTCAACTAATTAAACGAAATTTTCAGGCCATCAAACGCGACAGGGAAATCTTTGATGAGGTTTGGCCAGACAAAAGAAAGATTGTGCTAAAACTACTTAGGCAGGATACGGTGTCGCAGCGCGAATGGCAGGATCTGTTTTTTGGCGTGCATTTTGTGTGCCTGTGGGACGAGAAGGGAGCAACCAAAATCTATGATTGCCTACAGCAGGACATTGTCGAATTCATTGTCCAGGCCCAGAATCAGGTGCAGGCCCAAAGGGGGGAGCAAGCACTGCTGGCCACCTACATTGTGGAATGGCGCAAATTCTTCACTCAGTCCAACTATTTGCCCCTGCCCTTTCGCCAGCTGGAGCAGTCGCCACAGGTGAAGCCGGCGGCCAGCTCCAGCACTGCCCAGAACAGCGGTGCCCAGAACTCTAATGCTGCTGCAGCTGCTGCTGCTGCTGGCAGCAATCAGGCAGTCGCCTCCTCCAGCAGTTCCTCAGCCAAGCCCTCCACTTCGGCTGCTGCAGCCGCCGCTGCCTCGGCCACGGCCAGTAACACTGCCTCCTCCGGTTCGAAGAAAAACCCCACCGAGGATAGTCCAGTGCGTAAGCTAATGCTGGACTCCTGGAACAAACACATTTTCCACGACATCAAGGATCGCCTGCAGGAGTCGGCCATGAAGATTGTGCATGCCGAGCGCAATGGCGATGCCTACGACGCCCAACTGGTGGTGGGTGTGCGCGAGAGCTATGTGAATCTGTCCTCCAATGCGGAGGACAAACTGGAGATCTATCGTGAACACTTTGAGATGGCCTATCTCAAGGCCACCGCTGACTTCTATCGCCTCAAGTCCACGGAACAGCAGCAGGACAATGGAGTTTTGGCCTACATGAAGTATGCGGATGCCAAGCTACGCGAAGAGGAGGTGAGAGCCAAGCGTTATCTGGAGCCCAGCAGCTTCAGCATACTCACCTACACGCTGGTCAAGGTGCTGATAGTGGACCACCTGAATTCCATCATAGCCGAGTGTCCGGCCCTGATACGAGACTATGAAACGGAGCGTCTGAATCTGATGTTCCGCCTAATGGATCGCGTTCTACATGGTGTGGGTGTGGAGGCCATGATGGGCGATCTGCAGCGACACATAATGTCAGCTGGCTTAGCTGACATGCTGTCCGCCTCGGAGATTATTACCCAGGACTCGGAGAAGTATGTGGAACGACTGCTGGAGCTGTTTAATAAGTTTAGCGATTTGGTGCGCAATGCTTTCAATGATGATCCCCGGTTTCTAACCGCACGGGATATCGCCTTCAAGACGGTGGTCAACGATACCAGTGTGTTCAAAATGGAACTACCCACGAGCATAGCCAATCGGGGCGTGAAGTACACGGCACCGGAGAGTAAATGTCCGGAATTGTTGGCCAACTACTGTGACATGCTGCTCAGGAGAACGCCGCTAAGCAAAAGGCTGACCAGCGAACAGATTGATGCAAGGCTGAGGGATGTGCTGCTGGTGCTGAAATATGTGAACAACAAGGATGTGTTTATGCGCTACCACAAGGTGCACCTGACGAGGCGGTAAGTCCTTAAAATTTTAAACACAGATTTCATTTAATCGATCTGACCTTGCAGCTTGATTCTGGGCACCAGCGCTGACAGCGAAAAAGAGGAGGATATTGTGGAATGGCTGCGTGAGGTGGGCATGCCGGCAGACTATGTCAATCGTTTGGCACGCATGTTCCAGGACATTAAAGTGAGTGGATTCTCGTTTAGTTGGCATTTCATTTTTTTTGTTCGGTTTGTTTTAAAGGTAAGCGAGGATCTGAACACACAATTCCGCAACTCAATCAGCCGTCATGATGCCATCAATATTAAAATACTCAATGCCGGCGCCTGGGCACGCTGCTCGGAACGTGTCTCGGTCTCCCTGCCCATCGAACTGGAGGATTATATACCCGATGTGGAGGAGTTCTATAAGAAAAAACATTCCGGTCGCAAATTGCAATGGTATCATCACATGAGCAACGGCACCATCACCTTTGTGAATAACTTTGGTCGCTATGATCTGGATGTGACCACATTTCAAATGGCCGTTCTCTTTGCCTGGAATCAACGGCAACATGACAAGATCTCCTACGAGAATTTGAGATTGGCCACGGAACTGCCAGGTAATTTAACAAACCACTTTGATAGTAGCACAAACAAAAAAGCAGCCAGAAAATCTCTACCTCAAATGCTGTCGAGAGGCGACGCACAGTGTAAGATTTTGCCAATCCGCACTGGTCCAAATGCCAAAAATTTTGGCAGAAACTAGAAAAATGTTACAGGACCTGAAATTTGGTACATAGCTAGACATCGGATTTTAAGCACTTTTTTAAATGAAGGTTGATTGAGGTGAACATTTGGATTTATAGTTATTTAATAACCCACTTTACATTGAAAACTGCATATGCAATATATGCAAATTTTGCATATGCAAAATATGCAAACCAAAATGCAAAATATGTAATTGTATAATAAATGTTTCAAAATGGCGAAATTTACAAAAATTCTCATTCTTGATTCAAGATTATTATAAAGAATATATAAATGGCATATATAGACGATTAAATGTAAGTTGTAGACCGAGCAAATGAAAAGTGTACCTTGAAAGTTCTAAGATATTGGAAAATTTCTAAATTTTTCATTCATTTCTGATTTTTATGAAGATTTTATGGACAGCTAGAGTACACAGATAAATAGAGGAGATGTGGAACAAATGGTCAATAAAATCGAGAAATTTTAAAAATTCTCATTTGAGTTTAGATTATCATAAAGAATACCCTTCCGGCGGGTAAATATGAGGATTAGATCAATTGGTCAAGAAAATCGCGAAATTTGCAAAATTTTCAAAGGACCTAAGATAACTATGAAGGTTGGATAGATGGCAATTGAAGACGCGTATATAAGAGGCTTATATCAAAAACCGCGAAATTTGTCCAATTTTCATTCGAGTATTTACGAAAGCGCAGGCGTTTGCTAATTTTTCGAATGGCCTTTTATATTATTATGAATGTTTTATGGATGGCAATGTAGACGGGTGTAGGGGTAGAGGGTGTAGATCGATCGGTTAAAAGAATCGCGAAATTTGCCAATTTTTCATATGACCAAAGATTATTATGAAGACTTAATAGACGGCAATAGTAAACGGGTAAATATAGGAAGTGTAGACCGAGCTGTCCAAAAAAACGCGAAATTTTCAAAATTATTATTTGAGTTTAGATTTTTAGCGAAATTTGCACAGCTAAAAGGCATGCCAATGGGATCCCCAGCATCCCCAGTTATAGCGGACATCGTGATGGAGGAACTCCTTGACAGCACAGTCATAAAACTAAAGCACCCTCCAAGATTGCTTACAAAATATGTAGACGATCTTTTTGCCATCACCAAAGAAGAAGAGATACAAAACACACTTGACGCACTAAACTCATTTCACAGGAATTTAAATTTCACAATGGAATTGGAGACGGATGGCAAACTAGCATATTTAGACTCCACAATTAACAGACAGGGAAATCAACTTAAGCTAAGGTGGTACAAGAAGCCATCAGCATCAGGCAGAATCATCAACTACCATTCCAAGCACCCGAGAAATATGGTAATAAATACAGCAAGGGGTTGTATACAACGGATGATGAAAATTAGTGACGAAATATATCATAAGGAGACCATTTCAGAGATTAAACAAATTTTGAAAGACAATGACTTCCCAACTAAAATTATCAAATCCCTGATTGAGAAGAACGGCCAACCAATTTCCAAAAGAAAACAACAACCCAGAATTTATAAGTCTCTAACATATGTCCCTAAGCTTTCTGAACGGTTCGCCCATTCAGACTGCTTCAACAAACATGACATACAACTAGCCCATAAACCTAATAGCACAATGAGAAACTTCTTCAATAAGACGAAGTCCAAAATAGCCACAGCCGATAGGAGTAATGTTATCTACAAGATACCATGTAATGGAAATGCAGATAACAGTTGCAACAAATTGTATATTGGTACAACAAAATCTAAATGAAAAACAAGAATATCCCAACATAGATCGGACTACAAACTCAGACATCAATCAACCATACAAAAAACGGCGCTCGCGACACACTGTATGGATAGCGGACACTCGCCGAATTTTGAAGCAACAACAATCCTGCAGCAAGAAAACCACTACAGCAAACGTTTCACTATAGAGATGCTACATATAATTGACACACCAACAGACAAGAGACTTAACTACAAGACGGACACGGAAAACTGTGCTCACCTATACAGACACTTACTGACAAATAATATATCAGTATCCAACTCCACGCCGAACGGAGCAGACGTGTAAAATAATGTATGTGAAAAATCTCTTTTTTGTTTTGTTTTGATCGAATCTATGTTAAATTGTAATTGGTAAATTGTTTTGTAGTGTCCCTGAAGATGGTTGCCGAGGAGCAACCGAAATATATTGGAAAACATCATACATTTTTGTGTGTTTCACTTGACCTAGAGCCGGCAATACTCAAATTTCTGAAATTTGCAAAATTTTATGAGTTTTGTTAATCATTAGCATGTGAGAGATGGCATTTGTGGACGCGTAAATGGTTTAGTCCAATGGTCCAAGGAGTTGCGAAATTTACAAAAGTTTTGCATGAGTTAGATTATAATGTAGACAGGTAAATTGACGGTTCAAGATCAAGCGGTCCGAAAATCCGGATATATAAAAAAATTTTATGATTAGCTCAGATTATCATAAAGACTTAATAGTTAGAAATTAAAGACGGGTAAATAGGAGGTGTCGCTCAATTGGTTTAAAGCAGGGACCGTAACGATTATAATTTTTTGTTAAAAAAATTAAGAAATGAAAACTATTTGTTAATTTTTAAATAAAAATTGTTTTTTAATTACTAAAATTAATTTAATTAATAAAAATCAAAAATAATTATTATATATCAATTTTTATATAAAAATTAAACCATAAGTTTTATTTCCAATTTTTATTTTAAAAATTGAAAAATAATAATTACTCGTCAATTTTTATAATATAAATTGAAAATAAAAATTGAATTTAAATATCTTTTGAACCGAAAGAGCCTGATCATATATCGACCTATATATATGATCAACGCAATAATACCTTTTAGTTGATATGTAATATGTATGTACAAATGCATGTGCATACAGGTAATTCTTTTACAAACCGAACGGTAATCCGAAATTAATTCTCGATATGCCCACCAAAACGTAATTTGCGGTTTTGCACAAAATTTTTTTGTTAATTTTATGAACAATTTCAAAAAGAATCGTCAAGTTCTATAAATCTTGGTCCATTCAAATTGAATATGTGGTAAATTAGAGGAGACATAGAACTATCCATTAGAATTTTCTAAGATTTTTCTGTCATCAGACCATTTTTCAGAATTATTTGGTTTTTCTCGAGTTTGGTTTTTCTGTAACGACATTCAATTCAGCTTATATTAAAAAAAATTTTGATTGGAAAAGGTTACTTTATGTGGCCACAAGAGCAACAAATGTAAGCAAACCTCGCTCAACACACGTTTACTCAAATATCTTGTAAACCTGACGTGCTGGGGGAAAAATTAAATAATTTAAAAAGATGTTAAATTATGATTTTAATAGCTACGAACGAAACGAACCTAAGAAATCAATTTTTAAAAAACCGCTTTTTTTCTATTTTTCGTTTTAGTAGATTTTTGAAATAGTTTATAAAATTAATTTAATTAATTAAAAAAATTAATTAATTAATTTTTGTGCAAATTGATTTTATTTAAATCAAAAATGGTGAGTTTTAAAACCGTTCGGTTTGTAAAAGAATTACCCGTATGCACATGCATTTGTACATACTATAATATGTATCAACTGAAAGGTATTATTGCGTATATCATATATATAGGTCGATAATTTGTATGATCAGGCTCCTTCGGTTCAAAAGATATTTGAATTCAATTTTTATTTTCAATTTATATTATAAAAATTGATGAGTAATTATTATTTTTCAATTTTTAAAATAAAAATTGGAAATAAAACTTATGGTTTTATTTTTATATAAAAATTAATATAATAATAATAATAATAATAATAAATTTATTTAAAACCAATTATACAAATGCTTTATACAAAAAATTTCAAAAGAAAATATAACATATCTAATTGCTAGAGGTTTTAAATAGTACTCGACTATGACTATATGTCGTCAGTCGGAGAATTCGCTTCTATTACTTTGTTGAGTTTTGTTTTATTTTATTTGAGGGTTCCCTAGATACCATACAAAAAGTCTTACTACACCCTGCTTCCCCGCTCGTCGCGAGATACAGGATCGTTGGGACCTAGTGTCGGATTAGGGGCCCACCAAATTTCTTTAATTTATATTATTTGTGTTGTTGTGTTTTAAAAATATTCCGCCAAAATTCGTTTCCTATACTGGGTGGCCTGTTGCAGAAACTCTACTAAGCCCTTCCAATTAGTGTCGCTCGCATCATTTAAAATGTCTCTAATCTGAGTTGGGCTTAAGACAGGTTGGCTAAAACATAAAATTCTGTGCTCTCGTAGTATTGGACATCTACCCAGAAAATGATTTATGTCCTCTACCTCATTTGTGTTGCACAATTCGCATTTATTAGTTGGTCCTGTAATGAATCTGTTTCCATTTAAGAGTATCATGTCACTTCTTGCCTTAATAATCCATGACACTGCCCGGGTATCTACTTGTGCATATTTTTTGCCGACGGTATGGTCAAGTTCTCGGTAAATTCTCCATTCACTTCTTAATTTTTGCTGCACGAGTTCTGTGAGTCTGTGTCTCTTAAGCTCCGCTAATAGTGCAATGCGATTGACATTCCATAAGGTCTCGTTGCCCCAGTTCCACTCTATGTTATGCAATGAGCTCAGTGTGAATAGCTCTTTTACCCAGAATACATTTTTATCCAATACCAACTGCGGCAGGATTCGTGGCAACCTATGGCTATCATATATAAACAGAGTTTTGTAGATATACCGAAGGTGCTGGTCCAGCATGTAGAATCTGCTACCGTATCTATCCGTATCTAGAGCAAGTGAATAGTGTGGCGTTGTTTGTGGCAGGTTATAGATACGCTTAATGAAAAAGGCTTCCAGCTTATCCACTTCCTCATGTTGGCAATAGCCCCAGACTTGCGCTCCGTAAGCTTGTATTGCCCTACACACGGCTTCATAAATTTTCCACTTCATTTCAGCGGAGACATTGTTTTTGGCGAGAAGGCTCTTCCAGGTTATGTTGATGCTTTGCTTTGCAGCCGCAGTTCTAGCTTTAACATGCTTCTTGAAATTTAAAGTGGGCGTCAACATAACTCCTAGATATTTGTACTGAGGTACAATCTTTATGGGTTCTCACTGAAATGTCCACTTTTCATTCTTTGCAAGGCGCCCTCCTTTCCTGAATACCATTATTTCCGATTTGGCCATATTCACTTCCATATTCCAAGTCTGACAATAAATTTCCAGGCGATCGATCATTTCCTGCAGTACAATGACTTCATCATCAGCCATTATAACTATGTCATCCGCATATAATAAAAGGCGTATATTTTCACTTCCCACTGTTAGGCCGCCACCTATGCTATCATGGAGATCGTCTAGGGAGAGCGCAAACAAGAGAGGCGACAGTAGACAGCCCTGCCTCACTCCGATATTGGTTTCGAAATAACCAGATAGCTCTGCATAGCTTTGCATAAATATTCTCCAGCACATTTAGGAATTTGGTCGAGACTCCCATCGAATATAATTTGTACATCAAAAGCTTCCTTGGGATTTTATCAAACGCAGCACGAAAGTCGACAAAGAAGGTGTATACTTTCTTTCTCTCCTCTTGTTTCAGATACACTATGGATATTAAGCTGTATATGTTGTCCACAGTCGAATACCCTTCTCGAAATCCGGCCTGATACTCTTTTAATTTGTCGTGACACTTAACCCAATTTGTTAGTCGACTGTTCAGGATGCCCATAAAAACTTTCGCTATGCAATTTATAAAGGAAATCCCTCGGTAATTTTGTGGCAGGTCTGGGTCACCTTTTTTGAAAATTGGGAATACGACACTCGATGTGCAAGTTTCTTCAATTCTTCCTGTGTCCAGCATGTCATTATAGACTACAGCCAGTGAGTCTATGAAGGCCATCGGGGCATTTATATAGAATTCATATGGTATTCTATCTTCTCCTGGTGCTTTGTTTAGCTTTACATGATCCAGTATTTTCAATATTTCGGTCCTGGTTATGTGCATATCCAACAAATCATCTGTTGCAAAGGTCCTCACAAAAATAATATCCGCTGCAGTTTGTACTGGGCTCAGTAGATTTTGGAAATAGCTCTGAAAATCGGTCGCTGAGATGTTGTTTCCTGTCTGGAAGTGACTATTTTTGAGCTCTCGTGCCACTTTCCACCATCCTTTGCTGTCTTTTACCTCATCCAGCTTCGCTCCCAGTTGCTGCCAGTACTTAGTTCTTTTTTCCAAGCAGAGGAGTCGGTATTTCTTGTTATTTTCGACATAGGCCTTTCTTATATTATATACAGACTTATTAAGCAGCTTCAGAACAGAAAAATTGATATATAATAATTATTTTTCATTTTTATTATATAAATTGAAAATAATAATTACTTTTCAATTTTTAAAATAAAAATTGAAAATAAAAGTTTATCCTGTTTTCGAATTTACCGCCAAAAAATAACATATATGTGTTTTTTCCCACTCTTCTTGGAGGCTTTTTTAGGCTTCAATTTTTTTAAACTCATAATTATTACATACGGTCCCTGGTTTAAAGAAATTTTAACATTTCCGAAATTCTTATATGAGTTTAGATTGACACGAAGATGGGTATATCGACGGGTAAATTGGAGGTCATACAGACCAAAAACTCGTGAAGTTTGAAAAAAATTATCATGAAGATTTGATAGATGGCAATTGTCTATTAAGCTTCACTTCTTCGTATTGTGTTTCAAATTCTAAAGGGGGCGCATGTAAATCTGTATTGCAAAACAGTTTTATGGCAAATCTCTTAGCCATTTTTGAATTAAAATGCGTTTTCATCACTCATTTTCGGGATTTTTAATGATTACAAGTTGAATTGGTGATGTTAATTTACAAGTTCAAACAGATTTGCAACAAAATCAGAAAATGTTAAGCACTGAATCATTATGTTATATCATAAAAAAAGGTTTTTTTTTTTGCATATTTTGCATATCTTAAATCAGACATGCGGTTCAAAATATGTTTCTACGCAAACTTGTCTCTCAGTTTTAAAGCTATCGAGGTGAAATTTTGCACAGAGTCTTCTTTTTACTGCACGCTGCTAATATGTCGGAACCGACCAGATCGGATGACTATATCTTATAGCTGCCATAGGAACCTTCAGTCGGAAAATGGGTCTTAGTGAGAAAAATTTTTTTGCTTTCAATGTTAGTGTCCTTAAATTCGGTTACTATTAATATTATATGCTTTCAAACAGATTTGCAAAATTTGGTCAAGATCGGATGACTATATCTTTTAGCTGTCATAGGAACCATCGGTCGGAAAATTGGTCTTACTGAGAAAAACATTTTTGTTTTCACTGCTAGCGTCCTCAAGCTCGGCTATTATTAATGTTATATACTCTCAAACAGATTTTGCATATTTTGGTCAAAATCGGATGACTATATCTTTTAGCTGCCATAGGACTGGTCGGAAAATGGGTCTTAGTGAAAAAAAACTTTTTTGTTTTTAGGTAAATCGTTTTTAAGGTCGGTGATTATTAATATTAAACGCTTTCAAACTAATTTGAAGAAGTTGATCGACATCGGGTGACTATATCTTATGGTTGTCATAGGACCGATCGGTCGAAAATGATTCTTAGTAAGCAATTTTTTTTGTTTTTTATGTTAACGTCCTAAACCTCGCTGATGAGTGATTTTATATGCTTTCAAGTAGATTCGCAAAATTGGGTCGAAATCGGATGACTATATCTTAAGGCTGCGATAGGGCCGATTGAGTCTTAGTGAGAAAAACTTTTTTGTTTTCAATTTTATCGTTCTTAAACTCGGCGATTGTTAATTTGATTTGTTTTCAAAAAGATTCGCGAAATTTGGTCGAAATCAGATGTTTATCTGTCGGAAAATGGGTTTTAGTTAGAAAAATGTTTGATTTTTATGTAAGCGTTCTTAAACTGTGACATTTGCATTTGCAAGGGTATAAAAACTTCGGCACAGACGAAGTTAGCTTGGCCTTCTCGTTTTTTAGTATTTTACTTTTTTATTTCATTCATTATTTAGTTCATCAATTTCCACATCGATACATTCATGTGTGTCCAAGTCATCTATCCGATTCAAAATTTTGTTTGTAGAGGTTTTGGCCAGTCGAACCTTCAAATCCATAACTGGCAAAATCAACTCAGAAGTATCTGTATATGGATGATTCCATGAAAAAACGCCCACTCATCTTTTTTTTTGCTCGAAATATTTTTTTTCGTTCACATTTTAAGAAAAAAAAAAACATCCCTTTCGCGGCAATTAATTTTTGTTTACTCTTTTCCGCGATTGGGTAACCAAAAAAACTTAAACAATTTTTAAGTGTAAGTAGTTTGAAAGTTTGGAATCGGATGAAATTTACAGATTTTTAAAATATTTTTTTAACCAATGGCTTTGGATAGCAAGCAATTGAAAATAATTAAATTTTCAAATTATTATTTCTTGCGAATTAAGCATATTTCGGCAAAATGCTAAAAATATGTATATAATTTTTTACAACAAAGAATACGAAAAAAATGATTTCGAGCAAAAAAAAAAATTGAGTGGCCCATTTTTCATGGAATCACCCAATTAAGATTGTTAATTTCACTGAACATGTTCACTTGTTCTCTTTTTCTAAGTGTGTCAACTCACTCAAATTGCTCAGTGGTTCACTTGTTCAGTTTATCTTGATCAATTGTTCCGTTGTTCTTGTTCACTTGTTAGGTCTATGGCGCACGAATTTTTAATACGCTTCTAGAGGGTGTATTAAAATTGTCCAGATTTTAGTAACCATGTTTTGGTATGGTCTCTTAGCTCGCTTTGCCAACTAGCGTCACTTTTTACGCGCAACCAGTCGCAGTATAAGAAGAGATTGCTGCCATCAGACTTATTTTACTGTAACTGGTTGCGCCTAAATAGTGACGCCCGATGGCAAAGCGAGCTATGAGACCATGCCAAAAGGACATGCCATTTATTAGGCATAAACGTCTTTTGCAGAATTGTTCAAAATTTCAATTTTTTTGGTCATTTGTTCACAAATACATCAGTGTTCAATGTTACATACCACGAATTTTGATTTAACAGAGCTCTGTTAAATGAGCAGCTGATGCTAACGGACAGTTCAATGTTAAGTGCGTGTTTTTCTGCTGCAATTTGCAAATGCTATAAATCAGGGTCCGGCACGACTCAGCTCCAGTGTATTGAACAGGGCTCTGCGGCAGCGACGTCGACACACCGACAGTATACGAGCTTATACTGCTCTCTTTTGCAACAACAAAGATGTGCTAAATGAGCGCGCTCTCGCGTAGCTAAACACACACACGCAACGCCAAAATGTGCATGTGTGTTTTGCCGGCCCCTGCTATAAATTAATAAAAACAGAGAGTTTTGTCAAATATTTATGATGGAATCTAATCGTTGTGGTATGTACTATGTGTTATTATCTTTGATCTGTAGAAATCAATCCTGGTGTCCTTGTAGTTGAGGAAATTCGTGATTCATCTCACAAAACAAAAATTGTGAAGAAAATTCAACATTGCAAAGCCCTACCAAATTTTGTTTAGAATTGTTAGGGCTGTGACTTTTTGCATCTTGTAGAGCCATCAATTCTGCTTCCGTTTCACTTTTTCTCAATCCGCATATTTGCCCAGTTTTTGCAAAATTTCATTTTTTAAAGACTCAGTCTCATTTTTTCAAATGCCTTCTTGCTTGCCAAGTGGAAAAAAGCAAGAATGTTATTTTTGATTGCTTTAAAGATATTTAAAAGAAAAACGCAGGATGTTTTGTACAAATCTGGAGATAAAGTGGTGTAAATGTAACCGAAGTATGAACCTCTTTGAACGTAGACATTCTGACTGGCTCAAGCAAAATCAATTCATAGCCATTGAGAAGCACATGAACCCAGTTGGTCGTCCCCAATTGCCATTTACGCTTAATGGTATTTGAGGTCGGAGGAAACAAGCTGCTGATCTATCAATATCTGAGGGAGATGGCGTGCGTTTATTGTTACAAGCAGCAAGCACAGCTGCTCGTAAAAAATGGCAGATTAAGTTGCTTTCTAAAAGTCCGAAATGATCCGAAACATAATGTCACACCCAATCAAGAACCCTTTGCGGTCTTCCGCCGACGATGCCTTGTCATTAAATTTGGGACTTACAAAAAACCAATATTGTGCAATTAGAGAGGACTGTAAGTTCAAAAATTGCGATATATATCCGATTTATAAGGAAGTGAATGAAAGTAATAGATATTGCAGACCATCAGGCATCGTTGTTTTCGATGCGAAAGCAAAAGTCAGTCCTCAAAACCTTCTAGACCACACTGCTGCTTGGGTTGTTGGTTTGCAAGATGATGTTTTATTACATGTAATGAATGCTCGAAGCACAAATTTCTTAACTGCAGATTTAATTCTAAGTTACGGTTTGATGGCGGCACTGGTCAAGCAAACTACAATCAAGCATATTTCAACCAAAAAGACACGGATGCAGATTCAAGCTTATTCGCATCAACAGTTACATTTCAAAAAATAACTGAGCCGAATGATATTCAGGAAACCCACATTTGCATTGAGTTTGCTGACACAAACTGTGTTTCTCTGGCAATAGTTTTACAATTTTATACATATTATTTATTTAAATTAATACGAAAAATCATCTGATTTCTCCCGTTATGTGGATGCTCGTTTTAGATTTAATGTGCTTAACGCATAATGTTATAAAGACAATCTTAACCATTGCAGGCTTCAATTCTCGCACAATCCTAAGCAGTTTTATACGTTTGTTAACTCTAAACGCAAATCTTCCACTAATGCAAAAGCAAACACCGATCAGGCCACAGCCGATTTGTCAACCTACTCGTCTTCTAGCTTCTTTGCGAATCAACCATACCCCTATCAGTTGAATGGGTCTAATTGTATTTTTAGTCCTGTAATCACTGAAAGCTCTCTCCTTTGCGATCTTAACTCTGTTAAACCTGTGTATGCACCGGGTCCCAATGGAGTACCTGCTTGTGTACTTAGATTTTGTGCTGATGCACTTTGTAAGCCTATTCATAAATTATTTGAATTGTCTCTTGAGTCATCCTCTTTCCCTGTGGAAGGAATCTTTTATCATTCCTCTCCATTAAAAAGGCAATAAGTCTGAAGTTGAGAATTATAGGGGTATTTCCAAGTTGTCTGCATTCCTAAAGCTTTTGAGAGAACTTTGACATCTCAACTGCTACTTTTATATAGTCCCATTATTTCATCCTATCAACATGGATTTGTGAAGCGTCGATCTACTACCACTAACTTATTAGAGCTTACATCATTAGTGATCTTATGTAAGATGCAAACTGACGTCATTTAAACTGATTCTGTTAATCACTCCTTGTTGCTTCATAAACTGAGTTTAATTGGTTTTCCAACTAACCTTCTTAGTTGGATCTCTGATTACCTAAGTTCTAGAACAAAAAGTTCTATTTTGTAATTCATATTCGAAACTAATCCAGGTTACCTCTGGAGTACCCCAAGGTAGGTACACATACACATACACGAGCCGAACGCATGCCGAAGCTGAGGCCAAGAGAGTAAACAGGTCTTTAGTCGCTGGCTAGCCTTCGATGCGGTCAGATCGAAGCTCTCACTCTCACTTTTTGGCCTCGCTCTCGTTGACCAACGCTAATGTAGAGGGACATCTGTGCTTATCTTTTATTCTCTTGCTTTCAATTACTGTTGAATCGTTTTTTCATTGTGCCAATTTTTCCACATTTTTTCCAGATCCCGAGCTGAGACGCACCTTATGGTCACTGGTCGCCTTTCCCAAAATCAAAAAGCAAATTCTGCTCATGGAGCCAACGGCAATTAACTCGCCCAAAGATTTTGCCGAGAACACCATGTTCCATATCAATCAGGAGTTTGCCATTGTTAAGAATGGCAAATCCCAGCGTCGGGGCAAGGTAAACGAGCTCTATTAAAATCGGTCAATGGGTTAATTTCATTAAGACTCTCTCCCAAATTCCAGCTTAATCTCATAGGACGCCTGCAACTGAGCACCGAACGTTCCCAACAGGAGGATAATCAATCCATTGTTCAGTTGCGCATTCTGCGCACTCAAGAGGCCATCATCAAGATCATGAAAGTGCGCAAGCGTATGAACAATGCAGCCTTACAGGTGAGTGTGTGCATGGCAAAACCCGTTTGGAGTCAACTCTTATTTACGCTTCTTTCCAAAAAAAACAGGGCGAACTTATCGATATACTAAAAAATATGTTCCTGCCGTCCAAGAAGATGATCAAGGAACAGCTGGAGTGGCTCATTGAACACAAGTATATGAGACGAGATGATGATGATATCAACATGTTCATCTATGTGGCCTAACTTGGCTGGCTCTAGTCCTAGTCCATTTGGCTTTATCAACCATTCCCCCAACAACCACCAATCAATCTTTCTCTCGCTCACACACACACACAGACACGCAATTTAAATCTCAATGCTAAACCGTGCTCTAAGCACGTGTCCTCAATATCTCAACTTGGAATCCCTCTGTCTTGTCTGGTATTATTGGATTGGATGGTGGCACATGGCGTCCTCACAGCATTTATGCAATTTAAATTTTTAATTCACTTTATATTTTTATATATATTTGGCCTATTAGCTGCGCGGCCTAGATCCTATTGGTATTATGTTTTAAATATGATATAGTCAAGAGTCCTTTTTGGACGTCGAATACTGCAGCTGTTTTATTTCTATTTGTATTATTATTTTCTTTGTGCTTTTCCGTTGTTTCTGTTGTGAATTTTTGTGTTATTTTTCTTTAAGGGCACGCCAGGGATTGTAATCCACACACAAACACCCTCACACACACATTATGATTGCAAAACTAAAACTAGATTAGCAATACTTTAAGTTTAAGTTAATAAATAAACTTGGTTCTACAAAAACAAATGCAATTTGTGGCTTAACTATGCATTTTAAAGTGAATTGTAGCTTTTCATTTTTTAATATGAACAAGGATATATGTACGAAGTGATTGGTATCCGCGCATAGAGAGTCTACGCGTCTTGAAAGACTACAACTTTTAGATTGTAAAGGATTTTTTCTACCAAGGAATACTATAATCACACAAAAAATAAGGATATTAGAAATACCATTTGTAGTATCAATTTCTTTCATATCCTTTAGATAAGGTTCAGCTCCATTGGATGAAGAATTAAGATCAATGTATTTATTTACGTTTGACAAAGTTCTGTTAAGTAGATTATTTCTTACATCTAACAAAGAAGAGTGAGCAGAGAAAAGATGGTAGTACGTTTCGGTACCTAGATTTTTATTTCGGTATACCGGTACGTACCGGTATGGACCGGTAAAATTAACAGAAATTTTAAGACTTAAGTCTAAACAAAGTGAGTTACAGAGTACAGCCTCGCGTACTGATTGCGGGTTAATAAAATTCGCACATCCCAGGCCTTTAATAATTGGATTTCGAATTTGGCGGAATTCGAGGTCGTTCATCAGGGCAAACGGCCTTCCATCAACCGTGCACAGAGAAGCACACGCATCTCGAATAGTCTGTTTGGTAATTTCCACCCGAATGCTGGGCTTAAACAATTCATCAATGCACCTGGACCTGGAACCAGCAGTTTTTTTTTCCGGTGCTTGATTCGTGTTTTGCTGATCAACTTGATTGTGAAGCTTTTGTATCAAATCGGCGTGAGATCGAGCAATGTGCTTTTTATACCCGTTACTCGTAGAGTAAAAGGGTATACTAAAGTCGTGCAAATGTATGTAACAGGCAGAAGGAATCTCAAAAACTGTGGTAATTATTCAACATTTTTTATTGTGGGGGCGGGGGTGGGCGTGGCAAAAATTTGAAATAAACTTGATCTGCGTGCAGACAATAGGAGTCTACATTTCAAAATTGGTTGCTCTAGCTCTTCTAGTCTCTGAGATCTAGGTGTTCATACAGACAGACGGACGGACGGACAGACGGACAGACGGACAGACGGACATGACTATATCGACTCGGCTGTTGATACTGATCAAGAATATATAAACTTTATATGGTCGGAAATGATTCCTTCTGCCTGTTACATACATTTGCAAGACTTTAGTATACCCTTTTACTCTACGCGTGACGGGTATAAAAAGGAAAGAACATACGTACATTCATATAAGTTATTTATGTTGCCTTGCAACTGGTATATAGACATACACTGCTCGCCACTTGAATAGGACACCTCTAGAGTCGATTTTCTATAGTTAATTGCTGCTAAACCAAGCCATCTAGGAAAATAATTTTTGTTTTCTTATAAAGTTTATTTATTTATCTAATTAGTATTAGACGAAAATTACAAAATTATTCAAAAGTTGTAAGTACACAAAAAACATTGTTAGCCAATAAGTAACAAATTTTGGAGTCTTCATTTTGCACCACTTGAATAGGACACTTTATCTAAAAACCATTTAAGAATATTTCAATCCTTTTCAAATAACAATATTACTTAAATAAGAAATTACTAACATGTTTTTAAACCAAAAAAAGTTTTTAATATTGTGTTGAGCCTCCTTTTTTCTCCAAAACCTCACACATTCGGTCTGGAAGGGATGCATACAATTTTCCCAAATAATTCAACGATATCGAGCCCCATGCTAATTTGATAGCTGCAATTAGTTCGGGAACGCTCGAATATTGCTAACCTGATCCATATACTTCACGTGTTAGCCATTCCCACACATTCTCAATGATATTCAAGTCCGGTGAATAGGGTGGCCAGTTTAATAACTCCACGTTTTGGCTCGCTATATACGATTTAACAATCCGGGCCGTATGTATAGGGGCACTATCATGTTGATAAATCTATTTTAGATTTGCAAAAAGAGTTTGGAAGTGTGGAAAGGCTTCTTTCAATATACCATTATAACACAACGCATTCATGGTGGTTGGAATAAATTTAAGCTCACAGGTGCCATAATAGGAAATGGCCCCCCATACCATAATACCTCCAGCACTGCTGTGCAACTTATCAAGATGGTGTGGTTCCTTTCGAAGATCATGAAAATAGTAGCTGTAGCCATCGGGGCCCTCCAAATTAAACTTTTTTTTGTCCGAAAAGACAACACGTTGCCACTCCGAAGTCCAGGTGACATGTGCGCCCGCGAAATCAAGGCGTTGTAACTTCCGAGCCGGGTTAAGAGGTGGCTTCTTCTTGATTTTTAGTCTTTTCAGGTGTGTAGCATTATTAATAACAAGACGCATGGTTGTCAAACTTGCTTTAACGTTGCATTTTTCCCTTATCTTGGCCAAAGAGTCGTGCGAATCGGAAGCTTCTCTTAATATAAGTCGCTTGTCCGAGATGGTAAGCACACTGTGGGTGCGGCCCTTCATGTTTTTACCATAATTAGCCTCATTATTTAAAAAATTTGTTATGGCGTGACGGCTCCTGTCGACTTTTTTTTTGCTATTTTGGCAATAGAAAGGCCAGAATCCTTGTAAGCTTGGATTTTTCCTTTCTCCGACTCAGATAATGAAGTGCCACGCCCCATTTTAATTTTTTTAAAATTTTATATACACTTCAATTAAAGCAAAAATTTTACGTAAACCAAAATTTGTGTGCACGTGTCAACGATACCGACCAAATAAAATGCATGTTCTATTCAAGTGGCGCAAAAATTCAATAGAATTTTGCTCACATAAAGTGCAAACAACATTATAACGGTTCTATTCCAAAACTTGGAATATACCAGAAAGAGCGAAGAATGCTTGCACAAAGACAATATGCAAAAAATACCGTTATTCTACCATTTCGTTTTCGAGCTACGAGCAGTTTTAAAGAGAGCATACAGGGTGTCCTATTCAAGTGGCGAGCAGTGTATGTACATATATGTACAATGTACACACAACCATAGTTTTCGCTTCTTTTCATCAAAGGCATACAAACATTATGTACGTGCATGTACGTACGTACATACATAAAGGCAGGGTATTTAACTTTCTAAGCACTTATATACGAATTAAGTATGTATGTTTGTATATGCATGAGAGAAAAGTCTCGAAGCTTACATATGTATGTGCATTAGACTGAGTATCATTGTACATACATATGTATATCTATATTTCTCGGAAAGTAGATTCGTAAATATAAAACTCACCTTAATTTTTTGTCCACACTCGTTTATTAAGCAATTGCTTACATTTTCTTCAATGTCAGAGGCGAAATACTTCCGATACACATTTGTTTTTGGCCTTGGCGTTTTAAGCGATCGTTTAGATTGACTTGCAACTCTTGAATAAATTAATTACTCTTTGCAGTTTCGCAGCACAAAGAAGAATAAAAATTTTACAACGACTAGCCGTAAGCGACTGTACACTGAGCTCTTTCGTTTTGCATAAAAAAGGGACAGCATCCGAAGAATAAGCAGAAAGCCAACATGCAAAAACGGAACTTAAGTGAAAGAGCGCCAAATATATACATATTTTTGTTGCTGTTTTTGTTTTAGTCTTTCTCAAAGAAACCTATATGCATAGACAAAAACAATATCTGTTGTCTCTCTCTCACGCGCAGTCAGCAGCTCTGAATATAGACACGACACTCTCTGGCGCAGGTTCTGAATATAGTGATGACAAAATTCCGTGCGGTAACTACGGAAGTTAAAAAAAAAAATTGCTCAGAACCGAAACTGTACCGGTACACTGTTTAGGTTCTTTTCGGTCTTTTCGGTTCTAAATATATCGGTTCAGGTACAGGTTCCGGTTTTGAGTTTTAATCGGTTCTTTTCGGTATACGGTTCGGGTTCCGGTTCCGGTTTGATTCCCTGGTTTTAAGTTAACCCAAGAGCAGGGAATCAAGCCGAATCGTATTTTGGGTCCGGTTCTGGTACGTAGCGAAACTTATGTTTCGTTAAAAGGTTCTGTTTTGGTTCTAACATTATTTCGGTATTCGATTCCGTATCGGTATCAGGATTTTTATTTCGGTATACCGGTACGTACCGGTATTTAACTGCAAAATATAAAGAAAGATCGGTCATTGATTTTGCATCCATCATACCACATTTGACGGCACCCATTATCGAGTCGATATATGATATACACTAGAGATCAAAATAGACCGAACTACTTTTTTAGATTCACCATCGTAGCCTTCGCGGGCTATGGATATCTTTGTACAAGCAATTGCCTTGGAACAACATTGACCATTTGGGTATCAGGAGCTTCTCCAAAAAGGCTATAAATACATGTTCTTTATTTTGTTAACATTTTAAGCACAGGAAAATTGAAAATGGTTGATGCCATTAAATCCCCGTACTTAGAACGACAGAAAAATAATTTCGTCACAGTATTTCATATAATTAGAAACACCTTGGCTTTGCTTTGATGCTCATGTGCTGTTAGAAAGTGTTTCTATTTATGTGAAATACTGTAACGAAACGAATTTTCTGTCGTTCTGAACTGTCGTTTTAAACTGTTTTGAGAAATTACTGAACTGTTTATATTGTCCTGTTTCATTTCATACAAAAACATGTGAGAATCGATTTCGCCTACACTTTCAGGTTAAGGATTTGTTCTGGATATAATATTTTCAATAAGACTGGTCTTGCGTTTTTCTATTTCACAATACAACAGTATTGAATCAAAACCTTTGATAAGCCAGTCCCTTTTTTGAAAGCCGAATAGAACCGATTAAAATTCAGAATCGGAACCGATATTTTTAATTTTTTGTATACCAGTATCCGAGAACCGATATTCTTGGAGTCGAAAATACTGAAAATAACCGCTACATTGTACCGGCACAATTTCGGTTCTGAGTGCAACAATCAGTCTGCAAAGCTGCTACTTAGTTTCTTGGGACTTTTACGCTATTTGCTTTTAAAAATACAGTCTGGCTTAGCAAAACTTTTGTATTGTGAAATAAAAAAACGTTAGACCAGGCGAACGCCAGGCTAAATAGCAGCCCGCCTCCCGCCCAACCGACCTAGAGGCGCAGCCGTTAACGTGGGACGCGAAGGAAAAACACAAAGTAATGTTAACTAGGGGCAAAATTTGTTATATTAGTAGTTTTTAAAGCACGAAGTGAAGCTTCAGAGTCGATTGCTCTGTAGAGTTTATTGTAATCGGCACAGAGGACACGAAACGGGTTATGCAAGGCATAGTTAGTATTACAACGATTCAGTGATAAGGGTATATAATTACGAGTGAGTCTTATGGGAACGTCGAGGTTAATTCGGCCAACCAACTCAGATGAGCATAACCAAGCATAACTCTACGGATAATTAGGGATGAAAGGTTAATTAAAAGAAACCTACCGGAGTACGATGGTAAACGGACCTCTGGATTGCAGTTTAAAACCCGAAGAGCAAAGAATAGAAACGGTTTTTGCACAGATTCAATTCTATCTTAATGGGTCGAATATGGCGGAGACCTTACATATGAACCGTAATTATGAATCGGGCGGACAAGAGAAGTGTACAAAATATTCGTCGTGGGATCGTCAAATTTCTTCGACCAGCGCTTAGCAAATTTTCACAAAACAGTTGAATGGCATCAATCATTATACATTTTCCAGAGCTTAGAACGTTTACAAAATAAAGAAGATGTACTTAAAAGGTGGAGAGAAGACAAGACAAAGTTTCCACAATTTATTTTCCAGGGTGTAATTATTATGTCTTCGATAAGAAATCGGATGGACGTAAATCCAATGACCGATCTTTCTTTATATTTTACCGGTTCATACCTACCGAAATAAAAATCCAGGTACCAATTCGGAATCGAATACCGAAATATTGTTCGAACTAAAGCAGAACTTTTTACCAAAACATAAGTTTCGGTACGTACCAGAACCGGAACCGAAAGACGATTCGGTTTGATTCCCTGCGTAAAAGTCCTTCAAAATCCAAGAGTAACTCAATTATTCAACTAACCAGTACAAATAATTCACTATAAAATTAAATTTTATGGTTTTTTTTGTTTTATTGTTTGAAAAGTATCTCTAAATGAATCACCCTTTATAAAAGAACAGAATCCCCACGAAAAGAATTGTTCGATTTCTAATACAGTTTGGAAAGATATGAAAATTGACTAGAAAATGGAACTTAATCGAATTACTTGGCCGATAGATGATGAAAATTAAGCAAGGTTTCAAACGAAAGATCTTAAAAATATTATATGGGGTTTGAACTGAATTAATTTTGTATTTTCATGAGGAATGTTATTTTAACAGTGAAATTTGACTACAAAATTAAGCACGAACAACAAGGATGCGGAAGCAATTTTAGTATAGGACCTATATTTTCCGTACCAAGGGTAATTAAGTCATTAAGACCAAGACTAAATTTAAAAGATTATTGGCAGTATTTGGCATTATAAATGCAAACATTAGCCTTGAATACCATTCGGATCAGCTTAAAAAAACGAATACATAAAATGGACAACACTTTACGAAACGTAAAACTTGACTCACAAAGTCCACACAGCTTACTTAAATGTACACAAACTTAAAACTGCAAGCTTTAACCTAATCTTAGGACTAAAAATACTAGAAATATGTATGAAGCGACATTCATTACTCTCTATTTACGCCTGCGACCTTTTTTATAGCCCTTGCCATACCAACCGGCTTGGGTGCGCGCCAATTTACGTGGAAAACTGGTGGTCAACTGCAGACGCCTTTTGGCCGTCTCTGCGGCCGCAATGTGTGCCAATGAGATATTCTCATCATAGTCGTCCTCCTCATCGCTGGTCGGACAGCATTCGCAGACGACAAAGCGGCCACTGCGTGCCCGTTTCTTGTGCTTGCGCTGATTGAGGTTCCATTGGCGATAGAACTGGCACTCCAGTTCGGCATACTGATCGAAGCAGAACTCACAACTGGCCGCCGAACGGTTCATGGCAAAATTAGGCACCACCTGCGAGTTCCAAATGTTGAGATCAGCTGGCGGCGGTATAAGTATGCTGTGCAGACCCGAGTAAGCATATTTGGCATCATACCAGCTGGGCAGCTGGAGTAACAATTCACGATCATTGTTAAGTCTTAGCAGATCCATTTGGGCCAGCTCGTAGCCAGCGTCCGCAGCCTCATCATCTGAGGTGGTGGAGTTTTCATCACTGCGTAGCTGTAGGTTGAGCGCACGTGCTTGCTTGGGCTCGATGAAGGGTGTGGAGAGGGGTGCTCCTATGGGCACCAAAGGCGGCAGCTGCACGGGCTCGAGTCTTAGTTCAATGGGTAAGAGGCAGAGATTTGTTAGGTTGAAGTCTGTGTAGGGTTTTTGTATGGCCACCAGTTTGGGCAACTGCTCCTCCGTCTCCTCCTTGATGGTAAGGGGTTCCAGCTTGGGCAGCAGATCCAGCAATTGCATCTCTTGCTTGACACTGGTCAGCAGTTGGTCAGCCTCCTCCTTTTTAATGGTTGTCAGTTGCTCCAGCTCCAGTTCCACTTTTACTTCCTGCTTGATGGGAGTCGTCTGGCCATTTTCCATTTGGGTCCTCGCATACTTTTGTCTTAATTCAAGATTTGTCTTGATGCGTCTTCCATTCTTTATGGGTGTGCGTATGCGAGGACCCTTACCTATGGGCAGATCACTAAAGGAGCAACTTTCCGCCGAAATGGTAGAATCCTGTGTCTCCTCGGTGGTGGTAGTGAATGCTTCCTCCTCATCGGCAGTCTTGAGCAAAGGTTGGGTCAAAGTGTGCAGCTCCTCGGGCATTAGCAGCGTGCCATGTGCAAATATGGGATCTTTTTCTTTGCTATAAACCGGCACTGCAATGTTGAGCAACTGCATCAGCTGAGCCATCACGCGATCACATTTGCCGTTGATCTTAATGCTGGCCATGTTATCCTTGGGCGTCCATTGTAGATTCACCACACAGATTTTGGCCCGCTGTCGTGCCGGTTTGTCCATCTGCCATAGCCAGGTGTATTTCTTGAGTACCTTCAAACTGGAGCCCAGGCAGAGTATTACATCCGCTCGCTCGGCATTTTTGGTGGCCCCCGTCCAATTCAGGGGCCACTTGAGGTTGCCACGCTCTCCAAAATGCACAATGGTGTCGTGCAGCGGTTCTGAACAGCGATGGCACAGCCGATGCGTCTTGTGGCAATAACGTGCCGTCATTTCGGTGGTATCAAACTGACGCCAATAGACGGAATTGGGTTTACACTGCTTGCACACCTCTATATACATGTTGCCATGGATCTCGGAGAGCGACTGACGCGGTAGGCCCGACCTAAGATGCAAGCCATCACAATTCTGGGAGACCACATGATGTAGCAGACGCCTGCGATGTAGTTCGTATAAAGCCATATGGGTATAGGTGGGATTGGCACTGGAGAGATCATATTCGCCGATTTGTTTGCCCTTCTGTAGCAGAGTCCAAATGCCCTTGCTGCCACGATAGTCGGGTATCAGAGCAGCCGTACTTATGCCCGCCCCGGTATAGCAGATTAAATGCTTGGCCTGGGAAATGATGTTGGCCAACTGCTCCACCTTGGCTTCAATCACATGTGGGGCATCTTCCTTTTCCACCACCCGCTCCTTGTAGATTTCAACGAGTTCGCGACGCTTTTTGGTGGCCTTTACCAAATCCGGATGCTTGTCCAGAAACAGACGATCGTCGGCCGTGCGCATAGAGTCACATTTGCGTAGAATCAGGGATACCTGTGTAAAATGATAATCATTAAGTATTTACATTTGCAAGTGTGTGTGTGTGTGTATGTGTAATTACCTTTCGCACTGTGTCCTTGCGTCGCCGCTTCTCATTATCCTTCTTAGTCGTGGACCTTTGCACCTTTGCCCGCGTTATATAAGATTGCACATCCTGCTGACGTTGAGTCGGCACCTCCACTTCATTCTCTTCCATGCTGGCGTCGGTCTTCTTCGATTTTTGTGGACGCCAAATTAAAATTTATGTGCAGCTGCAGCGAGCGAAAGGGAAAGGAAATGTCAGCTGCTGCTGCCACATTTGCCCAATCGATAGCAAATATCGATAGTTGGCAGTTTATTTACAAGCAGCTAAATGTACACAAAGAACATATGGAAGTAGTACTAATAAAATTAATGTTTTTTAATTTTAATTTTTTTGTTTGGAAAAAAATGTAAACAACAGTGTGACCACAAATAACAAACGATAAAATCCCAAAAACAATAACAACACGCATCCCAGTGTGGCCAGATCAAGGCATTTTTCGATTAGTGCAAAAAAATTAAATTTGAAATAAAAAATAATGAGCTTAAATAAAATTTGAAATGTGACTAAGAGAAGTAAATAAATCAAACATGTGACTAAGGCAACTCAAACATCAACAATCTCAGGTTTATTTTTATACGACTTATCTATAAAATGAATCGTCATAGTCTTGGCGGCATTGAGGGAATGTCGCCAAGTCCAAGCTGATTTATGACACCATTGATCAATCCTATGGCTTTTACTGCTGTCCCGTAGAGTCCAATCTGCGCTCTCGCTCTGTTGGAGAAGGAGTTCCTGGCCCACGCTGAGGCTTAGGGCATGATCCAACTGAAAGGCCATAGTTCGGTGGGCGGCTTACGCGCTTCTCTGTACGTACAATGCCATCACACTGTAAGAGACCCAATAGTTGGCCCAGCTTATGCTGGCATTTTGTAAAACAAACAAAATTAACTCTTAAAACTAACACTTTTAAAAATATTTCAAAATTTTATGGACAAATGAAAATAAATATCAGCGTTAGGGGTTAAGGAATGTGTGCTGTGCCGCAGAGGCGGAGGAGGAGAGGGCCAAAGTTCTACTGAATAATGAACTTCGAGCTGGAACGTCCCGAAATGAATGTTTCGGTTTAAGGTGATCTGGTTTAGCTTTTAATCCCTGTTATTAACTCTATTTTTTTTATTTCCTTTTTTTTTTATTAAAATAAGTTACACAACATAAAAATATAATAATTACTTTTTTCGATTCTATTGTTTACTTTTTAGCCATCGTTTCACGTATCCAGTCCAAAAAGTAAAACACTCGCGTATAAATGCTCGGAATTTTGGGTGTGCCACAAGAGATTCCCGCTGATGTGACACCCATTACATGATACATGCAGGGATAGTCCTGATGATATACCAAAATGGGGCCACCAGAGTCGCCGTTACATGTATCCATTGGTTTGTCAGAACCCACGCACATTTGACTGGCTACCTCGAAACCACGGGGATAGTCATCTCTACGAGCGAAAACCTGATTGCAGATCTACAGTTACAAAAAACAAAATTCTAGAATATCACTTTTTAAACAGTGCAGACTTTTAACCTACCTGATCTGCATAACGGTTTAGCTTCACCTTGAGCAACTTTGCTGATGGTTTCACGGCTAAGCTAGTGCTGCCCCAGCCCACCGCTATGAAAGTGTTGTAATTTTGTCCATCCGTAAAGGGTAAACAGGCTGGATGCTTGTAAAGATCGAACTTGACTTTTTCATTCAATCGAATCAATCCTATGTCGTTATACAGTTCGGGATCTGTATAGTTTGGATGCACTACATAGTGAGCCACCTCGTAGTCCTGGGGCGATGCATCTTCTTGATCTGTATCAAAATCCAGTTCACCCAAACGCACCACAGTCACCTCGCCCCTGCAAATAGTTGATACACACGGAAAAAGTCAATTCGAGAATATTGTATTACCACCAAGTATACAAATTTTTAAGTTTAAGAGCCGATTTCACATCATCTAGATTGCCGCTACACACAAAAAATATTTGTATTAATATCATTTTGATACGAGTTATCTCAAATTGAAACTGACTAGTTTTGTCTTCAACGCAAACGTGCCCGAACCTCGTATTTATAAGTTTTCTTTGCTTTTACACAATTCCACAAAGTTTGATGAAAGTCGGTCAACTATATATAATAGTATAGCTGCCATACAAAATATAGTTCTGAAAAAAAGTTTTAGTAGAAAAAACCGTTTTTGTTTTCAATTTTATCGCTCCCAAACTTGATACTGATCAATATTATATGCTACCACACAATTTCGCCAAGTTTGATCCAAATCGGATGACTATAGCATATAGCTACCATAGGAACGATCGGTCGAAAAAGTAGTTATAGTGAGAAAAACTTTTTTGTTTGCAATGGTAGCGTCTTTATGCTTTCCAGTTATGAATATTATCGGTTTAAACACAATTTTAGGAAGTTTGGTCAAAATATGATTAATATGTCGTATAGCTGCCATAAAACAAACTGTCAACCAAATGGTCAAAGTAGTGGCGACATCTATTGCTGAGTTTGAGAAATAACTCAGTTAAGAATGTTCGACGAAAATCATTTCAAACCTTAATTTATATAATATATACAAGCTACAAGGGTATATAAACTTCGGTCGAACCGAACTTAGCTTTTCTTTTTTTTTTTGTATCAAATCGATATTTTGGGTTTTAATTTGATCCTTAGAATATTATTTTGATACGCAAAAGCAGGGAAACTAATTTTGGTTTCGGTCAAGGCATTTAGCTGTATAGGAAACGGACAAGCAACCTATGTCCCTATCCTATGATATAACCGTAACCGCAATATAGTTATCGGCCGAGTTAGAGACCGCAACCGATATAGAAAATTGTTTCGGCTTTAATCCCTGCGCAAAAGTATTTAAAATTTAAAAATGTTTCATGTTATCAGCTGGCGATGCTTGACGTGCCATATTTAGTGTTTTGATTTTCGTGCAAACACATCAGTACTTAGTTAAAAGTATCTGCTATGGAATACACTTTCCCAGACAACGTGCTGAAGAGAATTAAATGAATTTCAATATGGTGCACGAATTTATACATTTACAAGCTAAGTTTAAGCAGCTTAGTATATATGTGGTTGTGGTCGATTTTTGCAGACATATGTAAATAAAAAATGTAACTTTTTAGACAGGGCATATACCATGCCACAATGGCATTTTCAGCGCTTTGAAAGATGACGCACAATGCGAGAAGTTCGAAACGAAGACAACTGCAGAAGCGGCGTTATTCGCGTTTTTTGCTCAGGGTCTCTGCTAAGGCGTAAAGCTAAACATTTATCAGTTCCAGCATGACCATTTACACAGAAAAGTCCACCGAGACCAAAAAATTAAAAGTGCTTAAAAACACTTTTTTATATCATATTTTCATGAGGAAACAATCAAAATGAACCAATATGAGCAAATCTTAAATATATTCCTAGCTTAATTCGAGACTTCTGACTAAACAACAGCCGCGTGCAATCGCAGTATGCAGAGTGAAAGAACAATATTTCCCGTAGCGAGGTGTCCACACTTGACGATTTCATAACATTAGTGTAAGTAAAATATATTTTGTGAGAGTTCGAAGAGTAGTTGTAGTTGTAGAGTAAAGTAAAAAGTTTTTAAAATGCTATGTTTTAATATTATTGGCAGTTTGATATGATCGAAATATAATTTGAATACTATCGAAAATATCAATTTGATACTTGGAGTATTAAAGAAAATTTGATACTCAATAGTTAAAAATTGATGACTAAATAGTGCATTTTGTCAGTTAACTTCAGAAAAGTTAGTTAATATGAGTCAATTCAAAAATTAAACACAAGTTATTTCCCCACAACTACAACTTCAACGTGATCTATTTAATCACGAAGCAATTCAACATCGCCAAATTTCAACACAGTATAAATTCAACACAGTACAATTTTAACACTAGCAAATATAACACAACAACAATTTTAACAATATCAAATTTCAGTCGAACCCGACTGTAGTATACTCCGTACCTGCCAGTGTTGGCATTTTATTATTAAAATAATTTTTCCCAAAATTATTTTTACTCGAATAGAATAAAAATTATGCTTTATTCGAAAAATAAAATGGAAATAAAGATAAATGAAATTTATTTGTTCAAAAATTTATTCGTAACAGAATAAATTATCTACGAATAATTTTATCACGAATAAAAAAAATATTGGTTATAAATATCCATAGGACTTGTCCTATTTATAATGCGCTTAGTTAGGCAGTCTAAGCCAGGTCTCTAACACACAGTGAAGCATGACTTCGGTAAGCATTCGGTGTGAATTGCCGAGAGTGTTCGACCTTCAAGAGCCATGGCTGGGGAACTCGGGTCTAAGCCCAAAAAAGAAACGTATTTCAATTACTAATAAGGAGTGTCAACATAAGTTCGTCCTCCCACTACAAAACATAGCACCGTTTTATTTGGTTGCACTAGCTCTTGAAGTCTCCAAAATTTACGCGTTCCACCAGAAGGACAGACGGGTCATCCTGTCATTCGCTCTCACAATTTATATGTATACTTTACTGAGTGACTAAATAAATTGTTAAAACTCCCTGACAAAATCCTGCCTACGCCGCTGCAAGGTATACAAATTACAAGCCAATATATATTAATGATACATCTTATTTAAAGCTTTTAATCATATTTGCTTTTAAAACAACTCCTTTTTCATACATTTCGTCGGATAATTTGTTACATTTTGTTGTGTTTGTCATAGTGGCGACAGGAGCCGAAGATGGAAGTGGTGTGTTGAATTTAATAAGAATCTATTTAATGAATGGATGGTTGTTAAGTTTTAAAATATCTTATTCGTCTGCAAAAAATTTGGAAATTATATTTGTTGACAAAATATTTTGGGAGAGTATTTCATCGTCTTCATCATCACTATTAAAATTACAAAAATCGTTGGGGCAATGTTTTGTTAGTGTCGATTGGATGGGAACAATTTCAGACACTGTTTTTGCAACAATGTTCTTAGTATGATTTGACAAGTCCTTGAATCTGGAATACGTGCTCTATGGCTCTCATCGGAATCATTGCATTTTAAATGAATTTCGCAATATACATAGGTATCAAATTCGGCTTGGCTAATACCACACACAGTAGTTTTAGATGGCTTGACAAATTCGAGCTCAAGCTTCCTTTGATCTGCACGCTGCTTGGCAGGCACTTCCCACAGATTGCGGAGGCAACGTCCTCATTTTTCTCTATGCTCAAAAGCTCGAAAATGTATCTAAAATAGTAAAACGTCCATCCATTTTCCATTTTCCTTTAAGAATAACGGTTTGTAAATTTAAATATCAATTTTATACTTACAAACGAGCCCTTTGTGGAAGATATACTTTTGTTTCTAAGGTTCAGTTATATGTGACAAAGGCAGCAGGTTCAAATGCATACTTCGAAAAAATTTGTTATTTGGAAAACAAATAGTTTATTCGAAGGTACTACCTGCGAAATTGTATGCACATTTGTAAGTACATTTGCATTTTATTTACTATCACAACTTATTTACTAATAAAATTCCTCGTTACTAGTTGTTTGTGTTTCGTTTGTAATGTGTTGAAATTGCGCTGCAGGCAAAAATTGTTTACCTGTCACTTGTGTCACCCTTCTATCCCTGATGAGGTTAGTATTACACACTTGCACATTATTTACTATCACAACTTATTAAAAAAAAAAAATGCTCCATTTATTCCAAAAAATTTTACCTGCCGCTAGGTCGTTTATTTGTTATGCATTTTAGTTATGCATAGAACTGTGGTTAAAACAAAAAAAATATTTCTTCTTTCTTTCTTTACCGAACAATAATAATTTTTTCAACATTTTCGGCTGAAAGGCTTTCTCTCCAGTTCGACAGAATATGTTTATATATCGAAATCGATCGCAAGATGTTATGGGCGCATAAAAATATTTGTTCCGAAATTCCTTTTTATACCCGTTACTCGTAGCGTAAAAGGGTATACTAAAGTCGTGCAAATGCATGTAAAAGGCAGAAGGAATCATTTCCTACCATATAAAGTATATATATTCTTGATCAGCAAAAACAGCCGAGTCGATATAGCCATGTCCGTCTGTCCGTCTGTCCGTCCGTCCGTCTGTCTGTATGAACATCTAGATCTCAGAGACTAGAAGAGCTAGAGCAAACAATTTTGAAATGTAGACTCCTATTGTCTGCACGCAGATCAAGTTTATTTCAAATTTTTGCCACGCCCACCCCCGCCCCCACAATAAGTAATTCTACATTACTCCCACAATTTTTGAGATATCGATCTCAAATTTAAAACTTAGATTTATATTCGCAACATCTATAAGCCCTGAAATTCATCAAGATCGGATGATAAATAGCCGAGTTAAAAAAAATGTTGCATACTTTTCGGCTGACCCACCTCAGGCACACAGGAAGGCTATTAAACATTTGCTTTCATGAGTAACGGGTATATCGAAGTCGGTTAGAGCCGACTTTAACTTACGCCCTCGTTTATAGTGATTTTTGCATCTGAGTGTTCAACAATTTTTGATAAACTCCATGAAAAAGGTATTCTTAGCTTACACGTTTTCGAGCTTCTTTCGAACTACGTTCCCATCTTCTTCAGGTGCAAGATTTAGAGCCTGTTGAAGATTGAGAATAGTCTGCTCTGATTCTATAAGACTTCGAGCTTGCTTCTCTAGTAGAAAAATAGTGCTTGCGATTTCCGTACAACTATTTTCGATATACATCAAATTCTCGATAAACTCCTCATCTGCAATTAAATTTTGTGCCACTGCGATGCATTTGGATTCTGCGCTATTAAGTTTTTGTAGAACCTAAAAAATTTTATTAAAAAAAGAAGGAAATTATTAAATTTTAGCTACGTACCCACTTAACTTTGAAATCCCGCGCGGCCATCATAAAATATCTGATTTGGATTTTCGTAAAATTCTCTCTAAAATATTCCGAATTTTTGGAGCCATGTTTTGCACAGAACTTCGCATGTTAAGTAGTCTACCTTCGGTACAAAGCAAGGGTTGGCAAAACACACATGCTCATTTTGGCGTTGCGTATGTGTGTGTTAAGCCACGCGAGAGCGCGCTTATTTAGCGCTTCTTTGTTGTTGCAAAAGAAAGCAGCAGAAGCTCGAATACAGTCGGTGTCTCGACGCCGACGCATTAGATAGGGACGCGCCGGACTCTGGTACAAAGTATATAAAGTTATGCATCGAACTAAAATAGTCAGTCTCAAGACACGTGTCGTGCTCAGTCTTTTTCAAGACGCGCGTCTTCCGCCATCTTGGAGTCAGCCATTATGGCAATTTCGATCACAAGAAAAAATAATAAGCTGAGGCGTTTTCCACTGAATACAGTGGGCGGCCAAATAGTCCCAAGTTTCCTACGGGTGTCTAGGTAACCTAAATCCTAAAAAAAAAAAAAAAATAGAGCTAAAATAGTTTCTTCTGTCCGATAAATTATTCTTGTAAGTTGTAAAGGAACGTTCAACATCGCAAGAAATTGTTGAAGCATAAAAGTAGAAGATACAATATTTATTTTTGATAGTTGTTTTTGCATTTGGGTTTCCAATATTAAATAGCAATCAAATGTGTTTTCGTACCCTTTTTTTTTAACTTTCAACAATATGTAATAAAAAAACAAATATTTCCCCCCGTCTGGATATCAAACCTGGGTATCTTCCATTCGTAGTCAAAAAACTAACAGCTGAGCCACGACACTTACAATGTTAATAGAGAAAAAATACAGCTTTAGAAAATTAAAAGAATATACTCTTATTCGTTTTACATATGCTTATATTCTTTTTATTCTAAATATGTCATATATGCTTTAGCACATATATATCCGGGCTCTAGTTATAAAGACGAGTGTTAAAATTGTTTTGTGATGACTTTGTTTTGTGTTGAATTTGTCTGTGTTGAGTCGACGAATTGTTGAATTGCTGTGTTGAGTGAAATGACTGTGTTTTATAGACGTGTCACCATCTTATCGGAATTAGTGAAAGTTCTGATTTCCAAGTATCAAGATTTATTAGAAATAATGTGAATTCTTAAAATAAGAACACAGTCCTTTTAGTTAAAGCTAATAAAATAGGTAAATTAATATGGATTTGATCTAGAGTAGTTGTACTCAAAGGCTTAAAAGTTATAACTGTCAACAGTGCTGCCAGTTTTTCTTATGCAAAAAGGTTGCCATTTTTAGTCTTGTTGGCTCAAACAGCACCTCCAAAGAAGGGCCAGGGCCAAGCTTTTCTGAATCTCGTGGTCTAAAAACCAGTATTTAATCGCAAAATTCTTGCGAACGTGATAATGTATATTGGCTGATTTGTTTAAGACAATTTCACATTTATCCAAGAAATTGTGTATGTAAAGAACCTAGTAATCGCAATTGTTTTGGTACACGTATTGAACACACTCGTTCTCGAGAACCATTGAACGTATCCAATCCAACTTGACGGCTATTTGACAAGTGACATTTAAACTATATTAGTGCATCCAAAGTTTTTGGCGTCAGTTTGCAATCATGGAATGGGGCTCGCTCGAAAATCGTGTTGTCGTAATTGGCCTGCATAAATGCGGCTACGAATAAGGTGAAATCTTTCGGATGTTGCGCAGACTGGAAATCATCCGAAACTTTGTGTGTCGTACCGTGAAGTTATTTGAGGATACTGATGGAATCCGAACGTTCGCGCACTGTGCGAACGTGAAAGATCGAATTCGTCGAAATCCACTGTACAAGCAGAATATCATGTCTCGTGAGATGAATATCAGCAAGGACTCCATGTCGCGTTTCATAAAACGTGACTTGGGACTCAGTGCATACAAAAGACACACCGGCCACTTGCTCACAACAGCATTGAAACAAAAACTCAAGACAAAATCGAAAGCATTGCGTCGCCAGTGCGCGAACAATGCCCACATAAGAATTCTGTTTACTGACGAGAAAGTTTTCACCATAGAGGAATCGTTCAACAAACAAAACGATAGAGTGTAGGCTGCGTCATCAAAACCAGCGTCCGAACTCATTCCGAGAGGTCACTATCCGGTTTATGTGATGGTTTGGTGGGAAGTCGCTTATGATGGGGTTACCAAGCTCCATTTTTGTGAAAAAGGAGTCAAAACTTCGGCGAAAGTGTATCAATCCGAAGCTTTGGAAAAGGTTTTGCAGCCTCTAAACACCACATTATTTGCAAACAAGACGTGGACCTTTCAAGAAGACTCCGCTCCAGCTCACAACGCAAAAACGACTCAAACATGGCTTTAAAACTATGTACGACTTTATTTCTACGCATGATTGTCCTGCTGGTAGCCCAGACCGAAATAAATTGGACTACAAACTGTGGTACGTTCTCGAGGTTATGGCTTGCTCTACTCGACACCCAAATATTGAGCGCCCTTGTCGGAGCTGTGGACCATTTTTCAATGCACGAGGTGCGCATTCCGATCGTTGAGTGGCCAGAGAGATTACAATTACAAAAGAAATACAAGAAGATTCATTCTAAATTTAGGTACACTTAAGAAGCAAACGGTATAAATTCCATTCTCTTCGTACTAGAACTTGAGCAACTAAGCTCGTAAACTAAAGGGTTTACACTGTGAGGGAGGGAAGGCGGTGCAATACTCACTGATCCGATTCAAGGCAATGTGCAGCGGTGAGCACATAGCGATCACTGATAAGCGTACCACCACAAAACCAATTGGTATGGAAACGAATCTCATTCTGGCGATTTCCCAAACGCGCCACATGGGGAAACTCCCTGGGTTCGGCTGGGTGACCGCCCACTATCAACGGTGTGTAGCTGTGGCAATTGTCAATTGTCTTGTACTCGATGGGAGCACCGGGAAAGAGAAAGCTGTAGCCCACTCTTTCCTCGAAGATGCTTTTTTTGTACTCGATGCAAGCTGGGAAGGAAGTAAATTTGGCTCTGGTGTCTCTCAAATTAAGAATTTACTTACACTCAACTAAGCCGGCCACATTGCCCAAAGCCAAGTCCCAACAGTGTAAATGAATCAGGGACAGAAATAGTGTGCGCCAAAGTAAAGACATCTTTAATTCTTAATACCGACTGGTTTTAGTCACAAAGCCACAGAAACTGCCACAACAATTCACCGAACCCCGAACGAGTTTTCATTCCAGACTAAAACTCAGCCCTCTAAGTACTCTAACCAACAGCATTTCGCTCTGCTGCAGCTGACTACACTTGAGCTGCGGGATATAAGAGATTAAGCAAATAGAATCTGAGCCTGTGATGTTATTGTTTGTGTGTTCATTCATTATTGACCGCTTATTATCGATTATTAACTTTCTTGGAACTATTTATAGTTAATTAACTCATTATGTACATCCGATTCTGGGAAACCCAAGTAATAATCAGCTACAATTAAGTCGATTTCGAAAAGAATCGACAAATCAATTTGGCTTTGATGCAAATGTCTGTTTATTTTGAAAACTGACTGATGAAAGAAAATCAAGTAACTTTTCTGATTGATCAATTTCATTTTTCTTACCCTTGCCCTCTGCAAATGATCGATATATCGATTTTTATACCCTTGCAGAGGGTATGTTAAAATTGTCCAGATGTTCGTAACTCAAGGAAGCATCTCCGACCACATAAAGTATTTAATTATATTAGACTGGCCCATAAAAATAGTCTGGAAAATACCGGGCGGAAAAAATTTCGTTTTGGTCCAAAATGATATGTATAAGAAAAAGTTTGGTCTCGATCGAACAACATTTAGTGAACGCGCGCTATCCCTAAAATTCGAAATTTGGAAATACATGGGATGAGTTTCGAATTTCCTCTCTAATATTTGTAAGTTTTTATTTTAAGTGTTACTGCTATTTAATATTTTAGCAACAATCTAAATATAAAAGTTTTAGTTCTGGCATGAGGTAGCCTCTGCCAACTCATTGAAGTTGGGCAAAAGATCGCTGTTAATTGAACTGTGGAAGTTCAAACTTTTCTAAAGTAAATTTTCGAACTGATCACGAAAATCGCCATAAAAACTTCTATCTGCTATAGCAGAGAAAAAAATATGCAAAATCTACACGAAAATATAGGATTCTACACGATTTGACCAGGATTTTCAACCCATTACTTTTGTGTAGCTTTTCTGCATGCCGCGATTAGTTTTCTCATTTCAAGACGTGGCGTGTGGCTTTTCTGCATGCCGCGTTTAGAAATGAGAAAACCCAACGCAGCGTGCAGAAAAGCTACACGCCACGTGTTGAAATGAGAAAACTAAACGCGGCGTGCAAAAAACCTACATAAACGTTATGGGTGGAAAATGCGGGTCAAAACGCGTAGAAATAATACATTTTCACTTACACAAAAAAAAAAAAAATAAATGACTGCGCGCTTTTTATTTATTTATGTTTGTTTATATGCGCGCCGCTTCTGCTATCTATCTTTGAAAGCTCAATTATTTCGCTATGCATCATCTCAGAGCAGAAGAGGACCACCAAACCCACACCCACCAAGTTTGGTTCTGAAAAATATGACATTTGACACATTTATATTGTGTACTATAATAATTTGCCCAGGAGTTTGCATGCAACGCATAGAAGAAATCACCTCCGCCAACCACATAAAGTATATATATATATATTCTTGATCAGCATGACGAGCTGCGTCGATTGAGCTTTGTCCGTCCGTCTGTCTGTTTCTACGCGAACTAGTCCCTCAGTTTTGAAGATATCGAGCTGAAATTTTGCACAGAGTCTTCTTTTTACTGCACGCTGCTAATATGTCGGAACCGACCGGATCGGAGGATGCCATAGAAATGTTATGTCGGAAAATGGGATTTTAGTGAGACTAACTTTTTTGATTTCAATATAAGCCGCTCTTGAACTCGGTCATTGTTAATATTATGTGTTTTTATAAGCTGATCTGGGAAGGTTGGTCGAAATCGCTAACCGTTGAAGCGAACTTTTTCAAGTGTATTAAAAAACTTCGGCACGACGAAGTTAGCTTTGCTTTCTGGTTTTTTTTTTACTTACTCTGGGGTGATTTGAACTCGGGGCCCTTTTTGACTGAAAAACACGGTTGGATCGACGCCTTAGACGGATGAGCTTACTTGTATTGAGTAAGATGTACTTGTATTGAAAACGTACACCAATTTTTGTTTGCTTGTAATTCTTAAGTTCGAATTCAGTGCTCTGCTCATTTATATACGGGACTGAAATTTGCACACGTTTCGTGTAGATTTCCAACATGTAGCATTCAGCATTGCGAATTCTAAACGTTTATCCAGAAAACCTACACTCCGCGTGTGGAGAGCAGTTTTCTAAACGAAAAATGTAATAATTCAGTACTGATTTAGAGCTACATTTTTCGTTTAGAATTTCCACACACGCATGTAGGATTTCAATATCCAAACGTTAATGTGGAGAACCTAAACGTTCGTGTGGTATTCAGATTGCTGCATGAAAAATGTAGAAGTTATTTGTAAAGAAACTGATTTTCTTATGTCGTGTAGACTTTGCTTTTGCCCACGCAGCATTTAGCTTTTCTACACGCGGCGTTTAGTTTTTTAATTTCTACACGTTACGTGCAGTTTTTCTGCACGCCCCGTGTAGCTTTCTGCATTCTACATTTAGGCCCAATTTCTCAAAAGTTGCGGATAGGTACCGGCCGGTCAAATTTGCCGGCCGGGATTACCAGAGGTTAAGTCTTTTGGTTTTCTCAACGAGACTTACCGGCAGGTTCACCCGATAGCGATTAATTTCTATCGCTGCAAAAGTGTGACCTGACACTGTCCACGAAACAGCTGTTTGTTTTGGCATTTTTTAATGCTATTGTTGTAGCTGGTAACTATTTGGCAAAATAGTTAAATTAAATTGCATGCGATGATCAATCGCTGTGGAACACCGAAAAGACCAAGGGCGAAGAACTTTACTGTGGCTGAGGAACATTCGCTTGTAGACTTTTAGAGTCAAACAAATCCATTTTTGGATGCGGAGACCTGGAAGCAGAAGGCCTGGGCTTGGAGATCCGTATGCCGCCATGCCGGAGTTCATCGACCATGGAAATACTTACGGGATAAGTACGAGAATTTAAAAAAACGATCGCGAAAATAATTCGCAATTAAAAAGCGGGAGACTTCTGGAACTGTGGCGGCTTTCCCAGCCCCGCTGGAGTTTTGTCTATTTCCAAAAAATTCGTGGCATGATCCCAAGCTCAGCCACAGGGTTGGAAAATGTGGTTGAAAATGGTGGTACGTTTTTATTTATGATATGTAAGCTTTAAAAATATTTAATTGGCTTCTTAAATTTTAGCACAAATCAATCAGTCAGTGCCTGTTTGTAATGGCCAGTAATGCAATAGCACGGTTTGCCGAATGAAGTCTGACTCAACAGAAGTCGCCCGCAATGATAATGAAGAAGAACCTTGCATAAGAGCGCAACGCCACCATATGTTTGCACTCTGACAACAATCCACGATTCCTGTTAACAATCCAAATCATAATAAATTGAATCACAACTGGAGTTAGGGTTTTACCTGTTACTTAGCGAAGACATTTGCTCTAATCCTAGCAAGAATTATTTGACATGCTGAGTTTGTTAACCTGAATCGTTGAACAAATTTGGCATCATCCAGATCAGTAACATAATAAATACTCTCCCTGTACTCTCTCGCTTTATTTTTTCGTTGCTCCGTCTTGGGTTATGTGGGTATAACCACCACCATGTTGCCCATTGTGGTAATACCGTTCCTGGTGCTGGCCGTGCGTGTGATATTTTCATTATGGTGCACACGTATCAGCGGTTAGATCACTATCGGTATACCACAGCGCATGAGGCAATTGGTGGTGCCATTGACCAGGTGGGTCCTTTGATTTTGCAGACGGCGGGCAGTCAGTTTGCCTGCTTTGCTTTATGCCGGCGTGGCGCTCAAAACATTTGCCATGAATGCGGCGGCTGCTATTCTGCAGAACAGAAAGTTCCACATCGCCGCGCCTGTGTCTTCTTGTCTTACCGCCTGAATCTTCCATTTCCATTATTTTTCAAATTTGCTTATTTATAAACATTTTGTTTTGGCAATTGACAAAGAAAACAATTCAAATTTTGGGCACAGCTGCTTGTCGATCGATAAAAATATCGATAATTCGATCGAAACTTGCCGGCAGGTTAAAATTTGACCCCATCATGAGGCAGCGGTTAACTTTGCCGCTCGGTTCTCGCCAAAGACAGCATGAGACACGCGAATTCGGCTAACCTGCCGGTAAGTTTGACTAACCGGACATTGAGAAATTGGGCCTTAGTGTGTGCAATTTAGCAGGCCGCAATACGTTTCGTTTAGCATTGACGTTTTTACACGCGCAGTGCAGCCAATTTTGTTTTCTCTGTGTAGTTATTAAAATATTATCGATAACCGATTTTAGATTTTTAGACTGAAAAATGTGTGAATTCTTACACAAGTGCAAATGGGAGCACGACTGTAAATATAAGAAAAATATCGCCTGTATTTTTCAAAATTACTCATTTTATATGTACGACTGCCGATATCTGGAGTTGCAATAACAAAAGCTACTATCGTGTAACAGGCCACTATATAGATTGCAATCTACTTCGTCATTCTCTCGTGTTCGCATATAAGCGTGTGCGATTATCCCACACACATGAAATAATTGCTACTATATTTGCTAAAGTTCATAGCAAATACCCACTAAGAGATATCCAAATGTTAAACAGTTACAGAAAATGTATCCAACTTCTAAAAAACATTTAAAGTGTACAGTTTTGAAGTAAACACCTGAAGCCTGAGTTTTTAGAAGAGTCTGATTTAAAGGTAATAGAGCGGGATAGTTCAGCTGATGCTGAAATTACTTTTCCAAGGAACTTTAGATGCACATCACACACTTTGAACTTAGTTGTTACGAAAGATGCTGAACAGGCTCTACCAATCAAATTATTCAAGCAGTTGTACAATTCTTCCTTTGCGAAAGCAACGGCAACTTAGAATGCTGTTAGCAGATCCACAGTAGCAGCAGATGAAGTTGAGAAAAGTAGCAGCACAAGATGTAATAGTTTTCATGACAGTATTCAACGAATTTTGGAACTAAAACACAATTTAAAAACCATTTATAAAACCATTTACAAATACAGAAATTGATTTTTTGCATGAATTGAATAATGTTAATTACATTTTCGCTAAGGCTATTGATCTTTAATTTAATTGATTTATTCGGCTCTAGCCCAGTGCTACAAGATGGTACCTATTTTTAACGCACTAGTCACAACTTTGCAGGGCAAATCCCGTTGTAATTTAGGATTTTTTCTGACTTCAATGCTTGAATCATTTGAAATATTGTGATCAACTTAAAGATGCTCTTAAAATAGTAGTTTTAAACGATTTTCTTTTTTTTGAAAACTTGACTCCAAGCGAGGCAAAGACCTTTGCTTTAAATTGTAAAGTGTTTTAAAGATTGGCTTGTTATAGAAATTACGGAAAATTTGGAAACTGTTGTCAATGAGAGTCCAAATACAAAGAATTCTGAAAACTTTTACGATACCAGTAATGGAAGGTTGGATGAAACTGAGAATTGTTATGAAAATTCTAATATTGAATTGGAAGTCTTAACATGTCTTGTCGATTCTAGTAAATCTTTGGAATTTATACTTAAGTATAACAATAATTTCAATGTTCTTTTGTAAGTATAATACTCATTTTGCCTAGTTCTGCCGCTATACATAGCTTCTCGGACTGGCTAAAAAATCCTCCACCGGGTCAGAGGTCCGGTTATTTAGTTTTAATTTTTACGTATAAATTTTTAATTTTTAAAGTTTATTTTAAGATATTTTTCTCTCTTTCTCAGTTTTATTTTAATTTAATATATTATCTTATTTTTTCTCCTTTGTTCCTACATAACTATAGGTTTTGGTTTTTTTTCTCTCTCTCTCCCTGTTCTCGATCTCTATATTATCAAAGTTTTTGTTAGCTCTAATAACGTCTCTGACTACAATTGGCTGTGAATAGGGGCATAGCTGGCCGGACGGGCAAATAAAATTCCCCCACCGTGTCGGAGTCGTTATTAGTTTATTTTGTAATTTTATTAGATTTTCTTTGATAGGCTTCATTAGCTCATACAAATTTTTGTAACATCTATACATTTTCGTTGACAGCCTTTTTTTGTCAACTCTAAATAAATAAATAAATAAATAAAAAATTAATACACCAAAAAGAAATAGAATAGGTGACGAAATATTCAAAACTCTTGTTATATTAAAAAAGCGATATGTTATATGGGAAACATTTTAATAATATAACATCATATAACATCAAGATGTTCAATTTTTAAACCTTATATTTGGATTTAAGACCGTACAGCTAATATTTATTACTAGCATAAATGGATGAGCCATGCTTTTTAATTTAAAAGTACCTTTACCTAGGTACGGGATATTCCGGATACCTTTTACCTTACCTAGGTATATTTTTAACCATTTACCTTGTACCTTAACTAAGTAAGAAAATTGCGCACCTTTCCAATTACTGAATATAACCTCAACCCGAAAAAAGCCGATCGGCCAAAACTGTAACCGTAGCCCTTACAGTTATTCGTTTCGGTTTTAATTTCTGGTTTAAATAGATTCTAGTCTAAAATAAAGGAAAGGTGAGCGAACACATTCTGATTGAAATTTCCGTACTTAAATCATTAATAATTTGAAGAAGATAATTAAACGAGAAGGCGAAGCTGACTTCGTCTGTGCCGAAGTTTTTATACCCTTGCAAATGCTGTTTTTGAAATATCAGTTTAAGACCGCTCGCAATAAAATCAATTTTCTAACTAAAACTCATTTTCCGACAGATAGTCATCTGATTTCGACTAAATATCGCGAATCTTTTTAAAAACATCTCAAATTAACAATCGCCGAGATTCAGAACGGTAAAATTAAAACAAAAAAGTTTTTCTCACTAAGACCCATTTTCCGACCGATGCACATTGGGCGGAATTCCCATTTTTTGGCATAAAGTCCAAAACTATTTTTGAATATTTACATAATTTTAATATTATTTCCGTTAAATAAATGTCTCCCCTAAGTAAAAATATGATATATTTTTTTTGGCCCATCACTGGTTTTTGACAGCCCTTTGAAGTGACCTGTTTGTGCTAGGCTAATTGTGCCTTGTTTGTGCTTAAAATTTGGTGAATGTTTGATTATCAGCCATGTATATTATGGCGGTTTAAAATATGCAAAATACTCATAAAGGTATGTATTTTCTAGTGTAAAGAGCTTAAATTAGATAAGCTTTTGTTTCGTGTTGTATTTAATGTTATTGATGGAACATATTTTATGTAGAACTTAGCTTCAATACATGTGCTTCGTGGAGCAGAACTAGCAAGATGACGCCGGATTACCAAAAGTGATAATGTGTTAGTGAGTGATATTGTGAATACATTTATGTAGAGTTAACAACTTAAGCGCATATTTGCGCAATTTCGAAATAATTGAATATATTTAGACAAGGTAAATTTTCGTCTTGGCGATTTTCTGTAAGTTTGGTTGACTGGCTGCGCGATCAAATAAACCGAAATTTCGTTTCTGAAAGCTTAATGACACAAAAAATAGAGGCACTTTAACTTCGGCTCAACCAAAGTTTATATACCCTTGCAGCTCGATGATTTTAAATGATTTTCATTCCACAATTTCATTCATTCGACCGATTGTTCCTGTGGCAGCCATATGCTACAGTCAACCGATTTGGACCAAACTTAGCAGAATTATGAGGAAGCATACATATAATATTTAAAAATATAGAGTTTTGGAGCGATAGCATTAACAACAAAAAAGTGTTTCTTATTAAGACTATTTCTTAGACCTTTCTTTTATATGGCAGCTATATTATACAATTGTCCGATTTTCATAAAACTTGCTAGAATTATGAAAAAGCATAGAAAACTAATAAATCCGAGGTTTTTGGGACGTTTGCATTGAAAACAAAAAAGTTTTTCTTACCAAGACTTGTTTTTGGCGGCTATATGCTATAGTCTTCCGATCCGGCCGGTTCCAACTAGTGTACAGCGTACAAGTACCTATTAACTTTGTACTAAGTTGAGTAAAGATAGCTTTGAAACTGACGGAGGAGATGTATGTAGGTGGCGGGGGTGGCCTGGTCACACCGGCAAAAATACAAATTCGAAATTAACTTATAATATAAACAGCAAATATTTGAAGTTTCAACTTTCTATCTTTATTTTTAGAGCTTATGCCAAAAAAAAGGTATTTCAGCCCAATGTGCGATGGTTCCTATGACAGCTATTAGATATAGTCATCCGATGCGGTCGGTTCCGACAGAAGACTCTGTGCTAAGTTTTAGCTTGATAGCTTTAAAACTGAGAGACTCGTTTGCGTAGAAACAGGCAGACGGACGGACAAAGCTCAATCGAGTCAGCTCGTCGCCCTAATGAAGAATGTATATAAAGGTATTTATTTTTTGATTGCTGGTTTAATCATTTAATTGACTACTTCTTTTGGCTTACTATTTGGTCTGAGCCAAGATAAATAGTTGGGGAGCATTCGTCCAATAACTTTTTCGAAGAATAGCCATCTTGGCATGTCTATTCCTAAAATGTTGTGTGGTATTACTTTGCAGTATTCTTATACTCTGTACCAAAGGTACATAGAGTATATTAAATTTGTGCAAAAGTATGTAACAGGGAGAAGGAATCATTTCGGATCCTATAAAGTATATATCAGGTCTGTTCCTGTCTTCACTTTCGACAGAAATGGTCGAACTCGAATTTGTTAAATGTGCTGTTGTATCAAATTGAATGAGTTAATCAGATTAAAAAATCATAATTTTAATCCGTCGAGTAGTGAGTAAGTAGAAACTAAAGGTTTGATGGGGACTTCCTTGATTGTTTAATAGAAAAGAGAACATGTAAAAAATTCGAATTCACTTTCAACCCTACAACACCTTTAACAGCCAAGTCGACAAAGCCATGTCCGTCTGTCCGTCCGTATGAACCTAAGAGATAGAGGTTTTGACATATATGAGACATATACTTCTTATACATGCAGGCAGATCGCAATTTCGAAAAAACCTCATATCTCTCACAGTTTTGAAGATAGAGTGTTCGTATCTTCTAGCGATAATTATTAATTAGCATTATTTATCGATTTGCCAAAGTAATGATAAAGATCAGTTGAACGAAACACAAGTTATGAGCAAAAGAATGTGCGCTGCCGCAGCGCAGCAATACCAAGTGTGGCAACCGTGCCTGTAATTTTATTCAGCAAGTTCTTCGAAATAAAGAACCTTTTATACCTATTGCAAAACACTTTTAATTTTGTATGCTCCAATGCAACATTTAAATTCATTAAAAGATTCGCCCGTTACGTAGCTTAGCTGGTCAAAGACCTTATCTGCAAGTTGTAAAAACAGGTATTTATCAATTGATCAGCTGTCTATTCCAACACACACACAGAGGTACGAGATAGAGAAGCATTAAATATATGTTTGTATTAATAAATAAAGGCATTTACAAGTTCACACACTCAACCTCAACTGCGCAGTTCTCGGCTTAGTTGATTAACTGCGGGCAAAAAAAAAGCAGCGCTCAGTCTGCAACTGTTTGATTTCCAATGCAGTTCTAATATCAATTTGTAAATAAAAAATGCCAGTTAGCCTATTTTTCGGAATATTATTGTGGTGCGGATTAACGGTGCTCGCCCAAGAACCGGATCCAGCAGCTTTACAATCCTGCACACTATTCAAGAGAACCGTCTTCGAGGAGAAAATACCCGTCAGCTTCTTTTTTCCCAATGCACCCATCGAGTATGAAACGGTGGACTCGTGTGAGGGCTCGCGACCCTTAATCGTGCTTGGAACACCGGCTGAACCCAAGGAATTTCCACATGCAGCTCGTTTGGGTATAAGAAATGTGGAGACTAATGCAACCCATTGGTTTTGTGGGGGTACTTTGATCAGTAATCGACTGGTGGTCACAGCCGCCCACTGTTTGTATTCATCGCGGTAAGTAGAAGGATGATAAAAAATAGAACGATTGTTTTATACTCAGGAAATAATGGCAGCGCACATTTAAATGCTTGGTATTACCGTAATTGAATTAAAACAGTTTTGCTCTTAAATTCAAAGCATTCGGAAAATTAACGTTGATTATAACATTTTACAGTCATTTACATTTACTTAAATATAATGAATAATGTTAAATATCAATCATTCACACTTTGCAATTATAAACAATAGTCTGGGAAATATTCAGAGTCTAAGTAAGAAAATAGAGGAAAGCCAACTTCGGCTAACCTTGCTACTTTTTTCGACAGATCGTTCCTAGGGCAGCTATATTCTGTAGTCATCCGATTTGGATCAAAGACTTTTTTCAGACTTATCTTTTCTATGGCAGCTATACCATATAGTTTTCCGATTTTCATCAAACTTGGTGGAATTATGTAAAAGCATAGAAAACTTATAAATACGAGGTTTGGGGGCGTTTGCGTTGATGACAAAAAAGTTTTTCTCACTAAAACTACTTTTTCGGCCGATCGTTTCTATGGCAGCTATATGCTATAGTCATCCGATCTGCCCAGTTTCGACAAATGTGCAGCGTATTTGTACCAAGAGACTTCGTGCAAAGTTTGGTTAAGATCGCTTTAAAAATGACGGAAGAGATAGCATAGAAACAGAAGGAAAGCTCGTCATGCTGATCAAGAATATATATACTTTATGTTGTCGAAGATGCTTCCTTCAAAGCATTACAAACATCTGGACATTTTTAATATACCCTCTACAAGGGGTTTAAAAACTGGAATATTTTGTACGGTATTGTTTTGGCTATAAAATCTCGTGAAAATTCTAAAACAATTTTAGAACAAACTTTGCTGATTCATTCATTCTTTTCATTTCATTCATTTTTCTTTTGTTTGACTAGGAATTATACAGGGCTTCATATATGTGGTTACAGTGTTATAGGGCGCTTGTAAGCCGTCGCGACGATGCAAATGCTTCGACTGTGCCTGAGAATGGTGAGGTAGTGGGTTCGAGTCGCAGTAGGGGAGGGTTGCATTGCAACCTAAATAAACAAAATATATATATATCATAAGACTTTTCAACTGAAGCTTTACAGAAAACCGTAGGAAAGTTGATAAGTTGCGAGATGATAAATCCTGTGTTTGAGATTTCTAAGCTTACTTCAAGGTTTTCCAATTTTGTTTTTATAAGATTGTAAGATTCACTAAAAAGAAATTTTAAATCTAGATTTTAGATTGATTTTTTTGTCAGTGTAGTCGTGGTTAAAGTAATAGTTCATTAAAATCTATGTTAGCTCTAAAAATCTGATTACTTGGACGCAGACAAATTTGCAGCATATTCAGAGTATAGTGGATTTGTGCAAATGCATGTAACAGCCAGAAGGTAGCGTCTCCGACCCTTTAAAGTATATATATTTAACAGCCGAGTCGATTTAGCCATGTCCGCCTGTCCGTATGAACAAACAGATCTCAGAGATGGTAAGAGACAGAGGTTTGACTTGTATGGGACATAAACTTTTTATACTTTCAGGCAGATCAAGTTTATTTTCTATATTATCCACGCCCCCTGCCCACAGTTTTGTAGATTGATGGTTTGTACCCTTAAATCATATTTAGTATATATTAATATGTATATATTTTTTTTAATTAGTGCGTTTGCCTGGGCTTCCCGCAACCGAATGTGTTCTGTTATCGCGCTCACTGTTACTGGTCCCACTGGTTGACCACACAGCACTGATCGGTCTGACAGCAATCGAATAACAGGCCCAACTCAGTCAATTGGTCTTAAATTGCGTGCTTCTCGAAGACCAAACTCTCAAAATGTTATTTGAAAAGGCTGCAGACTAAAGAGTTGCGCCAGAGTTTAACATAAGCAGAGAGAGAGTCTATGTGAGAGAGAAGGAGAGAGCGCGTATAGTTCGTCGCATACATTCATATCGTTAGCCGAGCCTTACACACCGATTCATACATTAGGCCAAACGGTCCCAAAAAGATCAAAGAGGAAAAAAAATCAAAAAATGTGTTTCTCTCCTCTCACAACCAAATAGAAGCAGAGAGCGTAGTTAAAGGTTGTATCGGTACCTCTTTTCAATGTGGTCGCACGAAAGCTGCCGTTTTCTGACAAAGGCAAACGGGGGACCGATTTTTGCGACCTCTGCTAACGACTCTTCAGTAGGCTTTTCGCTGAAGAAAGCATGATTGCCAACTGCCTCTCCATACAATCATTGCTTAGATCAGTTGGGAACTGCTAAAAGCAATGAAAGCAAAAATAGACAAGCAATGAGTGCTTTCAACATTCTGGTGGTAATGCTTAATCTTTGAGGCTGAAACTTTCTAAGTGCAAAAGCTTGAAACTTTTGAGCGAGCTAAGAAGTGCCCGTGCATTCAAAAATAATTTTATCAAAAATAATTATCTCAAAATATAATTTTATGTGATCGACTGTGTGACTATCCTCTCAATCATTAGCACTAGTTCGGTATTGTTATTAGAGTGCTTCAGACTAGTTCATCCAGAGGCCCAAAGCCAGTTCATTTCATTAATATGTTTACAAGTTTAAGATTTTGGTTCGATTGTTTTAAAATTTTCAAAAGAACCCCACAAATCTTAACCAAACCTGTTCAAAGTCCGCCTTTAACCACAAACTATTGAACTGAGAACTAAACGAATGATCTTTATAAAAATCAATAATTTTTGTTATTAATTCAAAATATTTTCCCGCAGCGGTGCCGTCAATGTGGTGCGTTTGGGCGATCTGGATTTTGATACCGATACCGATGACGCCGAACCCGAGGACTTTGGTGTACTCGACATAACACCACATCCGGAATTTGATCCTAACTCTCAAGTTTTTTATAATGATATTGGCCTCATACGTCTTAATCGATCCGTCAACTTAAGTAAGTACAAACATCCCGCCTGCCTGCCATTTGATGATGGTGAAAATCATGAGAAATTCATTGCCATTGGCTGGGGTCACCAAAAGTTCGCCGGCAAGCCGTCCCAAAAACTGCTCAAGGTGACGCTTAACGGTTATGGCAATCGCTGCAAGACGGCTATCGAGCCGAGTGATGAATACCCGCGGGGATATGAGCCTAGCACTCAATTGTGCATTGGCTCCGAAGACTTGAAAAATACTTGTAATGGCGACTCTGGTGGTCCCGTTTTGGCCTATCATAAGGAATTTCCGTGCATGCATCATGTAATGGGCGTTACTTCATCGGGCAGTGGCTGTGAAACACCCGGTGTGCCTGGCATTTACACTCGTATACATCACTACATGGGTTGGATAAAACAGGAACTGGCTAAGATTAAGTAAAATTCGTGGAAAAATAAAAATAAATTCAATCGAGAGATAATTTACATATGTATACTTGTCTGTGAGTGTGTGTGTAGGTGGGTGTGTTTAATTTTAATAGTTGTTTAACCACAATATCACTGAGCAGTGGCGTTCAGGTAGGAGAAGGCGCAAGGGGGCTTAAGAACTTTTTTAATTTACTAAGCAGATGACGTACTCTTTACTTTGCAGATGTTAAGATTAAAGCGGATTCTTAAATAAAAATGTACCTTATTAAGGCCGAAACAAGAGATTTTGCAATATTAACGAAAGCTTAGGCAAAACAAAGTTTTTCGGTTATTCCAAAATATCTATAAAGGATTATCTCTATTTAAAGCCCTTCCCCACAAAAATTTCGTCTTCTTTGGTTCTTTTTAAATTGAATTTAAAAGTTTCGGTTTTTTCTCATGTAAAAACGATTATTTTCGTAATTTAGGCAAAAGTTTTATCAAAGTTATGTCAAAAAATGATATTTTGAAACTGCTCTTAAATTTTTTTCACTCCACCAATTAGAGGCAGGGATTAATACCGAAACCGGAACCTTTAACCGAAATAAACCGTTTGAGAACCGAAAGCCCTTTACCGTTATAACTGGAACCGATAAAACCGAAACGAAAACGAAACGTTGATACCGGTACAGTTTCGGCTTTTTTTTTGCATCATACTTTTGGTCAGCTGTTTGTAACGCAAATATGCAAACATGATCAAATCATCAGATCAGAAAAAACGCGATTTCTTGTTACAGAGCTTGGTAGAATGTTTAGCACTTGCATGGAAAGCTTTCTTAAATATGAAAACCACAATTTAATTAACGATTTGGAAATTACTCTAGCAACTTTAAAGCCTTCGCGGGACCATTAATCATTAATATATAGAGTTTTTGATTTCCATTACAGTAAGTAAGAACTGCTACGAATTTTTTGATCCAAGAGACCCGGAACATTTACAATTCTGAAATTTTCATATATTTCATGCTCAGTCCAAAGCAAAGAGTATATTCACTTTCTTAGCAAACTTCTTAGTAACTTCTTCTGAAACATAAAATGTCTATATGAACCGTTTACACCCAGAAAAAACTAGCAAGAATTGGTGAGTCTAAAATCGGCTTAAATTGAGGCTTGTTTCTTCCTGATTTTTTTTAGACGAAAACTGCTCGAATAAAAGAATCTCGACTTCGAACTTGTGGGCGAGGGAAGTGCGTGATGGACGAATGAATCGAAATCGATGTTAAAAACACCTCCAACCAAAAAGAAAACAAGTAAGAGCGCTGTAGTCGAGTGGCCCGACTACAAAATACCCTGTACAATTGAGACACACACACGTGCGTACACACTCACACGCGGCGTAGCTGACCGCAGAGCTCCCCCCGCTCCCACAAGCTAAATTGTTTCGTGTATAACTTTGGTGTTTTTGCTGGGATCTTATTGTGCTTTTCAGAATAGATAGATATAAGCCCTATGACAATATATATTCAGCCACGAGGTTCTAGCTTTAAAATTGTGGCTCTGACAGTTTTTTGCGGTTTAAGAGGGAAAGCTGAAAATTTTCCAAATCTGAAACAAACATGATCTGGTTACGGTATACACCTACATATGTACATGCAAAAATTTGTGTCTCTATCTCTTATAGTCTCTGAGATCGACGCGTTCATACAGACAGACGGACATGACAATACCGACTCGGCTGTTGACGCTGGTCAAGAATATATATACTACATATATAGGGTCGGAAATGTTTCCTTCTCCATGTTACATACTTTTGAACAACTTCATGATCCCCTTTTACCCATTTTCAATGGGCGTGTTTAGCAGAACAATTGATCTCTGAGCTGGTATCAGAAAAACATTATGCATAGAATAGTTTCTGCTGTTGGAGGGAGCACTATCACTCTAAAGTAGCGTACTATTTGTTTGATACATGCTTCCCTATCACGATACCTAAAATTGGTATTATGATACCGCATCACTCGAGTTTAGTAAGAAGATTATTGCAAATATATACTTGATCAGAGAGCAAGTTGTTCTGCTGTACATTATAAAAACATTAAATAAAAACGAGAAGGCCGAGCTGTCTTCGTCTGTGCCGAAGTTGTTATACCATTGCTTATGCTGGTTTTGAAATGTCTGAGTGAAAGAACGCTTACAAAAAAATCTAACATTTTTCTAACTAAAACCCATTTTCCTAAACATCTAACATATTAGCAGCGTGCAGTAAAAAGAAGGCTCTGTGCAAAATTTCAGCTGAAAGCCTTAAAACTGAGAGACTAGTTTGCGTAGAAACAGACAGACAGACGGACGGACAAAGCTCAATCGACTCAGCTCGTCGCCCTGATCAAGAATATATATAGTTTATGGGATCGGAAATGTATATTTCTATGCGTTGCAAGCTTCTGGGCAAAAATTATAATACCCTTTGCAAGGGTATAAAAAGGTACGCTCCTACGGGGACTTGATTCCATGACCTCGACGTTTTCTAAGCGAATGTCTTGTCCACTCGACCACAGCCCTTGTTGCTCGCTGAGCGGAAAAGTGCCAACTGCTTACATTCTTAAATATAATTTTGACGCCAGGTGTTGGTTATGCCTAATAGTCGAGTAAGATAAGGTGAGTTCCCGAGTTTCAAGTCCCATTACAATAAGTAAGGGTTTAACTTGCCTGTTTTTGCTCATAGCTTGAGTATCGTTCATCCGATCTTTCTCATTCTCTCAGCAAATCAATAAATAATATTGATTACTAACTATCTCTAGATGGTAAGAAACATTTATCTACGAAACTGTGGAAGATACGACTTTTTTTAAACTTTATCTGCCTGCAAGCATAAAAAGAAGAAGAATATAAGAATATAGAAGAATATAAGAAGTATGCCCCATATATGTCAAACCTGTATCTCTTAACCTTCTCTGAGATCTGTGCGCTCATACAGACAGACGGACATACGGACATGGTTATATCGACTCGGCTGTTGATGCTGATCAAGAATATACATAGGAAAAGTAGGTGGTGTGTTGTTGGTCGGATCTAAGAATATTCCGTCTTACCGTATTTTTGACATTAAGACTGCTTGATATGAAGCACGATCGGCTTTGTTTTTTCTCTGAGTGTATGGCCACGATGAAGACTTGGGGAATTGTAATTAAGTCACAAAGCAGATTGACAATAGTTGACAAAGTTTATAATCTTAATATTTTTGTAAAAAAAGAAATTGAAATTGAACCACATCAAAAGGTAGTCTATAATTTTACTTGGCATAAATTCATTTAGAAATCTTGAAAAACTCTTGAACTTTGTTTCTTCTTATCACGAATCTTCCCAACGCGCCCCCCCCCCCCTCTAAGCACGATCATGCTGACCTTTTCGTACATTGGCTAGATGTTAACAATCTCTAGCTCAATCTCTCGGCAGTTCCAGTGAGAAATACTGGAAATACGTATAGTATAATAGCAGCTCGAATTTTATAAAGCGGGTTTTAGTGCCTCAGTGAACATTGTCTCGTGTGTAACGCAAACAGCTTAAAAATGGCAAATAGTAAAAACAATTTGCTAAAAGCATTATTTCTGCTATCGCTTGGTCTAGTTTCAGCTCAGGATCCCGAGCTGGTTAGCTGTAAGTAGACACAGGAGTCACTTCCTTGCCCTCATCTCAAATTTCGTATTGACAGCCTGCACTAACTACAAAAAAAGTATATTCGAGCAGAAGGATGGCTATGGTTTTTTACTTCCCGGTGCTCCCATTGTATACAAGACCTTAGACAAGTGCCGCAGCTATACATCTCTTATAGTGGGCGGCGCGCCCGCCGAACCCAAAGAATTCCCACATGCAGCGCGTTTGGGTCATCGAGAAGATAGTGATAACAAGACCAACTGGTTTTGTGGTGGAACTTTGATAAGTCAACGATTGGTACTGACGGCAGCCCACTGTTTATACTCGTCCATGTATGTGTGTGTGAGTAGAAGTAAGGATGGGCACGGAAAAGAAAAATCTATACCGTCCCGATTCCGAAGCCGAATGTTTAGCTCAATCCTGCCCCTAGCCCGATAAGTGGGTCCTACAGCCAGAATTTTTCTGGCTGTACAAATGTTTTAAATACTTGCTGTTCTAATTTTTCCCCGCGCCCATCTTTATAGTGTAGCTAACCTTCCCTAACTAACCCTCCTTCCCATTAACAAAAAACAGCGGTGCAGTAAATCTGGTACGCTTGGGCGATCTCGACTTTGACACTGACAAAGATGATGCCGATCCTGAGGATTTTGGTGTTTTGAAAACAATCGAACATCCGGGCTATCAGCATCCCTTGCTGTATAATGACATTGCCCTGGTCCATCTGGTTCGTTCTGTACGGTTTAATTTCTATAAACATCCCGCTTGTCTGCCCTTCGACGATGGTGAAGCCCACAACACGTTCATAGCCATTGGCTGGGGTCAGGTGAAAATTGTGGGCAAGGATTCCAATAAATTGCTAAAGGTCAAGCTCGACAATTTCAACAGGAGATGCGAAGAAACGTCTGAAGATACGGATGAACTTCCACAGGGCTATAATGCCAGTACACAACTCTGCGTTGGTTCCACCGGGCACAAGGATACTTGCAACGGTGATTCGGGCGGTCCAGTACTAAGTTATCACAAGGATTATCCATGCATGTATCATGTCATGGGCATAACGTCAGCTGGTATTAGTTGTGATACGCCCGATGTACCTTCAATGTACACACGGGTTCATTATTACCTGAATTGGATCAAAGAGGAAATGGCTAAAATATAATTATAATTTAATAATTATCAAGAAAAATCATTTGCATCATTATTTATTTCAGCGATGCTCTTGCCCTAGAACAGCAATGGGCATGAAATTTGAGTTTGTGAGCAGCCCAACAACAACAACAGAAAAAACAACCGTTATCAGCGGGTCTCGATCGCCAAAAATGCAGCTGTTGAGCCGTCTGTAGGCACCTTGCTCCGATTCGCATTGATTTTGTTGTTGTTCACAATTTGTTGTTCACAGTTTACTGGCGCCAATTGCCGAAAAAAATCTAGGAGTCATGGGAGCAAGGGCTTGCCCACCGCTGCCCTAGAAGATGTCTCCAAAACTTTTCAGAAGTTTACAAAAAATCGTCTTCCGTTCGGTGACTGCGTTAGTGTTTGCCTGATTTGACTCCGTATTCCAAACTACCGTCGAGTGCTGAGATTTGCGACATTGCATAATTGATTTGTGCTTTTAATGGATTTCCTTCCTGGATGCCTGGTAGAGGCTACAATGATGGGGAAGGTCAAAGCACTTTCCCTACATAACTATCCAGTTTTCTGAAATCCATGACTCTTGATCATCCGATCTTTAGCAAGCTGCACTGTGAGTGCCTCTATCATCTGAACTGAAACCTTTTGATGTCATGCCACAATACACTTTAATCTTCAGTGATTGCTTAACTATTGAGTCCAAAGAAAAGAAAAAGAGAAGCTTATGCAGCTAATAATACTTTGTACCAAGGCTGCAAGCCTTGTGTTTTTTGGGACCATAAACCTATCTATTAAACTAAGACCCCTGTAACCCAAACCCAAAACGCACTCCACGGATAAAAGTTCTATTTAAACAAGTAAGAAAATCGGTCAAGTCCGATTGTAATATACTCTGTTCCTGCGAAAGTGTGTGCAAGGTATGTATTTTGCTGCTGCAGTAGCAGCGCTTTCATTTGCTCATAGCTAGGCTCTTGACCATCCGATTTATAGCAAACCTTTGGTGAAATTAGACACCGATTCAGTAAACTCGTTCAAATGCACTTACATTTTTAGAAAGCCTTAAAATATGATGTGGGTAATTTTCATTGCAGGAATTTTGTGATGGTTTAAAGTATTTGGACCGATCAATACTTTAGCCCAGCGGTGGGCAACCGCATAGCCCTACTGTACCTCGCAGCCCGGCCTCTTATTTCCCTCAACACACAACGCAATACATTTTACAACAACAGCATGCTGATCGAGACGTTTATTTTCGGGCTTTTATTTACACACTATTCACACGGGTTTTTATGTACACACGGTTTACTATTTACAATGTCAATACAGGTTTGATTTGTCTGTCTTGTCTTTTTTATTTACAGCGTCTGTTTTTTTTAAATTCCTTTATTGTTACATTAAAAAACTACTATATAAATACAAGCATCTTTGGAACAACATAATACAAAAAGTTAGACAGAAACATCTTAAACATGCGGGACGGCCGCAAGGCATTGCTTCGCAGATTTCATGCCCCGACTACTCTCTGGTTCTGCGTTGCACATCCAGTCTCCGAAGCTTAGCCATAATGCTAACTGCGAACTCGCACGTTGCCTCTCAGTTTTCCTTCGACATTAACATGTATGGGACTAAATTATCTTCGGCTATATCACCGCCCATCACCCTGGATAGTTCCGCCCTTTCAGGCTGAAACCTTTTACACACGAACAAGACGTGCCTGGCGTTGTCCACAGGGCCTTCTTCGCAGCATGTGCACTCCTAGCTATCATCATGGCCGACTCTTTTCAGGTAGCTTCTAAAACAGCCGTGCCCACTAAGAAGCTGAGTTAGGTGAAAGCTCACCTCACCATGATTTCTAGACAGCCATGGCAATAACTTCGGGATTAGGCTATGGGTCCAGCGACCTTTAGTGGATAGGTCCCAACGGCGTTGCCACTTCTTAATGCTCCTCGCTTCTTGCTGATGTATAACCCTGTTAAGTTGAATTGCGCCACTCAACCGTGAAGCCCTGTACCTCTCATTTGCTTCCGTGGCCAGCTCGCAAAGTGGAATCATGCCGGCAATGACCAAAGCAGCATCTTCTTCTTTATGTAGCTAGAGAACACCATGGAACGATGCCAGATTGGCGTCGACTCTCGTGACACTCGCCAAAAGTCGTCTTCGCCCCTGTTTTGGTCCACGTGTGTTCAGCATGATTCTAGCTAAGGCGCTGCTTGAGTTTGATGTTCTCGGAAACGTAGCTTTGTGTCCAGCATTACTCCAAGATATTTAATGGCTCTTGTGGATTTGATTGCTGTGCCATTAATTCTGACCCAAGCTGAATCCACCTTCTTACGGCTGCTTACTAGCACCGCCTCTGTCTTTTGCGCCGCTAGCTCGAGACCCGCCTTGCGGGTCACCAAATTCACCTTAAGCTCTTAATATTCGGTTCTAATCAGCGCTGTTAAACGCGTCTTTCACGTCTAGGGTGACCACCAGACAGTACTCTTTGGATCCTCGTTTCCAGCTTGAGCCCTTAATAGCACTGCGTGCAATTGTGACCACTTTGTCAATAGCATCCACCGTTGACTTTGCCTTTCTAAAACCGAACTGGTTTGGCGAAAGCCCACCAGCTGCACTGATGGCCTCGTTGAGTCTTTGACTTAAGAGCTTCTCCAGTATCTTACCAACCGTATAGAGGAGACAGATAGGTCTATAGGACGGTGCATCGCTTGGTTGACCTCTTGGCTTTGTTTTTTCCAAATGGAGGGAAAATGCCTTCTCGCAGGCACTCGTTGAAAATGTTCACAAAATCTGCTGGATAGAATGTCATGGCTAGCTTCAGAGCACGGTTAGGAACACCATCCGGGCCAGGTGCCAGGTGCAGCGTCTGTGTCTGTACTCGTTCATCCGTCTGTCTGTCTTGTACTCTTATATACAACTACTCTGCATTTCGACGTCTTCCAGGCTATTTACAGTGTGACTAATATTCGATTACGATACCTTATCACTAAAATATTGATACATTGGTACATATTGGCGGCTATTTTCAAATAATATCAAAGTCTACATCATTGGCGTCCAAAATGCCAAAAGCCTATCCCATGGGATAGGAACTTAAAATTCTGACGGCGTCGCAGCCGACACGTATAGAGAGAGAATATACGTGTGTTCTATAAATAGCATAGAAGAAATATCATTTATCAACTTTATAGCCACAAGAAATATCATCTCGTAATATAGCACATTGTCTAACAAAAACATCGATATATCGACTTATCAATACGATATTGACCATCCTACCTGCAAGCATAGGAAGTATTTGGTACGTACACTTCTAAGCACTAGCTCTTACCATCTCTGAGATCTGTGCGTAAAGTCGGACACACAGACGGACGGAGCTATATCGACTCAGTTGTTAATGCTGATCAGGAATATATATACCTTTGAGGTGCACATGGGTATAGCAAATCTTATCGTATTGAATGCAGTTTCAAAATCTATGAAGAGCTAAAGTTTTTTGTCACCTTCAGAGCAGCTTTTAAGATAGACAGACAGCGCAGCTCTGGCTCCTTGTGACTGTTTTTGCTGTTGAGTCGCATTGGAGTTCCCAAGCGATTATGGCATTACAGGCATGAGAACGGAGTTGTTTTCTGATTGTGGTACCAGGTGAAGGCCGCTGATGATATGGTAAAGATACCATTAAAACAGCTGTACGGTCATCTAACCTCCTTTGTGGTGTGTCCCGGCCTAGAGCCGGCAAAAACTTGAAGGTTTATTAATCATAAAGGTCGTTAAAAAATACATGTAGATAGATGTTGATATGAAAATACTGTTCACAGTTGAGAAGCCTTTCCGAAAATGCTTTTGTGTGAATTTCAACATCAGCTTCTGTGAGCTCCATTTTAAACGAACCTGTTGCATTTATTAACTAGACTTTGTATGAGTAGAAGGCTAGGGATGACTTACTTTGAGCTATTGTCTTTCTGTCTGAAATCAAACATTTTATGATTGTTGTGATTAATTATTAACATATTTTGTATCTGCCACAGCAAATACAAAGTTTAATAATGATATTAAAGCTACTTTGATTAGTTAGTCTACTTTCAGTTAGTTAAAGTGAACACCCGCCGTATTGAAGGCCACCAAAAGACGCATGAAATCATCAATATCCATTGATCTGGCACGTAATGTGGCCATTTCGAGCTCTTCCAGTATGCCAATAATCTTCACTTGCATATTAAAGTTTTCCTCAATGGGCTGAAAATATTTGTAAGAACTTAATTATGACCAAAATTAAGTAAGTAACGCCTCAGTTTGACCACCCACCTCATTTCTTAGCGAGCGATACAGTTTATAGTTCTTCTCCAGCATCTCGATCACAGAGTTGACTTTAAAGGTGGCCGCCAGCGTTTTATTCTTACGCAAAAACGCAATACGTGTCAGGCCATCCCATTCGGTAAAGTTGACAGGTGGCGGTGGATTCTTAGGCTCCAGGCGCACCACACTTGACTCCACTTTGGGCGGTGGCTTGAAATTGTTTTTGCCCACCTTCATTAGCATATCCACACGGGCCAACAGCTGTGTGTTGATGCTCAAGCGACAATACAACTTATCACCCGGCTTGGCCACCAAACGCTGGGCAAATTCACGTTGGAACATGAGCACGGCACAACGGAAAAGCGGACGATGCAACAGCAATTTGAAGATTAAGGGCGAACTGATCTGATAGGGAACATTGGCAATGCACAGATCGAAGAAGGGCAGCTCGGCCTTAAGAAAATCACCAATTAACACCTGCAGTTTGGGTTGCAAGGGGGTTGCCTGGACACGTTTCTGCAGTTCAGCGGCAAGTCGGGTGTCAATTTCACAGGCAATCACTTTCTTGCAGCGCTCCAGCATGCGTACGGTCATGTTACCGGTGCCGGGACCAATTTCCAGCACTACATCGGTGGCACGAAGTGCGGCCTTCTCCAGCATGGTGGTAATGACCAACGGGTTCTTAAGGATGTGCTGGCCAAAGTCCTTGTTGAAAACAATGCCTGCAAATGAATTGGAGATTTTTTAACTGAGGCTGTGGCATTGAGGTTAGTATGCATTTACCTTGCTTTTGCACTTCATTGTGTATGCGGGACTTTTTCTCTGTTTTTATCTTGGGCATAATTAGTGTTAATAATTTCTTAAATTTTATTCAGTTGTTGCGTTTGTTTTGACCTTTTTTTTTTTGCCTGGCCCATGTGCACGCTACAGTGTTGCCAAATCAGCTTGTTTCCGTCATTTCTAGCTTTTTTTAAAACCTTATTGCGGGAAAAATTTGGAGATAACGTGAAGCGGGAATTCTGGCTTTTTTAAAAATGATTTCGGCTTTTTTTCAGCTTTATTTTTATTTTGGAATCGTTTGCAAATTTATAAGCAAATCGATAGTTTGTATTGAATTGTATTGTTTTGGTTCCATATATATCCAATATATTGGAATATTCCTAGTGATACATGCGAAGCATTTTTTATCTCACTAGTCACGACAGGTATCAAAACGATGTATAAACCTGAACTATTATACTAACATGAACTTATATGTACTAACAATGGTATATGCGTTACATTATCATCCAGATTTTTAACTTTTCTTTAGTTACTGTTTAAGGTGTATTAATAACTGAATCTTAAATAAGTGTGCGCTACTAATATTTTTTATAAAATGGGGTATTTGTCTGTCATTTCTGTCGGTCATTTATTGACCCTAATTGCCACCTCTAACTTTCAGGAAACAGTCATCTCAAAGTGCTAAAAAAGTTTACAGATCGTTTGACAAAAATGCGAAAAGTCAACCAAAATGTCGTAGTCTAGCTGCAGAGCCCGGAGTTTAAGGCTTGGCTCCGGAAGAATGAATCTGATACCTCTTGAGATTACTGCAGTTATTGCAAATGCACAATATGACAATGTAAACTTCACTAAATCAGATACTAATGTGAATATAATAGAAGTAGACGATTTTGAGAGACTTGTTTTCAAATATTTATGCTCCATATGGCTATGCTTCATTGCTATGTGTCAGATCAACTAACAATTTACTCTGTAATATGTTAGTTTATGTGACAAATAGTGCTATTAAGGAGATGTGAAATCGGCCCTAAGTTGAGTTTATAAAGCAACTGAAGTTCAGGCACTGATCTACTTTTTGGATTTTCACAAAATTTAGCAGATAATTTCGATATGCGATTTGTGATTTATGATTGTCGATTCCTGCTGAATGCAGTGATTTCCGATTGCGATTGGCAAATTTGACATTCAACATTTCTTAAAGGAAATCGAACAAAAAGTATAATTGGTTACCGATTGCTGGATCAACCTGTCTTAGTGTATGTTTCCGCATAAAATTTTCTATTATTGAATGTAAATATTGAAGATTATTTGTCCCAGGGATTTTTATATGATAAAAAGTGCTAAAGTCATAGAATATCTGATAACGTACTATCAATGCCGTTTAGCAGAGACTCATCGGCAATCGCAAATCGTAAATGAGTTTCGCTAATCGGATTTATCTGCTGAATGTGCCCACTGTATTAATTCAATTCAATTCTTCAACAAATTAACATATTTTCGGCTGAGAACATTCTACCAACCAAAAAAAAAACAACTCATTGTTACCATTTTGGAATTATTTTTCGTAGAAGATATTGGAAAATGAAGGATCAATGTCATTACATATTCATTTAGTGAACTATGAATGATGAAACTGCGATGAAACTTTTGGAGTAAAGTAATTGCATCCACGGACTCTGGAGGTAATCAAAGCGATTGAGATGTTGTTTTTGTCATGGTCCACTAGGAAGTGGTAGTTACATATACGGGTTACGTCGACATGCGAAATGCTGCGTCGATTATAAGGTCCTTCCTAGTTACCTTAAGCTAATAGGCACAACTGAGGCCTCACTCTGATGATGTATTAAATGGTGACATGACATAAAGCCCACGGACATAGAGCCCATATGAAAAATTTCGATCACAACTTTGTAATATACATATCTCTGAACTTTTCTGGAATTTATGTCCGGTCATAAAACTCATGAGCGTGAAGTCCGTCTTTGGACCACGTAGCCTGTGGTAGCTATTGCTTGATGCCAGGGGCTTCATCGCACCAATTGTTGTGAAAAGAGCTGCGCTGGAATGGTTTCATTCCACCAGATGGTTTTCTTAGATGTTCTTTCTCTTCCTCGATATATCCATTATTCTCCGCCATCATTTCTATTCTTTGAAGTTAGAAAATTTTGTTGTTTTTATTTAGATATATTTTCAGCTAAGCTCTGACAATGATCTCAAATTTTCATATGGGCCATATGTCCGAAAAAATATGGGCATTATGACCGAATTCTATGCGAACTTATCGCCCTAACCTAATCTGCGGGATATTACGACGGTGCACTACGACAAATTTTCATATGGGCTTTATGTCAAGTCACCATATTAAATATATTTTAAATATATAATTGCATAAATATGAAGAAATGGAAAGCGCGAAACGATTTTTTCTCGGCAAAAGCTGGCAGCACTGGCGCACTAGGCTGTTATTTAACATGCGTATAACAGGCACAAAAATGTATAGCGCTGCCACCCAGTCTGTGTGCATCGTTCCGCAATGTTTGATTTGAAATATGGCGCGCGTGTTGGTCGGGGTCAAATGATTCAAAAAGTCAACGCCTTGGGAATTAACAATTTGTTGTAAGAATTCTGAAGTGCTAATGCCTAATACTAAAGAAGGTTCGGTCCAGGGGCTCGAACGCGTCGCTTTATTAATATTGTCTATTAATATTCTATTTACAATTTGTAAACTATTATCGTATTTCTTCTCTTTCTCGACTTTCTCAAAGTCAACAGATGAAATTACAAAAAAAAAAATAAAATTCATTGTTTCTGAGCTAAACGTAAAGTAAAGATGTCCCAAATATTATATAAGAGTTCTATAGATTTAAATTTTTATCATTTGATTCTACATTTTTAATCCAAAGCTTCTAAAGAAAAGTCTGATCCTGCCGGAAATTTATGAATTTTGAACGTTCTATTAATGATTTGGGTTTCGGGAGACTCAAACGGAGGTGTCACAGAAATCTCTTCCAGCCAAATTCCAAACCAAATCCAATTCTCTGTGTCCCGGAAATCTCTTTCGGTTGGTTTCAAATCTCTCGTGTTTTGTTAAGAGATTTAGCAATATTCACCATCCAAACATTTTTGATAAGGTAAATTAATTTTAGAAATGTAAACAGCATTCTTTTTGTAAATAGGTTGCAACCAAGAATTCAATATTTAATTTGTTTTAATGTAAAAATTTGCATAAGTGTATGTTTTAACACCCTTTTTGATAATCAAACCTTCAAGTTTTTGCTGGCCCGAGGTCTCGTTATGTTTGCACATAACTTTAAAACAGGAACACACCACAAAGGAGGACACCCCCCAATATATTCGAAACGTCATGGCTTAAATATCATTTTAAGCCGAAATTTTTTCAAGGGAGTTTCGATTAGGGGAAGTACCCATCCTCCCCAAAACTACACTTTCACTGTAAAGAAAACACGTTATTCTTTTACATTTTCCATTTAGGTGTTACCTTTTTATTTATTAATTAGTTTTCACTTAATATTATGAATCAATTTTGTTTGTTTTGTAGTTTTTTTTTCTTTGGTTATCTTTCCACACTTGCATCAAACACTTTGTTACCATTTGTTCTTGGTTTTAAGTATCTTCGAAATAACATTCACTTTTCTTTCATAGTTTTCATAATTTTCTGTGTATTTTACAACATATCAACTGTTGACTTTTGACTTTCCCTTTTTTGTTTTATTAAATTTATTTTCTTTGTTTAAACTTAACTTAAATATTATTTATGTTTTGCTCATTTTCAATTATAGTTTACTTTTATCTTGTGTGTGTTTTTAAATACTTTTTCAGGGTGTCAGCTGTTCCTTTGCCTTTAATAAATAATTCCTTATATATTTTCTTAGTGGTTTTGTCTTAGATCAGTTAACAATGATTTGTTATATCGGCCTGTGTATTTTGTTTAGTATCTAAGATGCAAAAGGTACATGAAAAAGTTGCACAGTGGTTCGAGAGTGTATTTTATAAGCGTGTGTCTTGTACATATATTGGTGATATCGTTTAGAAAAATGTTAGTTAATTTAAAGTTATTTTGATTTAGGGGCAATGACTGGGTGTGTGTGTGTGTGTGTTGATTGTGCGAGTACTGAAATATATTTGAAAATTGTATTATGATTTGGAATGAAGATCCCTCTACAAAGCGGGTATGCGATCCGTCAATGCGTTAAAAACAGGGAATTCAACTGGAACCGATGAATTTGTTGGGAACCGTCACTCCGAAACGATAAGGACAACTTTTTTGTTGACAGTGGATGTTGGGAAAAAATTAAAACTTCGCACAGAGTATTTTGAGAAAGTCCACATTGTTAGAGCCAGAGATTTAACTAAAGGCCGGGCGTAAATATTTCGGTTTTCAAATTACTTCACACACAGGCATTCACTTGCACTGTACCTGTACTACTACTATACTTTTCTCAGGAAAAAATTGGCCACTTCCTTTTGAAGCTGTCTCTAAACATTTCATGGAACTCTGTGGGCACATGCTTCTGCCAATAGCATATTTCCAAAGCAGTGGTGTCCAAACTCACACAATCAAGCGTTGAGCTTGTGTGCTTAGCAGCGCAACACGAAGTAAACGTCACAACAAACAAATGCCTCGTGAGAAAACAAAAAGCCGAACACGCGCATCGTAAGAGAGCGAGCCGCCGAGCGTGCTATTCATAGGACACACGTACTCTCTCTCTCTATATACGTGTGCCGACAGAATTATTAGTTCCTATCCCATTGGTATAGAATTTTGGCATTTTGGACACCACTGTCCTAAAGCCACAAGAGCCTAGTATTCAGATGGCCAAAAATTCATTTTGTTGTTGAAACAATTCGAAAAAACTTCCTTTTGCTATGTTTAATCATGCATTTTCCTCCTACATCTTTGGTATGGGTGCGGGATTAAAATTCGAATCTATTCCAGATTTATCCCATCGCAACTCATATTTTTAAATCATGCCCGTTCCGTCCCGAACCCGAAACGTCTTAAACGTTCCAATTCCTAAACTCAGAAAAAAAGGATATTTTGTGAAGATAAATTGGATGATTTTGGTATCCATTTGGACTGTAAAATGTCTATTTAATGTTAAATTGATCTTTGATTTGAATTAAATGGAGCTGAAAATTGTCTAAAGGATATGAGAAAAGAATATTAAAATATTAAGAAAACGGATATGATTATTTCTATTCCATATGGATCTTAATGGATCTGTCTATTTTTTTCTGTGAAACTCAAATTTGAAACTTATTCCCACCCCGTCTTTAAATAATTTGGGGTTCCGCATTGAGTTTTTAAAATTGAAGACAGATTTTGTTGCTTAAGCCTCGTGAGGCCATTAAATAATAATCCACTTACACTTATCGGTATCATGCATTTCCGACAAGTGTCTTTGTTAAATAAGCAATTATTGTCTGAATTTTCCAAAAAACTGTGTCTCAATGAATGATTCTATTTTTTGTTAAATTCATCCAGATGTCAAAATTGTTAATTGATTCAAGCTTTCAAACCGATTCATTTTGGTCGATAACTGTCAAAAATGTAACCTACAACTATGTGGCCAAGGTTTTTTTGTGTTCGCAGTCCTGAGGTTAGAAAATATATGTTGAATCTTCGTCTTCGAATGAAATCTCTTCGTGTACTCGTGCACAAATATTTTTATCAGCGATAGGCACCGAACACACCAACATGTCTTTATATGTGATTTTTTAACTCTTTATCAGAGAAAAATGTACTCAATTGTTGTTTGCTTATGGCCTTGTTCTATTGACAAGCAGTTAACAACATTTTATTGTTCCATCACTATTATAGCCTTGTTCCACTGGCACATTTTAGAGGTCATCCGCTGGATGATGAAATAACCTCATTCTTTCTGTGTTTTTTCTCATCAGAGATAAATGTCCATTCGCTGTTTAATACGCTTGTTCCAGTGGCACATTCTAGAGGTCATCCGCTGGATGATCTAAATGACCTCAATGTTTCTGTGTATTTTCTCATAAGAGATGAATGTCCATTCGGTAGATCATCCGCGACGAATGATCAAGTCACTGTCATGGATGATCTAGCTACTGTCACGACATATAGCTATTTTCCGCTAAAAGGCTAGATTTTCTATTATCGATATGCTATCGAACTTTATTCAAAACCGACTATGCCCATGAGTTGTACATGGCCATGGCAAACGGCAATTGTTCCATTCTTTGTTTTTGAATGTTAAAATGCAGTAATATTGCTTATGTATGAATCCCGCAAACTACCTTTAGCGTAGTGGGACTACCTGGAGGGCATGGTGCTCGACATGTGGATGGCGAACTTTGACTTACAATTGCAGACATAGCAATTTAACCAGCTGTTCTTTGTTGACGTTAGTGTGGCCGTGATAAACATTCGCCAGTGGAACAAGGAAAATTCTATTTTCGAGAATGTGATTGAAGAGACACTTAGGTTGTATTGTATTCAAATTTAATTTATTTAACTAAGCCCAGCGCTACAAGAAATTGCTTGCGAGAAGCAAAGGAAAAACTTTTCCTTGTTAAGTCAATCAAATATACTTTGGAAAACAAGAAGAGTAATGCGGTGACTTGGAAGCAGAAGGCCGAGGCTTGGCAAAGAGATCAGTTTGCCGTTCAAGTCGGAGTTAATCGTCTTTGGATGTAAAACATTTTATTCAGCCATGCTCACACTTTCACCTTCGTAAAAGTTCAGCTATTTGGAACTGCTTTTTTCAACAATTTTGGTTTCCAATTCGGAAAACTTTTGTGAAAGTGAAAATGATTAACATTCTTTTTCAGCAATTAACAAAAGAAACAAAAATTCAATCAGTTGTTTGTTCATCGATGGAAATATTTGATACTTTTATTGGGACTGTACTAGAATTACAAAGTTAAACTGAGCATGAGGCTGCGGTTAAGTTTGTTGCCCGGTTTTCGCCAAACTCAGCATAAGACTCAAATTCGGCTGAACTCAGGTGGCTATTCGATAACATACCGAGAGTAAATCTAACCTTTTTAGCGGAAAAAAACTCGGAACCTTGGTTTGTCTAAGGACTCTAGAAACACAACACAATAGAGGTTGACGTCCATGATAAACAGAGTCCTAGAGTCTTGAGTTTGGCCCACGATTTATCGCGGAGATAATTTTTTACATCGTCATCTTTTAAAAGCGATATTGACGAAGGATATTCAGAAACTCAACACAAAAAAAACTTCAAATGTGTTTTTAAAAATCTTGCTTGTGTGAATCATCCAATCGAAACAGATGCTTGTATCAGTAGCTGCAAACCGGTCCTGAACCGAACCCCAAAAAACTGGTTCGGTTAGGGTTCCTCAAACCGGACCATGAACCGAACCTTTCAAATATTTGAGCCCCCGAACCCGAACCGAACCCCCTGTATACAAAAAAAATAGGTTCGGTTCAAACAATAATTTCTCATTATGACTGAAAAAAACTATTTTATAGTATATTACAGAATCGCTTGAGTTGATAATTAAAAATGCTTTTTAGAAATTGCGATTTGTAGAAGAAAGAAAAACATAAGTATAGGTATAGTCGGAAATAATCGAGAATCTGCTTAACGAGTCGTTTATAGCCCGTTTTTCTCATCAGATTGACTCAGATTTTCTAATCATTTGCGAGTCTTTTTCTAATCGAATTTCAATAATGAGTCATTTCCGAGTCTTCTTTAAATCGGACATGAATTTAATCTCTTTAATCTTCAAAAGCGCTTAAAAAGGACTCATCAGGTCGATTCTTGTTGAAATGATCTTGCAAATGCATTTGCTTGAAGATAAATTAAATTTATGTCCGATTTAGGGAAGACTCGGAAATGACTCATGGATGTGCTTAAAACTTGATTTATTGAAATATGACTAGAAAAAGACTCGCAAATGATTGGAAATATGACTCGAAATTGAGTCAAAAGTGATGAGACAAACGGGCAATAACTCTCTTCACTCTTTGAGAAGATTCTCGGCTTGGGCACCATATTCTTCGGACAAAAGTATTTTAATCAGACAGAGAACTCATAATAGACTCAAATGTGATCGGAAATTTCATAAAATGCTGGCTGGGTATGTACGTAGAAGGTGAGGCTTGCAAAATTCAAAGACCAGGCACTTTTGAAAGACTTTTTAGTACACTTTCTCCTGATCAAATATATGTCAAAATTTTGACCGAATGTTGAGGCAAAAATCTGTCAACTATTTAACAATCCATGAACCCAGATTCGAGCCAAAGCCTTGTGTACGATTAGTACAGGAACCGGTCCGGACCGAACCTTCACCAAAATTTTGCAGGTTTGCAGCCTTGGTTAAAACTAAAAAATTCAAATTTCCAACCTAAGACTAATCTGTCAAATGACGTCACAAACTCACAAAGTTATGCGCATGCAAAATGTAGCAAAAGTTTGCACTACCTTGTATTAATTCTATCATGGAACCAACTCGATCATTTTGGTTCTGACTGGTTCAACTGATATCTGGAACTTGGAATTCTGTTCAAAATCGGTTGGCAGCCCTGATTTAACATTCATCTCTTACAATAAAATACACAGAGCACTTGTTGCTAAGAATGTCAGAGGAACAATGCTATTGCTTTTAGAGCAGACCCGGACAGCCATAGCTAACACGAGCCGAAGTCAGTCGTGTTTTTAGGCAAACGCGAGCCGAACTCATGATTGTGTGAATCGGTGAACATTGCATTGCAAGTAAATCGGCTGTAGTCTGGAGACAAGCACACTTTTTTGTCCTCTCCATTTGGCCGGCACTGATTTAGAGCCGCCCATCGCTGATTTAGATGGCTCATTTTGAGCTTTAAATGATTACGGCAACTGTTTGTTGGAATTTTCTATGTGTTTGTGTGGGTGTACGAGTGTGTGTTTAGTTGAGAGTTTAGAATTATTGGATCAGGCAATTAGGTTGATATACATTTTACATCTTGCTCTTTCAGCTTATAGATAACATGTTTACATTTCTTTTACTTGTGTAATTTTTCTCAGGCTACGGATTTTCCTTCTTTCTGAGAAACAACCAACAACAATAATTTAGCTAAGTTTGCTTTTTGTTTGTTCCCTGATTTAAAGGGGATTTGTTTGTCATTTAATATAAATTATTGCTGCTTATATTTGATGGCTGGATGCTCGTTTAGATTTTTGTTTATTTAAATTGTTAATCATTTCTGCTAGTGTGTTGTGTTTGTGGGGTCAAATGCTTTCTTGAGAATACTTTAGGTTAACATTTAACTGTTTATATGGGAGCAGGGGGTAGGTGTATATTTAGACACTGGGCAGGGGGATTCTCCATATTCATACATTCAACATTTTCCTTATTTCTTGTTTTTTTTTTTTGTTTTAGTTAACAATGCTGCACTTAGAGCTAATAAATCTTGTTCTATGTTTTTTGCAGCGCAAAAATCTCTTGTGAAAAGCAAACTTTGTGTGGACAACAAGAATGAGAACATAAACTTTTAAAAATTTAAATGAAAATTGAATTTCGATGCTTTTTGTTTTGCGCTACAATTGTTTTATAAATATATTTTGTGGCTTTTTGTTTGAGTCTTTGGTTTTTGAAATCAACACATAATTAGTTCATATATATATATATATTTTGTGTCCGGTTGTGAATGTTTTTATATATATATATATATATATAATAATTAGTTATATATTTTTTGCGGCTTACGGACTAAACACATTTTTTGTTTAACATAAAATAATTTGTGTGCTTTTTGCTTTATAACTATGATTAGTTTATGTTTAATAATGCATTTGTTTATAGCTCAAGTGTTTCTTTTTGGCTTCACTTTGTGTATTTTATAAGTATGATTTATGTATATAACAATAAGGTTACAAAATAATATCGCTTTAATACTTGAGAAGGAAGTTGTGCAAGATACAAATCAAATTGGCTCATTGTATGTATATTTGTGTGTGTTTCGTCGTGTGTTCTGTTGTGTGTGGCGGCTATTGTGACAGTGCATATATTCCCTTGAGATTCGCTTGGAGCAAGTGCCTGGCTTTGCTTTAAAAGTGCGAAACTTGAGATTCGGCACAACATTCATCATCATCATAATCGACAACAACATTAATAAATAAAAAACTAATAACAAAAATGCATTGCACTTCAATTGCAGCTACAACATATTGATATACTGACTAGAATGGGTAAAGGAAAATTTGATTTATATGGCAATTAAAATTAGATGAAAAGCTGCTAGAAGGTAGGACTGCAAAAGTATCGTCTTGTGTCTAAGGCTTAGGTTTGTTGATATATTGTTAGAAATCGCTCTTCTAAAGAGTGAAAAGGGCTTTACAGCTGATTTAACTTAACAGAAATGTCATCATCAAATTGTAAATTCTATACATTTTTTGATTCTTCGTGCAGGATGTTCAATGTTCTCAAAAAAAGCATTTATTTCCGGAGCTTACACAAAGTGTTCCCTTTTTACAGGCTGTCAGAAAAAATGCAGTCACTATCGCACACTATGAAAAAGTGAAACGAAATGACATCTCACCTTTGCTTTTTGCTTAATTAACGAGAATTTTTTTTTGCTTGCTTTGTTCATGTGTTTCCATGTGTCCAATGTTCCATGTTCCAAATGTCTTTTGCGCTAGTGCCTTAGTAAACTGCAAGTGTGTATGCGTGTTTGTTTGCTATTTTGTCCCCCTTTCTTGTTTACGCTTTACCTTCGGCGTTAAACTCTAGGTCCCTTTCTCTTGTGCGAAAAAATTATAAGCACACATGCCAAGAGATTGAGAGAAGCTTGGCCAGACCCTCTTGAGTGGTGCTGTTGAGCCAATTTTACACTTACAATGTATAACGCAACAACAAAAACTTAGCACAACAACAGCTCAGAAGACACTTAGATCAATTTGAACAGTTCCTTATGCTCAGCTGCTAACAGCTAAAGCAGGGCATCCACACACGAATTTGTTCTTCGAACAATTTTGTCAAACAAGAATTTATTTGCCCACTAACCAGGCGAACATTTCTCACGAGTAAACATGAAAATATGGCAGCCAGAACTAACACAATCATGGCGTAGATGGCGATACAAATTAGCTTAAAGCATTATTTCATCCTTTTGGGGGCATTCAATAAATTCCAGCCACAATTCGTTGCTCATTTGGGCACGTGTTCACTCTACAAATATTTTTGACAAATGATGTTCGTGCACTTGTTCCCATCCATTGACGAACATGTTCGCACGAACACGCGCAAGATAGAATCGTTTCTATTCTCTGCGAACAAAAAGTCGAACACAAAAATCTGTCTCGAACACCTCCACTAACGTCGAACAAATTCGTGTGTGAAAGCCCTGCTTGAACGAAATTATCCCCATCAAACAGTAATAGTTAGACAGCGAGAAAATCAAAATCTAGTGTTCTGTTGAGAGAGTGAGCGAGTCTTTTAAATTTTTCCCTGTCATTTCGGTGAGCAGACAGCATAGAAAAAATTGGTTGACCAAATTTTGCGAGCTCTGGTTATTTCACTTATCTTGTCCCATCGAAACAGATTTTCCAAGACGCAAAGACTACCTGCGTAAATAGTTAATTTGTCTTGTTCTCGTATACCGCTAAGCCCATCAAATTTGACTTCTTCTCAATCTCTGACAACGACTTGCTTATCGCCAGTACGTTTATATCAATAAATTTATATAAAAGTTTATATAAAAATTTCAATTTTCGGGGATGATCTCGTCGGATCATATTCTGTATAGTAGTTGTGCTACTTCTCCACAGGTGGGATTATGTTATTCATCGCCTAACAGCAGGTTGAAAAGATATATTTTCAATTTTCGTCCTTGCATTTGAGGTAAAGCTTAAGGCGCGTTTATTTATTGTGGTTTCCCCAAAAGACTTAGAGCACATGTGCTGCAAAATGAGTTTCTTCATTCTAAAATGATTATCTACCCGCCTGAATAATGGTTCTCAGGCTTCAGGATCAGAATCCTAGTGAATGGAATTCTTACTCCTTACTCAGATGTCATAGCCATGAATATCGCAAGAGGTCCTGCGAAATTGAAACATGTCCTAAAATCCGAAATAATGATTTTTCTGCCGTCGCTACTGAGGAATATTGCTCATGTCAATCGCTGCGTTTTAGGATTTACAAAATATTTACAGTGATTGAGAGTCACAGCACTTGTAAGACTTCCAGCTATAACGTCCAACAATTTCTGTTTGATGCATTCCTATTCTCGATATTGACGTGTCTACTTCTATCAACTTTTCTGGACCTCCAATTATGGAAAAACTATTAGAAAGAATACAGTTACAGTTACCTACAGATTGCCTTTTTTCCTTCGTTTTCGAAACTGTTTTTAAAAGTACGACTCTTTTAGGTATTGAAAACTCTCGTAAATAATGCCGCTGTGTAGCTACTACAAAAGAACATTTGCGAAAGTAAATATGACATAATATATTGCCATCACTGAGAAAAATACAAAACTCTTTTCAGGTGAGAGCAGCGACAACCAATATATCAACAATCTTAGGCCAAAGCCAAGTTAATAATCCAAAAAACATAAATATCTGGCATTTTGTGCGTACAATTGTTTTAAAGCAGACAGTAAGATTTTTGTGGTGTTCACACAAATTGGCACTGGTAGTAGTATAAGATAGCTATTTTATGTATGTATGTATGTAGGAGCAGGAGGCTGGCCTCTTCTAGTTTCTTCAAAACACACAATCCTTAAAAATGAAATAAAGACTATGGAACTACTACAACTGGAAACAGACAACAATAAATAATAATTTCAAAAGAAGCGCTCATTAAATTTGTTCAACAAAAAGAAGGCTCATAGTGAGTGCTAAAGGGAGGGGGCGGGATAGATAGGAATATGTAGCAGATAGCCTAGGGGGGACAAACGATTTAAAACTGGCTTCAATTTGGCTTTCCAGTTTTGTATGTGAAACACATCCTTTTAGTAGACTTTACGTTCTGGCCCAAATTTGGGATTGACAAATGAAAAACCGGCAAACTCATCCTGATTAATGCAACGGATGACCTCTGTTCCGATTGGTGTTAGTACTGGCTCCTCTTTGGTAAACTCAGCATCAAAATTGTTGGCATCGCGTGGATTTTTCTAGAAATAAAAAAACAAAAGTAAATGATTACTAACTGGCTAAGTTATTGTATTGAAAATTACATAAACTGTTAACGAAACTTTGTTCTAAAAGACTGTCCATTAAAAATAGAGGAAAGCTAACTTCGGCTCGACCGAAGTTTATACACCCTTGTAGCTTCTATAATTTATTAAATTAAGGATTTGAATGATTTTCGTCGAACATTTTTAGCTGAGTTATTTCCCAAACTCAGCAATAGATGGTGCCATTACTTTGACCATTTGCTTGCCAGTTTGTTATATGGCAGCTATACGATATATTCTTCAGATTTTGACCAAACTTCCCAAAATTGTGTGAAAACTGATAATATTCATAACTGGATAGTAAAAAGACTTGAAACAAAACAAAAAAGTTTCTCTCACTAGAACTACTTTTTCGATCGATCGTTCCTATGCCAGCTATATTCTATAGTCATCCGATTTGGATCAAACAAAGCATAATTATGTGATAGCATATAATATTGATCAGTAACAAGTTTGGGAGCGATAGCATAGAAAACAAAAAAGGTTTTCCTACTAAGACTTTTTTCAGAACTACATTTCGTATGGAACCTATACTATATAGTTGACCGATTTTCATCAAACTCGGTTGAATTATATTAATGCTTAGAAAACTTATAAATATGAGGTTTGAAGGCGTTTGTATTGAAAACAAACAAGTTTTTCTTACTAAAACTAGTTTTTTGACCTATCATTACTATGCCAGCTATATTCTATAGTCGTCCGATCCGGCTGGTTCCGACAAATGTGCAGCGTATTTGTACCAAAAGACTTCGTGCAAAGCTTGGTTAAGATAGCTTTAAAACTGACAGATGGGATAACATAGAAACAGTTAGACGGACGGACGTGGCTTTATCAACTCAGCTCGTCATGCTGATTAACAATATATATACTTTATGTAGTCGGAGACAGGGCTGTAAAAGAATGATTCATTTTAATTTTTAATTCACAATGAATTAACAAAAATTTGAATTAATTAAATTATTCGAAAATCACCTACAAAAAAAAATAGAGTACATAGAGTACTATTATTTTATTAAGTACAATACTTGTGCATTTGTGACGCCTTAGCAGCTGGGATGTGAGGCAGTCATAGTATGGGAAAAGCTCTCCTTAATTTCCAATATCAGTTAAATCCACTCTAAGTTCTATTTCAATTGACAATTTAAATGGAATTAATAAACTTAATTAATGTAGTAAATTTAGGATGGTTCGGATGAACGTGTGCGTGTGATGCTGCTGTAGATCGACCTATCTTTCCTTCTATGTGCTTTTTCTCGACCGCGATTTCTCGTCTCTCTCTTCTCTTCTCGGCTCGCAGGGTTGCAATGATAGTGGTTATCGAACGAGCTGACAGTGGAACTGAACAATACTATATTTATTTTTATATGTCGTTAACTCTTAATAACAGAAGCTTTTCAAAATTCTCGTCGCCCAGACATCCACGTTTGGATACGTTCAAAATTGAAGCGTAGGAAAACAGCCTCTCTACTACAGTTGACGATGGCAGCAGTGTATTCAATTTTTAAAAAGCCCTCTTAGGGCCGTTTTCTCATGTTCATATTTTTGCTCAAATCGAAATCCATCTAGATTTTGCAACTAGAAGGTTTTTGTGCAATTGGTTGTCTCATGTAGGTTGATTATAAATTCGGGCATTTGCGCCACGCTCACACCGGGAGGGCTGGAATGGCATAATGCTAGGTACCTTTGCACTCGGCTGAGTATTGTTTTTTTTATTGCGCGCCAATTTTAAAAATTAATGCAAGAACTTTACAGAGAAGGAGAAGGTTTTTCCTTTGGAACGACTTGTTACTATGATAGGAGATTAGGCAGTAGGTCGAAAGCTATGTTCACACAGGCAAATAATTTGGACAAATTTTCATGAAAATTGGGCTAAATAGGCCAAATTGTAGAACTTTTCGGCCATATTTGGTCACATGATTTGCGTATTTATTGCGTGGATCCATAGTTTAAGTTTTTAATCCTGTAAAATCTTTAATCATGGCTATTTTTTATCAAAACTTATCCGAATTATTTGGATGCGTAAACTTAGCTTAAGCAATGAACTAGGAGAATCAGAATGTGCATCTGTAATTTCAGCAATGTCTGCAGGTGTTCTTGTATATTAAAGGCACATCCAATATTTTCCATTTTTGGTGTACTTTATAACAATTCAGACTTTACTGTTTTTAGCAGCAGTTGTTTTTTGTTTTCGTGTTCGGATACATAAAAAAACTTAATTTGCTTTATCATGCAAATTATAAAAATCAATGAGGGTGAAGTAGATTGCTACGAAATTCATCTATTATAGATGGTTAGCATTGAACATGAGCAAAGCAAATGGAGCAAATCCACATAAATTTGCAAAAACACCAACATGAGAAAACGGCCCTTAATTTGTGGATACTTGTTCAGCATACATAACGACTTTGAAGTAACGCTTATCGTTCCGGACAAAACCTTTCCACAAATGTTGCATTTCGCTGAAATTTTCAATTTTGCATCCGGTGTTTTCAATTATGATATTCTATGTAGATATTGAATTCAAGTTATAAGAATATATATTCGGGGGTGCTTAACCCTGAGTAAGCCACACATTCATACCTTATTGCATATTGTACAATAGGTTTTAAGTAGCAGATTTCTGGTAAGTATAGCGCCTTCATTCTCAACCGATTTAGCTCTGCAGCTCATAGAGGTGGTGGCCCATACTCGTCATTGTTGTCTTCTTGCGAAGTATTTACATTCTTTAGCACAGACATTTTGCACTGTTTTATATTAGAACTATATTTTTCGCTTTGATATTTAATTGTAACGCATTAACCGTCTCAAAAAATAATATTTGTTATTTTAAACAGGCAATGTGACAACATGAATGAAGTAGCAGAGTTAAGTCAATTCAGTTTTAAATCAAATAAATGAACATACAAATTTTCAAATTTATGTGAATTTGTACAAAATAAATTAAATTCTTTTTTTTGTAAGTGAATTAAATCAAAATCGATTCAATTCTGATTTTGGAAAAATTGAATTAATTCAAAATATGCCAATTAGATGCCTGAATGATTCTCAGGAATGATTCAAAATTGAATCATTCGTTTACAGTTCTGGTCGGAGATGCTTCCTTCTATGCGTTACAAACATCAGGACAATTTTCATATAACCTCTACAAGGGTAAAAATATGGTTCCAGGATAACAAAGTTTATTTAATGGAGCGGGCCTTCTCAATCAGCTGATCGCGATATTAAAAGCGAGAATTGGTGGTTTTAGAGCAAAAAACCAAACAAATTTGAAGGAGAAAGTTCAGGATTTGTGCTAATATGGTGAAGTCCATGACCCATCGCGCTGCAGTCTTACAAAAGCATAGTAGCTAAATATTAATAAAAACTAATTTCTAGTTTAATAATTTTAAAATAATCCATGTTTATTAGGTTAAAGTGTTTTGATTCCATATTATTATTCCAAGCTCTAAGAATTAAATGAATTTTTATACTCTGTACCAAAGGTACACAGAGTATATTAAGTTTGTGCAAAAGTATGTAACAGGGAGAAGGAATCATTTCCGACCCTATAAAGTATATGTATATATTCTTGATAAGCATCAACAGCCAAATCGATATATCCATGTCCACCTGTCTGTCCGTCTATATGAACGCACAGATCTCAGAGTTGGTAAGTGATAGAGATTTGACATGTATGGGACATATACTTGCAGGCAGATCAAGTTTATTTTCGATTTTTGCCACGCCCCCTTCCACCCCCGCAATTTGGACAAAACGTCATATCTCTCACAGTTTTGATAATAGATTGTTCGTACCTTCTAGAGATATCTAGTAATCAAAATTATTTATCGATATGCTGAAGCAATAATAAAGATCGGATGAACGATACACATGATATGAGCAAAAAAAAGATAACCGAACAATATGGTTTGATATTTGTCTTTCACGAAATTCTGATCTGCTTCAGTATGTTACGTTAGCTCAAGTCTTAATATTTGCGGGTGATGTAAAACAGTCTATGGCGCTAGCTTCTCCTGTTTCGTATAATTGTCTAAAACTTGGTGCAACGTTAATATGCTATATCTCAATCAATATGTAAGATAAATGTAAGTCTTAGATCTCAATTTCACCACAAATGGAAATTACTTTCCAAATTCCAGCCTTCTATGTCTTACGGTTCAGTCTGCGCGTAGAGTTTCAATCAGTGAATCAGTGAGGACACACACTTTGCTAATTGGAGATATTTATGCTCCCATTTTTTGAATCTGTAGTCTTTGGAATTGTTTGAAAATAACCGCCAAGATGTAAATATATCGATATTTTAGTATTAAGGTATTTTTAAGACATTGAATGATGTTCACACCATAGGGAGACATTGTATAAAAAGTAAAGAATAAAAAGTCGTGCAGGCCGACTTCAAGATACGCACTCGTTTTGTTCGAACTTGAACATGATATTCAACTCGGCCCACACGTAGTGTTAGTCTCATATTTAAATATGTAGCCTATGTAATATTAATAGCCGCAGTGACGAGGATCAGCCCAGCCCAGCAGACAAACCACTTGAAAGGGCCATCCGCACTTAATATGCTTCGTGGGAAGCAATGTGTAGTCCTTCCACGAACGCATTTCTATATTTATACACACGCAGCTATCTTACAAATACTGCCTTAGTTAAGTTAGAAGATAAGGGATGAGAAATTCTAAATAAAAGGAACCTCGCTCAGACTGAGCAGGTTAGTACAATTGAAACCTGCAACAAGCGTGCTCATTAAAGGTGTATAAGTACATACACGTTTTTTCCAAAAAGAGTAGATCCGGTTGAAGAGACCCAAACAACCTGAAACCCACAACATATCATTTCAAAACTTACCATTTTCGGTCGGAATGGTGGCTTTATGTTGCGCTTTTCCAGCTCTTTCCAGTCGAGTTTATTGAAAAATGGATGCTTGCGTATTTCATTCTCATCTCCTGTGCAGCCCAAACGTTGCTCGGGATTTTTGGTAAGAAAGCCTAAACAAAATATAGTTTAAGGTTTAGTTCTCACTCACATTCCTCTAGTTACCTTTCAATATGGACACGGCTTCGCGGGACAACCAAACCGGATACAGCACATCATCGTGCATAATCGAATCAAAGAGCTCATCCTCATTGTCAGCCTCAAATGGCGGCTGGCCAGCCATCATCTCGTACATGAGCACCCCCAGCGCCCACCAGTCCACCGAGGCGCCATATTCTTGCTCCTTGAGTATTTCTGGGGCTATGTAATCCGGTGTGCCACAGAATGTGGTGGTCAGCATGCCATTCATGATGCCCTCCTTGCACATGCCAAAGTCGGCCAGTTTGCAGTGACCCTCCTGGTCGAGCAGTATGTTGTCCAGCTTCAAATCGCGGTAGATGACGCCATGAGTGTGAAGGAACTGCAGCGCTAGCGTCACCTCGGCCGCATAAAAGGCGGCTCGAGCTGCTTCGAAGCGACGCGCCTTTTGTATTTGGAACATCAAATCGCCACCATTCACGTACTCCATGACAAAGAACAAGCGATCCGGTGTCTGAAAACAGGAATGTAACGCAGTGAGGAAGGGATGATTGGCGGCCAGGGCCAGGATGCGCTTCTCGGTCATGGTGCAGTCCACATCATCGTCCTGTATGATGGCATCCTTCTTCAGCACTTTGATGGCATAGATCTCGTCGGTGCCCTTCTTCTCAGCCAGCATGACCTTGCCGAACGAGCCCTTGCCCAGCACCTTGATGAAATTGAAGTCCAGCAGCGAACACTTGCCGGGACGAGTGTCACCGGAGGCACCGCCAACGGCTAGGCTCATGCAGCTGCTGCTGTTGTAGCCACTGGTCAAAGTGGTAGTGGACGTGGCCAAACTGTCGCCGGACAGATTGCCGCTGCGAAACGAGGCACTAGGCACATTGTCGCCGTCGCCGCCCAGCGAGGCCCCGTAATTGTCCTCGCCGCCCTGCTGATTCAAATACTTGGAGCGTCGCGGCTGCTGTCCCTGCTTGTCCGGCGAAATCCCCAGCGAACTGAGTATCTCAGCCATTTGCTTGGTATTGATGCCGCACGTGTTGGCCACATTCTTCTGGCAGCGTTTGTGGACGTTCATGTAACATGTCTCGCACTGCAGTCCCTGCTTGATGAGTCCATAGAGCAGTGAGCCGCAATGGTCGCAGAAGGTGAAGCGCTTGTAGCTGTGCACCACGAAGCGATGCGGTACATTCACATTGAACCGCTGCCCGGCCGGCACTACCTCCACTTTGGCCTGTTGCTTTAGTTTGGGAAGGTTCAAAAGAGAATGCGTTCAGATTTGGTATCGAAATGGGGTCAAAAGCTCCAATGCTTACCTCATCTCGCATGCCCGGACATTTGGACACCACAGACAGGTGGCATTTCTTATGTACAACTAAGGTGCAGACTAGAAATGATTAGACCAAAAGGTTAACATTAATATCCGTTTTGGCACTGGGCTCCTTCAGCTTAAAGGAGAGTCAAATAACTGGGTACAACGTTTAGAAAATATACATCAATATTTACATGGCTTCTCTTACAATTCAAGCGTTATTTTTGTTTTTGTTTTCAACATTCAGGGTTAAGACACTAACAATCCATACCGTGGTTTATACAAACAAATAAATTAAGCCTTGTGATAACTCAAAGTCAGATTAATGAACAAACATTTGACATGGTTTTTGGGGCAAAACTAGTCGGCCGACTTCGTATTTCTATATACTGTAATTTTGAATGCAAAAAAGTTCGACTTTCCCACATATTTTCAAATTTGAGTTTCTAGAAAATAGTTCTAGGATTGCAATCGAATGCACAGCTATTTAATTTCTAGCCAGCTAGGGGCATTCAGATTGTCTTACAAAAGCATTAGGTTGTTAAAGTTTAAACACTTCAATGAAATGTATCAAACCAAATGGTTTTTATTTCCGCGATTCGGTTAGGTTCAGCATCTTCGAAAGAACGAAGATTCTGTTCGAGAATTGGTTTACGTTCCGAAACTAGCGTTTTGTGTTCATTTAGAACCGTGTTTTGCATCCTCTGTGGTACAATTTGAAGAAGCTTTTCGGTGGGCAAAAAACTCAAGTCGGATTTTGTGATTAAATTTAAAGGTGATTTAAGTTGGATTCACAATTGGGGACCCAAATGGGATGAAACCAAATAGATCACGTTGTGATCGACATAAGGTAAGTATTCTAGACATACGTACTCGGTTCACTACTTTATTGCAGCCAAGGTACGCAGTGTGGCTCAAGCCGCACTCTATCGCACGACGAAAGCTAATTGTCGAAAAGCTGTCATCACAACGATCCTTTAAAAATTACACTACACTTGGTGGGTGGCGCTGTAATCGGCTTAAAAACTGGTTAAAAAGTGGTTTAGAGCAATATCTCTAAGTTATCTGAACTATGAACTGATAATTTGGTGTTCTGGTTAGATATTTTTACGTTCCAAAAATGGTTCCAAAAAAACTGGAACCAGTTAAAGTGTGAAAAGTGATTACCATCGTCGATTCCAACTTGATAACATTTCAACACAGATTTTAGTACTCGAGCGATGCAATATAAAATGGAATCTTTCGCTAAGGAACAAGAAAATAATCAAAAAGTTACAAATATTAAATCGGGAAACGACTTTATTGCTTTTTTTGACGGAATTCAAAGATTGCCTCAAAATTCTAATGTGTTGAAGCTTTGAGAAAACTATCATTTTAAAAGCTGTTCCGGACACACAAGTATGAGTCGAGGGCATCTTTAATTTGTATCAACCTGACAAAGAGCCAGTATTGGAATACTTACTAACAGGGAATTAAACTGGAACCAGAATCGGAACCGCATACCGAAGAGAACCGATTAAAACTCAGAGCCAGAAACGATATTTCTAATTTTTTGTATACGCAAAAGAACCTAAACATTGTACCGGTCCAGTTTCGGGTTTACGTGCAACAACTAGACTGTAAAGCTGGCACTCAGTTTTGGTGGACTTTTACGCAATTTGGTTAAATTGTGAGCTTCCAAAAAATGAGTCTGGCTTAGCAAAACTTTTTGTATTGCGAAATGGAAAACGGCGAGACCATAATCTTTAAAAAAATTGCATCCTATACGAGGATTGTTCTAAAAGTATATTCGGTTTTGGATTTTTTGGTGGCGTTACGTTGGTACTCATGTCCCTCACTTGTGCTGACAAGGCCGGCCATTTTGAATGTTTACTTTATTTGTGCCAGCTATTTTGCTTGCACGTATTTTGGCTCATCTTCTATTTTTGACTATTTAAAACGAGAGCGTAAGTTAAAGTCGGCTCTAACCGACTTCGATATACCCGTTACTCATGGAAACAAATGTTTAATAGCCTTACTGTATGCCTGAGGTGGGTCAGCCGAAAAGTATGCAACATTTTTTAACTCGTCTCTCTCTCTCTCTCTCTCTCTCTCTCACTAAGATTGCTGCTGAACGCAATGCTTAGGTTATGAGTGGGGTGGGTGGTGGGTGTTAACTGATCGTTTTTTGCTCATAACTTGAGTATCGTTCATCCGATCTTTATCATTCCTTCAGCAAATCGATAAATAATTTTAAGAACTAGATATCTCTAGAAAGTACGAACCATCTATCATCAAAACTGTAGGAGATATGACGTTTTTTCCAAATTGCGGGGGCGTGAGGGGGCGTGGCAAAAATTGAAAATAAACTTGATCTGCGTGCAGACAATAGGAGTCTACATTTCAAATTTGGTTGCTCTAGCTCTTCTAGTCTCTGAGATCTAGGTGTTCATACAGACGGACGGACGGACGGACGGACGGACAGACGGACAGACGGACAGACGGACAGACGGACATGGCTATATCGACTCGGCTGTTGATGCTGATCAAGAATATATATACTTTATATGGTCGGAAATGATTCCTTCTGCCTGTTACATACATTTGCACGACTTTAGTATACCCTTTTACTCTACGAGTAACGGGTATAAAAAATGGATCAATGCATCTGCATAAAATTTTGTATGAAAATCAAACTAAGTGCGCCGACGCATTCATTTTTATAACTGGTGACGAATCCAAAACTCAATTCTCCCAATGGAAGCTGCCGCACGAGCAAAAACCGAAAAGAGCGCGCCAAGTTCAGACGTGAAGATATCCATCAGAAACGTCCGAAATTGTAGAAGAACGAAAATTGACTTTTGCACCATGATAACGCCCCTGCTTACACATCGTTGCTTCTGCGCGAATTTTCGGGCAAAAACAATACTCTAATAATGCCGCCCGTGACTTTTTTTCTGTTCCCAAAACTACGACACGATTGAGGCAATAAAGACGGCACCGAAGGAGGAGCCAAATAAGGTCACAAAAACTGATTTTTTAAAGTGCTTCGAGGATTGGAAGAAACGTTGGCATATATGAATTATACCAGAACAAAATTCGTATTCTTAGACCCTCATTATAATGTCACGATAACCATTGAACAGAAAATCACTTGTAGTATCCATTTCTGTTCAGCTCAGAAACATATCCTAGAGCTAAAAGTAGAAGCTAAGTCGATTCATACATGTATTTGTATTAAGGGGGTATTCTCCATGTGCAACATTTATTATACCCTTGCAAAGGGTATTATTATTTTGCCCAGAAGATTGCAAAGTAAACTTCTGTCCGTCTGTCTGTCTGTCCGTCCGTCTGACCGTCTGTTTCTACGCAAACTAGTCTTAGTGAGAAAAACTTTTTTGTTTTCAATTTTATCCTTCTTAAACTCGGCGTTTGTTAATTTGATATGTTTTTAAAAAGATTCGCGAAATTTGGTAGAAATCAGACATTTATGTGTCGGAAAATGGGTTTTAGTTACAAAAATTTTAGATTTTTCTGTAAGCGTTCTTAAACTGTGACATTTGCATTTGCAAGGGTATAAAAACTTCGGCACAGACGAAGTTAGCTTGGCCTTCTCGTTTTATTTATTTTTTTGCATTTTTTAAATAAATGCAAAGTAAATCAATTTCGAGTAAGCTGAGAAATAACGGCTGGTTCTTGAATTTGAATGGTAACATGTCGCCTCAGATCGATATCGATTATTAATCGATAATTAACGAAGGCTATCCTACACAATGCTCAGGCTGCAAAACTAGAGCTGCGGCCGCATCTAAAGAAGGCAGAATGGCACGCAGAGCAGAGAGAGATGCTGCTGAAAACAGTTTTTTTGAAGATGAAGAAGGTCCGCTGTATGCAGCTGGCATCGCCGACTAATATCTGTAAGAATATAATATCTGTAATATTTTTGGTTAATTTCAAAACAACTTTTCGGACTGCCAAGCCACTTTTCTCCAGTTCTACTAAATCGATTTTGATAAAACAAATTGCAATCGACGCAGAATTGTCACCATTCTTGAACTGCATCTTTACATTTTTGATATACTTTATTTTTTTTTTGCAATAAAATTACTTCAAACTTTAAACGCATTTATCTCGAAACCACGTTTTTCGAACTGGCGGCCATTATATCTCCAGTTACACTGAACCGATTTTGATGAAACTAAGTGAAATCGACGCAGAATTGTCACCATTCTGGTCTGACCCTCAATCATAATTTTTTAAAAATTGTACTAATTTTTTTTTATACTAAACTTCCAAAAAATGGCTTAAAATCGAATTTACATTTGTCAATGGCCGAGGGTCAGACCAGAATGACATCTATACTTATAAGATATTTTTTAAAAAAGGTCCAAAAACAGCCTCAACGTGGAGCATACCCCCTTAAAAGAAACAGGACACGAAACAATATAATGGCACAAATCATTATCAATGTTCCTGAGCTTACAATGTTTATGTACTTCAATGATGGTCAAAAAAGAAAACAAAGTTTCCACAATTGTATATTTAGTTTGTGCAAAAGTATGTAACAGGGAGAACGAATCATTTCCAAACTATATATATTCTTGATCAGCATCAACAGCCGAGTCGATATAGCCGTGTCCGTCTGTCCAGAGATGGCAAGAGATAGAGGTTTGAAATGTATGTGATATATACTTCTTATACTTGCAGGCAGATCAAGTTTATATTCAATTTTTGCCACGCCCCTGCCGCTCCGCAATTATATCTAGTTATATCTCCCACAACATTTTAAAGAAATTTGGTAATCAAGATTATTTATCGATTTGCTGAAGGAATCATAAAGGTCTGATGAACTATACTTAAGGTTGTTTTTTAGTTCAGAAATTTTGTTTTTTCCGTTTTTATTTATTAACTTAAACGTTCTATTAGGGTCTTAAAAACATCCTGTAAAACTTTCAAGAAGATCCGACAATATGTCTTACAACAGTAAACAAAATCATTTTTTTTCGGACCCTCGAATTTGAAAAACTTTTTCAAAATTCCGTTTTTTAATTTTTTTTATCAAAAGACTTAAATTAAAGTTATAAAATGTTCCTGATTTCTCAAAAAATTGCTTTCGAAAAAAAATTTACTTTTTTTTACCATATCTAACGCTTATTGACCGAAATTTCTGGATAATTGTTGAACCGAATTTGATAATTATTTTTTTTCGGTGAAAGCTAACACCCAAATGCATCAAATCCGTTTTTGAAATCTATTAAAAGTAATTTATATTTTATCGAAAATAGTTGTCGAAACTTTAAGCGCGATTTTCTCGAAACCATATTTTCCAACATGTTCGCACGATAACTCAAGTTTTTCTGGACCGATTTTGATGATATAAGCGCCGAACGATGCAGAATTAACTGCGCTATTGTGTGAACCTCGATCATTGCCGTAAATTTTGCATTCATGCTAACTAATTCGACTTTTTTTTTTCTTCTCTACACCCGCAATTGTGCAAACATTGTGCATACTTTTTTTTTGAGACCCTTCTTTGGAGCCCAACAACTTCTTAACCGCTCCATAAATTTCCATTTTTTAAATTTTAAATTTTTCTCAATAAATTGCACTACTACAAAATCTTTACGCGTTTTCGCGAAATTCGCCCGGCTAAACTAGAAAACCCCCTTAAGTTAAGACCAAAAGTCAGTTAGAGTGGTTACAGTAGTGGCGTCATCTATTGGTCAGTTTTGAAAATCAATTAGTGGCTCTATCTATTTGTCAAGTTATAACCAAAAGAAAGTTCGCTGTCACTGCGCAGTATTAGCGCTGCTACTGCAGGGAGTCGGGCTTGACCGAGTTTCGTACTTGTTTATGTTATATATACATAAAGCTTGATTTTATATGATTGCTATCAGCCTCCAATTGTGGTGCGTCCACAACTCTAAGCAGCTGAATTATGCGAATCATCGCTGAAATGTCTTTTAATTGTTGCACCTTTTCCGTATACGTTGTATACTTTTGTTTGAGTATTCCTAATTTGATGAGACTTAAGCCATAATTACAATCCGACATTTCTTTCTTTTCAACCCAATAAAGCAGGGGCCGGCAAAACACGTATGCTCATTTTGGAGTTGCGTGTGTGTGTTTAGCCACGCGAGAGCGCGCTCATTTAGCACATCTTTGTTGTTGTAAAAGAGAGCAGTATCACTGCGGCAGAGCTCTGTCGTTTACACTTCAGATAGAGAGGCGCCGGACTCTGCAATAAAGTAATTTTTGACCTAATGAAAACAATTTTCCCTTGTGTTCTACACCCATGTGTTCCGACCCAAACGATTTGGGTCTTTTTTGGGTCGAAAGCAATTTGTGGAACACACGGGTTTAGCTTTTGAAACTTGGTTTTTGCCAACGATTGGTATCTTAAAAGAAAAAAATTAAACTTTAGGTTTATATTTCGATCATTTTTAAACGTATAAAAAATGTAAACAAAGCTTGCACGCCTATACAAATATCTGGGGAAAAGCCTACCACTGATTTGAATAATTAAGGAAATTTTGCTATCTTCTTTTTATTTTATTTTTCAATTTGAATTGAAAGCACTTGGGTTTGCTCTAGCCATTTGTTTGTTTTAATTGAACTGTGTTATCAGAAAGCTTTATAATTATTATTTTTCAATTGCATAAACTAGGTATAAAACAATTAGTGAAAACTTTTGGTGCAAATAAATATTCACAAAGAAACGTTTGTAAGTGAAAAGGGGTTTAGTTGATATTTGGTGTCTGTGTGGACTAGTGTTGGCCGCGTGTCAGTATTTTCAACACGACACGACTCTACATGACAAGCACGATATGTATACATAGACCCCATTGTTAATTATATGTATATCTTCAGTTCAAGAAATGCTTTATAATTTAGTACCGCCGCTCGTTTAATATAAGGCCCGAAGTGAAAAGAGTGAAGACCGTCCCTTATTACTCGTGGCGAAGCTAATCGGAACATTTAAACCAGTGCCGGCCAAATGGAGAGGACAAAAAAGTGTACTTGTGTTGGTGAGCAAGAGTACTCTCTTCAGACTACAGCCGTTTTACTTGCAATTCAGTGTTCACCGATTCACACAATCATGAGTTCGGCTCCTGATAGCTATAGCTGGCCGGCTCTGATTTAAACTAAATCCTCGTTCTGCTGTTCGATTGAGCTTCTATAGAAGCGTTCTCGATTTAAGCTCGGTTAGAATTCGTGACCGGCTGTGGTGCAGCGGTAGTGTGTTTGAAAGAAGCTCGACTTGTGGCTTTTTTATCTGTATAAAAGTCAATATTTGGTTTAATTTTTATTATTTAAATTATCGGTGTTTCATCGTGCAGAGCCGTCTTAAGTCGTGTTCGTAGTAAAAGGTGTTGGTGTCACAAAGAAAATCACGACACGCGAACAATTCTAGTGTGAACTGCCTTCCATTAGTGTTTGAAATATAAAAGTGCTTTAAATCACAACATGTAAAATGTATTCCTAAGCGTGCAATTTCAAAACATTTCATTTAAAGAACAACACAAATATGTTTTCAAATATGGGACTCTTTCTTTGTATTGATCCATACACGGTACAACTTTCAATTGGGAGGAGTAACAGACTTGTTTTACTAAATGAAATGCAATGCAATTTGACAGAGGCAAGGCATATCTTAAATTAATGGATTAGTATCTTGATGCGGCACAACAGAGACACATGATTTAAGGAATAATTATAAAAAAAAAAATTGAGATAAATGATTGATGCGATGATTGTGCATTGGTTGCAGGGACGACAAGAGGCGCTAGTTGAAAAATAAAATCATAAATCATCATGGAAAATGCTTTTTTTGTTTCTCGAATTGAAACTCCACAATCGAACAACAACAACAAACAACGAACGAGGGTACGAACGAACTAAACCAAACAAGCAAATGCAAATTGATGTGGGGTGGTTCATAGAGTCCAGAGAATCGATAAACTCTAGACCAAGATCCTTTTAAATTTTAAGCAAAACACATACCTTGACATTGATAGCCTTGTTTACCAATTCCCCTGCAAAAAGGCAAGAAATACCACTGCTATTTGTATGTATACATATATAATAGTTGTTGTTTTTTAAGGCATGAAGAATGTGTGAGTGTGTGTGTGTGTGTGTGTTTTTATGATTGTATGAATGCATGAGAAAACCCGCAGCTCGAGACCCAAAACTAAAATCAAGCAAATGTCAACTCAACGATGAGAGGAGATCCCAGCTTAAGAGAAACCATGGTTAATCGAGAAGGAAACAATTAAATAATTAACTAAATAATAACAATTACGATACACAAAAACATACAAAATAAATAATTCAAATCATAAATAGAAATCAAAGAGTGGTGTGGGTAGAAAGAGATATAGAGTGAGGTGAGAGAGTTTGGTGGTAAATTAAATTCCCGAAAATAGAGTTCAGATTAATCACTGCAAATACAACTTAAGAATGTCGGTAGAATACTGCAAAATGTTGTCCAGCGGTTACGAGAATGTGTGCTGTCAATGCCTGATTCACTGTATCCACTTACCAAATAAATTCGCGACAATGCGAACAGAAGGTGGGTTGACGCAAAAATGTGGCCATAAACTTGTGGCCATTGACCTGAAAAAGTAATTGAAAGTTTAGAATAATTGGAAATTAAATTCTTTAAGAGATGCTCTCTCTCTCACCTGATGTACACGACGACGCATGGCACCACGACGACGATTAAAGCCGGCACGCTCTTTGAACTCCTTATTAACAGCCACGGTATGTTCCACTTCTGCCTCGGCTTTGGCTTGATCTACAGATGAGGTAACATGTTTAGGAATTGATTTTTAAAAACTACAAGGGGGACTAAGAAAAGTTCGATCACATCAAGTCTTAGACTACGGGTTAAATTCTGATAGAATTGTGTCGGTTAAAGGAATGGTTTTGGTTCTAAATTAACTTTCCGTAAATTCAGGTCATATACTCGATTATGAGTCTTCAGAGTCTTTTGGTTGATGCACCAAAATCGGTTTGTAAAAGTAAAATATAGGTTCCAAGGAAAACAAACTGCAGACAGACTGACCAACATCTTGTTTCTACTAAATTCCATTACACTAATCGAACTTATCTCAAAGTTCCCATTTCCTTCCCCAAAGTTATGCCTACCATTGCGATTTTTTAGCTCGATAATCACATGGATTTGGCCCTGCGGCTCCAAATTAACCTGCGAAACAAAACAAAAAAGAATTGCTATAGCTCTTTACCTATTATGCTCCATTCCCCACTCACCCAAAGATCCGGCACACAAGCCTCGCTCTGCATCAGATCCTCAAATGGTATCACACAATTGGCCACAAAATCATCGGGTGGTAGGGCCGCATCGTGAAATACAGTTAGATTGATGTTCCGTGCATTGGTGACATCATGCACGAATTGTTCGTTCCATACCGGATCGAATGTCTTTGGCCTTGTGGTGGAGCGATCTAACAAAGCATGCAAACGGGTTTAGTACAATTTTGTCAGCACTTCGAAGACCATTTCCACTTACCAAAATGGCTCTCGTCAACATCGATAGACACATAGGGATCAATGAGCTGCTCATCGGCCAATTTGCCAAATGTTAAGTTGTGACGCTTCTGAAAATCTGTGGGACGCAGGCCAGTTGCCTCGCATACCTTTATCTGTAGTTTCCCCGTAAACATCATGTTTTCTCCGAGATGCAGCGTTCTCCTTTAACTCTGAGCGAGTGTGTGTATTTGTATTGGGGTTGTGGCAATGCAATGATCGAAAGTGAAAGCAGCGAGCTGCACCTTGTAGTGTTCAGCAGCAGCTGCAGTGGTTTCTAAATTTTTGCTACCACTATGCGCTGTTGAAAGGCTGGAGACTGATCTGTAAATTGAAAGGAGAATAAATATTAATTGAGAGAATTTGGTGAGAGGAAAGATCATGTTAAGTGAGCCATGTTCCCTATACAAGTATTGAAATGCTCATCTTGACTAACTTAGCAAAAAACTAAATATCTCAAGCGAATATCTTAATTTCTTGACCGTCCCAAGTTTACCGAATTTTGCTGGAGTTAGGGAATTTAAAATATTATCCGTCGTGTCTGAGGGAGCATTTCTGGAACGGCGTCCATCTCTAACTCTAACCACATTTCATTTCAATCTGTTTAAAGCAGGGAATCAACCCGGAACCAGAACCGGAACCGTATACCGAAAAGAACCGATTTAAACTCAGAAGCAGAACCGGAACTGGAACCGATATTTGAAATTGATTGTGTACCGGTATACGAGTACCGATATTTTTGGAACCTAAAAGGCCGAAAAGAACCTAAACATTGTACCGGTACAGTTTCGGTTCTGAGTGCAACGACTAGACTTCAAAGCTGACACTTAGTTTTGGGAGACTTTTAATCAATTTCCAACAAAAAGGAGTCTGGTCTTTCAAAACTTTTGTATTGTGAAATAGAAAAATACGAGACCAGTCTCTTGAAAAATATTGCATCCAAATTGAAGTTTTTAGAATTATTTGAAAAAGGCCGCCAAGATGTTTAAATGTATCGATATTAAAGTGTTAAGGTATTGGTAAAAAATGGAATGATGGTCACACTGTATAGAGAATGGACGATGACGAAACCGAAAGAAGAACGCAGTAGATAATAGAAGATGGACGAAGACAGAAGCTGTGATTAAAATGACAAGCAGACAGACAGAGAGACAGAAAGAAAAATCCATATCGACAAACCGTGAAGAGAAAAAACACGTATAGAGACATTGTAAATAGAAAACCGTGTTTAAATAGTGAAACCCGAAAACCCGAAAAAACTCTCGATTATAAAAATAAGGAAAACTCTACAAAGTTTCCACAATTGTGTGGCCTTTGAGAAGGGCAAGTAAGCGTATAACATTTATTAAGTCTTCGCTAAGAAATCGAATGAATGCATAACCAATGACCGCTCTTTCTTCATATTTTACCGGTTCATACCGGTATACCGAAATAAGAAAGCAGGTACCGGTATGAAACCGAATACCGAAATATTACTAGAACCAAAACAGAACCTTTTACCGAAACACAAGTTTCGGTACGTACCAGAACTGGAACCGAGACCGAAATACGATTCGGTTTGATTCCCTGGTTTAAAGTCAAGACCATGGTTCGTATAAAAAACAAGAAGTACCGGACACAACAAGTACCGTACTCAGAAAAGTACGGTAAATGTTTTGTTTCGTACTGTACGAAAACACAAGTACGGTAAATATTTTGTAAAGCACCGACCGAAAAAAAAGTACGGTACAGCGTCGTAAAGCACCGACCCATAAAAAAAAGTACCGAACTTTTTTGTGTTCAGCACTCGTGCGAACTAAATATTTATAGTTTAGTACAGTTAAGTACAAAATGATTTTTAGTTAAGTACGCGTAGTGTAATAATGTTTGAGCATTAATGTTTAATGTAATGGTAACCCAAATTGTTCTTACCACAAACTGAGTGTGAAATGATTCGTTTTCTGATACTAACTTCTAACAGCTAACTTCGGCCCGACCGAAGTTTATATACCCTTGTAGCTTGATGTTGCCACAACTTTGAGCATTTGCTTCCCAGTTTGTTATATGGCAGCTATACGATGTGTTTATCCGATTTTGACCGAACTCCCCAAAATTGTGTGAAGACTGATAATATTCACAACTGGAAGGTATAAAGACGCCACCATTGAAAACAAAAAAGTTTTTCTCACTAGAACTACTTTTTCAACAGATCGTTCCTATGGCAGCTATATGCTATAGTCATCCGATTTCAATCAAACTTGGCAGAATTGTGTGGTAGCATATAGTTTTGATCAGTAACAAGTTTGAGAGCGAGAGCATTGAAAACAAAAAAGGTTTTTCCTACTAAGACTTTTTCTTAGACATATCTTTTGTATGGCAGCTATACTATATAGTTGTCCGATTTTCATAAAACTTGGTGGAATTATGTAAAAGCATAGAAAACTTAGAAATACGAGGATTGGGGACGTTTGCGTTGAAGACAAAAAAGTTTTTCTCACTAAAACTACTTTTTCGACCGATGGTTCCTATGACAGCTATATGATATAGTCATCCGATCTGTCCGGTTCCGACAAATGTGCAGCGTAGCTGTACCAAAAGACTTCGTACAAAGTTTGTTTAAGATAGCTTTAAAACTGACAGAGGAGATAGCATAGAAAGAGACGGACAGACGGACATGTCATATATCAACTCAGCTCGTCAAGCTGATCAAGAATATATATACTTTATGTGGTCGGAGATGTTCTATGCGTTACACAAACATCTGGACATTTTTAATATATCCTCTACATAGGTATAAAAACTCTCGTAGGCAGCATCATCGTTTTCAAAGGCTTGCATACTGGGAAGTAGTGTTGGGTTGTGCATGAGTGAGTGAACAAAATTGAATTGTTCACTAAACTGAACAAGTAAACATGTTCTTCTTCAATTCTTTATTTTTGTTTAGTGCGTCTAGTTCAGTGTGAGTTGTTCAGATTATCTTACTCAGTGAGTTGTCCTATGAGCTCTTCAGGGATATGTTCAGTATCTGGTTCAGTGAATTGTTTAGTGTGAACTGACTGTTCACTTAATTCGGTGACTGTTCAGCTGTTATTGGCTTCGCGTTTCTGTTTGTTGTCATTGTATGGCAACTCTGAATCAAAAATCTGGTATGGCAATCACGTACGAAATTTTTTATTCAGAATGTCTTTAATCAGAAAGCACTGCGATATTTGCAACCATTTCACCGAAATGGATAATAAATCAAGTAAGAGTGCTGCAGTCGAGTACCCCGACTGCAAAATACCCTGTACCAAGTAATGTTGTTTACAAGGCTTTGATTTCGTAAGTTAATATTGAGTTAGCTTCTTCGACTGAACATACTGTTTTTGATAGGACTGCTATTCATTGTAAAATAATATAAATATGTCAAATAAATGTGATTTTGTTCGGATGCTTTTATGGTTTTCAGAATAGATAGATACTGTCCCAAAACTTAATATATGTTAAGTCACGAGGTTCAAAATTAAAAATTGAGGCTCCGACAGTTTTTCGCGGTTAAGAGGAGCAGGAGGAGGGTGAATTTTCCAAATCTGAAACAGACATGATTTGGGTACGGTATACACCTACATACATACATGCAAAAATTAGTGACTCTATCACTTATAGTCTCTGAAATCGACGCGTTCATGCAAACAAGCACAGTTGTTAAAAGGTGGAGGAGGGGGAATTTTCCAAATCTAAAACAAACTTGATCTACATACATCCAAAAATTTGTGGCACCATCTATTATAGTCTCTGAGATCGACGTGTTCATACAGACAGACGGACAAGGCTAAATCGACTTCGCTGTTGATGCTGATCAAGAATATATATACTTTATTCGGGGGTGAAACAGAAATCTCTAGAGATTTAGCCGACGGTTGGTTTGTAAATCTCTAGAGATTTCATTTTTTTTTTTTTTTGAAAATCAATTTAGAATGTTTGTGTCCCAAACACCAAAAAAAGGGGCTGCATCTCTCTCAAAAAAATTTCCCATTTGCTAGTTATGGGTTAATTTGATGTTATGCTGAAATTGTTTGATTGTGTTTTATGTTTTATGATGCATTTTTCAATTAGAATTCAAATTAAAGATTATTCTCCAAAAAGAAAATGAAAATTTTAAAAAATGTTTTCACGCCATCCTGATGATAATTTATTTATTTGATGCAAATTATAAGGAAAAATAATGTTGTTTACATTTCCAATATTAATTTTACTTGTATTTGAAATTGTTTGGATGGTCAAATCTGCCAAATCTCCTAACAAGACTCGGAATGTTTGAAACCAACTAAAAGAATTTTCTGCGGCGCCTAAGAATTGGAATTCGGTTGGAAGAGGTTTCTGTGGCACCCCGATAGAGTCGGAGATGCATCTTTCTGGCTGTTACATACAATTGCACATCAATATTCCCTTTTACCCGTTTTAAATCGATACAGTGTGTAGAGGAAAGCTTATTTGGGATCGGCCGAAGATTATATGGGCATTTCCACAGAAATGTCAACCGCAGCTAAAAATTTAAAAGTGGTTAAAAACACTAAGTTTTATCAAATTTTTATGAGGAAACAGTCAAATTGAACTAATAAAAGCCAATCTTACATTTATACATAACCTATTTCGAAATATTCTGATTTACGGCAATGCTGGCAAAATTTTTCTAATTTGGACATTAATTTTGCAGTTTTTTTTTTGATAAAAGTGACTTAAGATTTGTTTAACTTTTGCTATCTAAAATCTATCTGAGAGTACAAATGGTCAAAAAGAATGCACAAGAAACCATGACCTTGATTTTTATTTCGTATGAACCTTTAAAATTTAAAGAAATTTTTAGACTATGACCTGACAAAGTGGATATGCAATCTAGACACACACAGATACGGATGTATTCGATTTACATCAATTTTCAATTGCATTCGTAGCTTGTTTTCATAAAATATTTTCAAGTTTGTATTTGTTACATGATTAAAATTATATTTTTTTGTATCGGCTATTGTTTTAGCGTCTATCCGATTTTCCTGCGTTTTTCATAGCTCCTACAATTCCTAAAACTTTGTCGACTTTTATCTTTGTTATCGATTTAAGCTCAGAAAACCTTGTTTAATGCCATTAAACTGATTTATGAAGATACTGAACTATTTGTATTGTCCCAATTCTTTTCATATAAATATATATCGTTCAGTTACTTTAAGACTGTCACAATTTTTGAGTTAAGCATACAGAAATATTCGCCATATTGTGTTCTACATATATGGTGTACAATTTTCATATTGATATAATTTATTCTCTGGAAATATGTTATTTCATTTTACAGGATCATTTTCATGATCCAACAAGAGCGACATATCTGAGTTGTCCTACAGACGGTATCGTTACAGATACTTCGGCTTACTGTTTTCGAATTGGATTGAATATAAACAAAAAGATGTATTTCCTATAGAGAATACAAAATCGATTATTTTGAGGTATGATAATGTTGCTGCCAGTGCGAGAAATATGAATCGACTTCGTTTCCACTTTCAGACAAAGTGTCAGAGCTAATTCCCACACATAGTTGAACTTGAACAGACATGAATAAAATTCTTAAATAAATATCCGCCAAAATAGTTACCCAGGTAATTTTGTGGTATTATAATGTGGGTCCGATAAAATGCCAGGATAACTTTCTCAAAATTAAGTGCTCGCTGTGCAGTCTAGCTGTAACGCTCAGAACCGAAACTGCGCCGGTACAATGTTATACAAATACCGGTATACAAAAAATTAAAAATATGGGTTCCAGTTCCGGTTCTGGCTATGAGTTTTAATCGGTTCTTTTCGGTATACGGTGCCGGTTCTGGTTCCGGTTTGATTCCCTGGTTGAAACAGATTATATTCATACCTGGAAAGTATAAAGACGCTACCATTGAAAACAAACAAGTTTTTCTCACTGAAACTACTTTTTCGACCGATCGTTCTTATGGCAGCTATGTGCTATAGTCATTCGATTTGAATCAAACTTTGCATAACTTTGTTTGGTAGCATATAATATTGATCAGTAACAAGTTTGGGATCGATAGCATTAAAAACAAAAAAGTTTTTCCTACTAAGACTTTTTTTCAAAACTAACTTTTGTATGGTAGCTACACTATATAGTTAGCGGATTTTTATAAAAATTGGTGAAATTATGTGAAAGCATAGCAAACTTATAAATACGAACTTTGGGGGCGTTTGCGTTGAAGACAAAAAAGTTTTTCTTAATAAAACCACTTTTTCGACTGATAGTTCCTATGGCAGAAATATGCTATAGTCATCCGATCCGGCTGGTTTCGACAAATGTGCAGCGTCTTTGTACCAAAAGACTTCGTGCAAAGTTTGGATAAGATAGCTTTTAAACTGACGGAGGAGATAGAATAGAAACAGACCGAAATGGCTATATCCGGAGATGCTTCCTGGACAATTTTAATATACCCTCTACAAGGATATATAAAAGGACAAGTGAACATGTTCAGTGAAATGCACAACCTTTACCCAATATGTACTACTACTCCGATGCTATTTTCGTGAACATCCCACGGAGCCCGAGATTAGGTAAGGTCGGGACGGAAATGAGTTGAACATTTGAATGGGGAACAGGTTGGGTCTGGATTAATTTTAATATTTTGATTTGAAATCGACATGGGACAGAATATACGTGGATTCAAGACGTTACCGTTGGGAGAACGACATTTTTACAGCCTTCATCTTTACTGCTAATTTCGAGAACTATTTCTCTACACTGAAAAATCTTCTCAAATTCCGTCGCTAGGATTCGTTGAGCAATTGTAGGTCGCATTCACTCGCGCTAAAATTGAAAATCAAGAGAGTGAGAGAAGCTAATCCACTCTGCTATTCTAGTCAAATGTGAATTTTGAAAACATTTTGTTTTCATAAAGCAATGAAGTTGGAGATGCCTCTTTCTGTGAGTTAAAAATCATCGCATTACATTTTGTAACACCCTTGTCCAATTTTGTTTTTCATACTTTTCCTACATATCCACCTTAAGAACATACATTTACATATAATTTGGTCATGGCCTCAGTCCTCTTCAATAATGTGTAAATAAGGCCACATGTCGTATGAGTAATATGTTCTAAAATTCCAATTGGAAAATGTAGTTTATTCTTGGTCTTTGATGTTGTTGCCTTCATGTTGCTTCCAATTAAGACAATTTGCTGAATTATGTCAACCAGCTTTTGCGCTGGATAATTCAATTGAATTGAACCAGCCAACCGTTGACCACTTGTTTTCTAGAGAGCAGCATTTGCATTAGGAATTGATTGATTTACTGCTTAGGCAGAGTGCTCGCTCACATGCATATGCGTGTGTGTATGTGTATATGTGTGTGTGTGTTGTGGTCCTTTGACAATGTTATTGTCGTTGTTTGGATTTGATTAGCTATTACATATTCTAACGGTAGCTGATTCTGCTCAGTGCAATATTTTTTTTTTTACATATGTATGTATCTATGTGTGCACATTCACACTGTATGTATGTAGACGATTTTTTCTCACACAGAATTAAAACAACAAAGAACGACGAAATTTAACCAACCACATTCCAGCACTCGGATGCAAGGAATCAACACCAAATAGCCCAAAAAGCTTTGATTAAAAACAGAAACACCACACAACAATTTGACTCAATTGCACAGCAATTTGTACCGTTTAAACTAGAAAATTCACTTGGAAAATTGGTGAAAACGAACGATGGTATACAAGAAAAGTTTCTTGCGCAGAAGCTGGGGAAAGCTTTACATTTCATTTAAAATTTAGGCATTTATAAATGCTTGTTTGATAGTTCAGTTTGTGGCACACTCGAGATGTTGTCGTTCTGATTATTTACCTTTATTATGTAGATGGATTTTGCGTTTTAATAACAATTGCGATACAATCTGAATGCTTGTAATTCGAGGATTTAGCCAACTCAATTGTGACCACACTCGTTTCTGATTGGAAACAAAATCTCGAAAAGTCGGCCGCACTAATACCAAAAATAGTCGAATGTGGTCGCACTAGTGCGTTAGGCACTTTAGGTGCGTTTTGCAACACTAGACAGAAAATAATAATTAGCAAAATGAGTTCGGGTCCCATGCGTACGCCCGTCTCTCAGATTATCCACAACAAAGATGATCAGGATGCTGAGGAGGAACCCAAGAAGAAGTCCCGTGAGGATTGGCGCAAGGCCAAAGAGCTAGAGGAGGCGCGTAAAGCGGGCACAGCTCCAGCGGCTGTGGACGAGGAGGGACGCGACATTAATCCGCACATACCACAGTACATATCCAATGCACCCTGGTATTATGGCTCACAAGGACCCACCCTGAAGCACCAACGTCCACAGCATGAAGATGAACGTGGCCAGCTGGATAAATTTGCACCCAAGGGTCTGGACACCACAAGGATAGTCACCAAATTTCGTAAAGGCGCCTGCGAGAACTGTGGAGCCATGTCACACAAGCGCAAGGATTGCCTGGAAAGGCCGCGCAAGGTTCAGGCCAAATATGCCGAGTCCATAGTGGTGCACGATGAGCATATAGTTAACGAGGCGGCGGTTAATTACGATGAGAAGCGAGATCGTTGGAGCACCTATGATCCGGCGAATCATAGGGAAATTATTGAAGAGTACGAAAAGGTAGAGGAGGCCAAACGCCAGCTAAAGGCAGAGAAACTCAAGAATGGTGAGTTAGTGCAAGAATTCCAACTTCATAGCTGACTTTTATGGTTCGTAACAGATCCCGATGCCGAAATCTCGGATGAGGAGGGCAATGAGGATAAATATGTGGATGAAGTGGACATGCCGGGCACCAAGGTGGACTCCAAACAGCGTATTACCGTGCGTAATCTGCGCATACGTGAGGATACGGCCAAATATCTCAGAAATCTGGATCCCAATTCGGCCTACTATGATCCCAAAACGCGTTCCATGCGTGACAATCCCAATCCCCAGGTGGCTGCCGAAGAGTAAGTCAAATTTGTCTCGCTCTTCTATGCAGAAACTAATTTTGTTCTAAATTGTATTTAGGGCTGAATTTGCGGGCGAAAACTTTGTGCGTTTTTCGGGAGACACCACTGCTCAGGCCACGGCTCAGTTGTTTGCCTGGGAGGCACACGGCAAGGGTGTGGATGTACATTTGCTGGCCGAGCCCACCAAACTGGAATTATTGCAAAAGGAGTACGAACAAAAGAAGGAACAGTTCAAGTCAAGCGTAAGTCTAACTGTCGGTGGAGTTTGCTGGATTTTGATTTAATTTTTATTGCAGACCAAAACTCACATAGTGGAGAAATATGGCGGAGAAGAGCATCTGCAGGCGCCACCCAAATCCCTGCTAATGGCCCAAACCGAGGAGTACATTGAATATTCCCGCAGTGGCAAGGTCATCAAGGGTGTGGAAAAGCCCAAGGCACGCAGCATTTACGAGGAGGATGTGTATATCAATAATCATACCACTGTATGGGGCAGCTATTGGAATGCTGGTCGCTGGGGCTATAAATGCTGCAAATCTTTTATCAAAAATTCATACTGTGTGGGCATGCAGGAGCCGGAGGGTTACTCTGAGCCAGCCTCCGGCGCAGCCGCCGAAGCGCAGCCAGAGCCCGAGTTGGAAACGCTACCAGACACTTTGCCGGACTCTGCTAGCAGTTCCCATGCATCCAGCGAAGCCGAGGAGCCGCCAACTTTATTAACTAAAAGTAAAAAATCGAAGAAAAAGTCCAAAAAGCGTGAAAAGAAAAAGAAGGCCAAGGAACAGCGCAAACATCAGGCTAAACTCTTGGAAAAGACGATGACGACGACGACGCAGGAGGAGCAACTGGATGAACGCAAGCGTCCTTATAACAGCATGTATGATGTCAAGGCGCCCACCGAGGATGAAATTGAGGAATGGAAAAAGAAACGACCTCGTGCCGAAGATCCCATGCTGCAGTTTATGTAAAAATATGATTTTAATAAAGTATAAAGTTAGACTATGGCATACTGTTCGTACAGCAATTCCCTAATTTTATAGTAATCCTCTGAGAGGCAACCCTCCATGGCCACTTTGCCCGCATCCACGCGTCTCAAGGCCAATTGTCCATTGCTGCACCATAGCACTCCGCCGGAGAACTCGGAATTTATATTGTTGCGCATGAGAATCTGTTTGAAATCTGAGAGTTTGAGCTCGTTAATCAGCACGGAATTATGAACGGGTATTTCATCCTCTTCGAGTGTTTCCAAAGTCAAAGTTTTGCCCTCCTGCGAGGCCGCATCCTGTTCAGCCGTCACCTCCGGTGCACCGGCGGGTGCTGCATCTATAGCTTTCAGTCGCAAGCCCAAACGTCCATCAATCCAGGCCACCTCGGCATCTTTGCCCTTTTGGAATTGCAGCTGGGAGACCAGACCCTCGGTCAAACGCACCTGATAGATGTGTATCTCAGTGGTCACATCTATAATCTCACCCTTGTGCGGTGTAAAGACACGGGCCCCCACATTCTGCTCGCAATGTCGTGCCACCAGCTGTGTGCCCTCTGCAGTGCCATGCACCACTATAACCCGACGTGGTCTCAGCTGGGAGAGTATTTTTAACATGGATTCTCCATCGGAACGTCCCTCAAAGTCTATGCGCTGGATTTGGGCATTCACTTCTATCGTTTTGCGTTGATTGATCAGCTTGGTGGGCTTCTCCAGCAGCTGTACATCTGTGTCCATGGCCTCTCCATTGCCCTGCTGCTGATGCTGCATATCCTGCCCAGACAGTCCGGGCTCTTCCTTCTTGACATTCTCCTTGTTTTGCTCCTCCATGCTTAGGTAGTCATAGCCTCCCACATCCGCTATGCGATAGTCATCCAAATTGATTATCTCACCGTATTCATCATACTTGACCTTCTCCTCGTGGTAGGGAAACATCACATGATGCCGTTTGTTGGACTTGAAGAAGCCCGAATGATGACGCCCACAACTGCGCACAACTATATCATGTTTACCCGTGATGACACTCATCTCAATGTCATCATCGGAGTCGGAACTGCTCTCCTCCTCCACATCCTGTTTGACTATTAACGGATTCAACTTTTCTCCCTGAGTGCGTAGGTATTCCTCCAGCTCTGTGCCCTCCAGTTCCACACGTCGCCTTATATCCATCTCAATTTGCCGGCCTGGTGTGGCATTCTCTACCAGTTCCATGGCCAAAGTGCCAGGTGAGGTGCGTGTGGTGAAAATAATGCTATTATTGGCATTGCCTGCCCATTGTATGAACAAATCCCGCGTAAAACCACTCTCCAGATCTGGAGTGCTGGCCAAAACCACCTTGGGACCAGCTGGCAGCTTATACACATCGGCCAGCGAGTGACACAGTTGGATGTGCTTGAACTGGAAAGGATTGTTGCGTGCTCCCTCAAAGGCTTTGGTCAATTTGTCGCTCATCCATTCGATCTGCGATTTGGCAAACTCTATGACATTGTAGCTCACATTGTTGAGCAGGGCCAGGGAGTAGGCCATCAGACCCGATTCCTTGTTCTTCCACAGCTGGTCCAGCATATGGGCCAGCTCCAGCACACGACCGGCGGTGTCCACGGCTATCAAAACATTGCCATTGTTCCGGACCGTCTGCAAAATGTTGGTCATTAGTTTCTCATCTCGGGCACGTCGTCTGGCCTGCTGATAGAGCGCATTGTAGGCATCGGTGATCAACAGCGAGGGACGCTGCAGACGATCCAGCTCACAACCGCTCAAATGTCGCTCCTTTTTGTGATTAAAGTCTGTGGCGTAAACTATATCCTCTTCGCCCACCTTGACTATCTTCCATATGGTGCCACCAATCATATGGCCCGCGCTTAATGGAGTTATCGAGATGCCGTAGCCCTTGCCTTTGAGCGAAACTGTCTGGTTGTACTTCAATTGGGTAATCTTTTCAAAGGCCGTATCCACATCATCCAACGAGAAGAGATCAAAGTCACCCATATTAAAGTGTGACATGTAGAGATCATACATAAACATTTGGCCCATTTTGAAGACAGGAATCGTGGCATAGATGGGGCAATTCAAGCCCAGTTTCCCCACCAAATAAGGCAAGGCACCCAAATGATAGGCATCCGGGTGAGACAACAGCACTGCGTCCAAGGTGTGCACTTGCCTGTAATTAAATGCTTTAAATGGTTGAAGGAGGAATCTTATAATAACTTACCTTTTCAGTTCTTTTATGAAATTCGCATCAAATTTCTCATCCCAGCCGCAATCCAATAGAATTCTCACATCGTCTATTTGCAGTATATAACAAGGTGGCGATTCATCCATGGCCCCCGAAATGGTGTGTAGCTTGATAATAGAGGTCATTTTATTAGAAGCAATTCATGCAAACAGCTGGAACGCTCTGAAAAGGCGGTATTTAAAGATATAGTAGAAAATGTTGGTTAAATGTGTTAGGTGTGACCGCAGACTGTAAATACAAAAATACTACTGAGCACTGAGTGTGACCTTATTAAGTGTTGATGGTCGGTCCAGGGCTGCACAGCTTGAAATATTAAAAAGAGTTGCCACTTGAGCTTCAGAATTCAAGCTAGGTACTCAGACGCTGACAATGATGTTAGAGTCCATCTATTTACATTGCTCTGACATTGCGCTCTTGAAAATTGTCAGAGCAGAGTACTGAGCAACCCATTACAAGATCGATGTTCCATTAAACGCTTTGAAGTGTTATGTAAAAGGAAAAGTGGGCGTATACCATAAAAATCACTTCGGCTTTATATTACAACCACGGTTTGAAAACGCTCCATCTAGGCCAAAAAAGATTTTATAAAAATTGGAAAAGTCTCCATTGCAATGACATGACAAATTACATTTTAAGCTAAGGTATGCGAAATAAGTCACCTTACAATCATATAATATTTGATATATACTAAAGCTGGAAATATATTCAAATATTTTTTATTTTTCTTTCAACTTAACGAAGTAACAATTCAATTCCAATTCTTAAAAGATTTAATGAAATCATAATACTTAAAAAAAAATTAAATTTTTATTTTTCAGAACGAAATAAGTGAACTGATAATTTCAGAATATTGCAATTTTAATAAGGTTTAGTTACCGTGATTTTTTTAATATACCTAAAAATGTCCTCCATTACTGTTAATAACCTTCAATACACGTCCAGACATTGAATTAACCAAGTTTCGAAGAATTGATGCATCCAATATAGCCCAATCTACGATAATAGACTTTTCAAGTTCTTTTACCTTGTTAACTTGCCTCCCATGCATCTAGACTTTGTTGGAAATTATCTCCCAAAATTTTTCAGTGGAATTAAGATCTGGACCTTTTGCGGGCCACATCAAAACCGCTATTTGTTTTTATTAAGAAAATAGTTGAGTGCGTTTTGAAACGTGGTACGCAGCATTGTCCTGTTGGAATGTCCAAGAATCTCTGAAATATTCTTGTCCATAATTACAAAAACTTCGTCAAATAGTTCGGCATACCTTTCAGAGTACATTTTATGTGTTACAAATCATATTGAACTCTTTCCAGCAAAGCCAAATGCAGCTCACACTATTAGCGAACCTACTTGAAAGTTGCGTGACACTCTTACTTGTTTTGGCGTCCGTATATCCCGATAATATTATTGATACCCATCTTGGCCATCTAAATTAAACTTTTTTCATCACTAAAGATAATACTTTGCCACTCTAAGTCCTAAAACTTATGCATCTCAGCAAAGTGCATACGGGTTACTTTGTGCCTAGGAAGTAATTGACATTCGACGGTCCTTTTTTCATAAGAATCGAATTGATCGTCACGTAAAATTTGCTGCACACGACGCTTCGATACTGGGAGAGCTAGTTCGTGGGAAATATGGTCTGCACTTAGGTTTTCTTTAATTCTTTTCTTTTTATTCTTCTTTTATCACGTTTTCTCAGCAATGACAGGCGTCCAAAAGGATGTCTTTTTCTGTGATTTTCGGAATCTTTTAAATACTTTTGAATTTTAAAATATCTTCTCGCCATTTCGGAAGCGAATTCCTGTAGAGGCATCCCCATTTCGCGATATGGCGATATTTTAGGTCGCTCTTCATTAGAGAGGTATTGGCTTTCAAACATTCCTGCAAAATTGAATTTAATTTTAGATTCAAATCTACAGATTATGAATCAAACCTCACTTTTTTATTGGCTAAAACTTATGGCGAAAAATCTCCTTTAAATTTTTCGCCTGTATGCACGTGTACGAAGACAAGAACTGATAATGTAAGCTCAATTATTTCGTTCTGTAATGCGAGGCGCATAAGCTTTTTAATAAAAATAACGACACCTTATTGAGTCTTGTGCTTAACATTGTTATTGCAAGCATGGAAATTGTCTTAGAGGAAACCAAGCAAAAAAAAGAAATTGAAAAAATGTTTAGCAAAGCTCCGGCAACAGATCATAAGATTTATAAGGTGACTTATTTCGCATACCTTATATAACAATTCAAAAACTTTAGATGGAGATCATATATTTTCTTTACCAATACCTTATTTTCTTCGTAGAAGTGCGATTCTTAAGAAAAATAAAATATTTTTAAATATTTTCCCATGCTTTTGAAAAAGAAAAATTCTTGCGTTTTCGAACCGATTTAAAACAATGTTCTACGCGATTTTTGGCAACACTTCCCTACTGACTTACTTTTCGATTCATATCTTGGTTGACTTCATATAACGTTTCTAAATTATATATGGCTTAAATGTAAGTGTACCAACCATATTTTGAAAACGGCTTTTTTTTGCTTGCGTGTGTAAGGTCTCAGTAGCAGCTGTGTATTTGCTTTTAGCACAAATCACTGAGTAAATTATCGCATGAGTTGTACAAATCGCTTCCGACCCTAAAACGACCCATTTTTTATTCGATATAGAACATATGGGTATTCATTTTTGGAATGAGGCTTACCAGACATTTCATTTCGATCTCTTAAAGGGTTGCATTTTTATCGATATTTTTGGATGGATTATTGGATGAATTTAATATAGTTTTAAATTAATACTTTTGTACTTATGACAAAATTTTGTTTGCTTTGCTTAAAAAAGCTCAATTTGGCAAAGAAAGGCTCCAGGGCTCCAACGAGAATAAAAAGATCCATTTTAGAGCGTTTGCTCCAAAAGTGGCAACCGTGATTATCACTCAATATCAACAACATGACAAAGAACCCCGATTTTTGTTTGCGTGTGTGTGTGTGCCGTAGTGAATAGCGAAAAGCGGTCGGCCACTGCGAGCGAGGCGAGTGCTGACAATACAAAGGCAACATTCTTGTTGCTTTCTGATTTGCCAGAGACATAGGAGAGAGAGAAGAGAATCACACATATGATGTTGTTGTTGCAGGTCTGGACGGTCCAACAACAACACTGCTCGGAAAGAAAGAAAGTAGTGCACGCATCCGAATTTAATTGCTTTATTGCTTTATGTAGGCTTAGGGCGCGAGTGCCACGTATACGAGCGAGCAATTCCTTTGCGCAAAACAACAATGAGTGCGTGGCTTGCGTAATAGGCTCGGGCACACTTGCAATATACATTTAAGAAAATGTTGGAGAGGAAGTATGCTTTCAGTTCAAAAGACGATACACCATTTCGAAATTTGTGTATGGACTTGTGGACTATAGCTTGTGGATTAGACTTGTGGACTAGCTGCACGCGTCCACACATTTGGTGTATGAAGTTGTGTAACATATACTTTACAACCTTGGACACTGAGCGCGTTCACCAGCACACACCAATCATCTAACATAAATCATCAATCAACAAAAAAGTGTTTGGCTGCAGGTGAACGTGTTTGATAGAATTTTAAGGCAACAGAGTCATCGATATATTTTTGATGGCGGAAGTTTTGAATTTTTGGCAACTAATAGCTAAATAAAATTTAGAACAGACTGTTAAATTTATATGACCGTCGTCCCTAGCAGCAACTGCTCCTAGAATCCCCTTGAATTTTCCTCAAAACTTTGTTAGCCATTTAATATTTGTTGTAATCTCTGCGAGAACACAACAATCTCGAATATCTGATGGCCTGATCTTTTTCCTATTTCAAAATGGTCATTTAGTAATATGAAGAACTCCTGTATTTTGCCAGCAGCCAAATTACATAACGCTGGGTTTTATTAAGAGTTACCTTTGCTATTAGTTCATCCCGGGCAACGCAAAGAAGGGTCTGCAAATGTTCATTTTAATAAAGTATTTAATGGGCAATGAGCTGAGAGTCCTTAACGATGCACGGCACATCATGAAATAATCCTTGAATTTGTCCATTCTATATTTTGGTACTTTCACAACAATTGGGGCGCGGGGGCTGCTTCTTTTTGAAGAGGCGGTTGTTCAAGTTTTCCTCCTCCGCAGCAACCAGTAAAGACTTCAAATCCACGTCCTCTGCCAATTCATTTATTAATAACAAAGAGGTTTCCACATTCATTTTGCATTTGCCTTGACAAAATTACTTGTTTGTTTAAGCGTAGTACGGAGACGCTGACAATTTTGTCGGAGCGGAAATTGTTTGATAATTTCCAGAGCTGCTCAGACAATGTAGTGTGACCAGGCAACAGACAGAAATCAGCTGTTGTGTGTATAAAAAATAGGCGGGCTAATTCAAATAAAATAAAAGAGTGTATAAAATTTAAAATGGAAGTCACTAGGGGAAATTCAGTTGTATGTGCTAATGCCATGGTCTATTTCATGGAAGCATTTTGTGTGGGGCGGTAGAAGCCCTTTATTTTGGACTGCGGGAGCAGAACTTAGCCACTTAGACATACTGCTATAGCGACAACACAAAACGCATCTAGAGATTAAAATTGCTGAGCCGCATATTAAACCAGAGGCAATATTCATAGCCACAGGCAGCTTCATAGACTGGAGGCGGATCATACTCGCCGGGCGTATTAGAGGAGGATAAACTAGGTGAATACGGATTTAAAGGTGGCCACAACAGTAGCAACGGAAGCTACCACAGTAAGCCGAAGGAGCCACTACTATAATGGGCTGTGAAGACTTCAGCTTAGGGCTGCTTGGCCCATACATTGGGCAAATGGCATGCCGGGAGAAGCATACAGAGAAGGATTCTCCGCCACAAGTGATCCAGCTGCGGGTATCGAAATGCTTTTTGTTAGTCAAATCTCATAAAATGGATTGAGACTCGACCGCTTTGATTAACGCCGCTTGTTCGTCCTCCGTAAAGTTCTCCAAATGACTTTTGTATGGCTTTTTTGTTTTATTTTTGCATCCATTTTTTTAATTGCGGTCACGAAATCTGACAATTATCAAACAAGTTTCATAATTTGCAGACCCCCTTCGACAATTTATCAGCTGTTGTCAAAAAAACGAGTTGGCAGGTCCACGCATATTGTCATAGCGAATTGTTGGTTGCTCCGTACTTGCTCTGACAATGCGCTCTGAGAATTTTCGTGAGCGGATTTCCTGAGCTATGTAATTAGATGGGCTCCGCAAAAATTGTCGGCGTCTCCGTACCACGCTTTACAACTGACAGCTGTGTGCTATCGATAACAAATCACAATCAAGCAATTCTAACAAACTGTTTCTTTGATGTATTCACATCTAACACAATCACGAAAATTAGCAATCATGATTGCACATCATGCCTGCCAAAATAGTCGATTTTTTGTCATCGATTTATGCTGGCGAACGCGCTCACTGTTTAGTACTAGGGATATCGGATTGTAATGGGGATCAACATTAAAAAAAATGATGGAAGGGAAGGGAATTGAACTCGGGACCTCGAACACAGGAACATGTTGATAAATTGTCGAAGGGGGTCTTAGAATTATGAAACTTGTTTGGTAATTGATAGAGGTACCTATGAGAATCGAGCACCAATAAGTGAGAGCGAACAGCTGACCAAATGTATTCAGAGTAGTGTTGAGTTGTTCATGAGTGACTTAAAAAAATTGAGTTTTTCTTCTAACTGAACAAGTGTACAGGTTCTTCTTCAATTGTTCATTTTTGTTCAGTGAGTCTTGTTCAGTTTTTCTTGTTCAATCTATCTTATTCAGTTTGTCTTGCTCTGAGTTGTTCGTGAGTTGTTCTAAGAGCTGTTCAGTCTCTTTTGCTCAGAGAGTTCAGAGCTCTTGCTCTGTGAGTTGTTCTGCCTCTGTCTTGCTCTGTGGGCTGTTCTGTATCTCTTGCTCTGTTGCTCTGAGAATTCTTCTGTCTGCATTGCTCTGTGTGTTGTTCTGTGGGCAGTAAATGTAAAATTGGCTTTACAGCCTCAAAGGGCCAAGACAAGCATCTCTCAATCAAGTTTGAGAAGCTTTTTTATGGCTAGTTACTTCACAGCTGGCGCCAATAGCTATCTAGTGAAGGTGACCGGATATATAAAAGCTATTTTCGAAAGAAAGAAAAAAATAACCTTTTTATTAGATGGTCCGAGACGGGACACACTAACCGCTGCGCCACACAGGACACTGCGGTCTGTGGGCTGCACCATGATACAAGTATACGAGATAGTGAGCGCGAGAGTAAACGACGCACATTCACTCAAATTAGGTATGTGTGTAGAACAGAATAGCCATGCAGAAACAACAAAAACAATAAAGCGATCAGTGCTACAGAAACCCACTCCATTAAAATCCCGACTTCAAAACGAATTAAAAAAATCATGCGCTCACACAACTTTCCGCCATAGACCTAGAACAAGTGAGCAATTTGAGTGAGTTGACTCACCTAGAAACAAAGAACAGGTGAACATTTTCAGTGAAATGAACAATCGTTACCCAACACTAAGCCAGGGAGCGTAAATGAGAGCGAACAGCTATCTTATTTCTGACAGAAGCGGTGTCGACTGAGCATTTTTGCAGTTTAGATATTCTATTGGTACAGGGTATTTCGCAGTCGGGACACACGACCGCATCACTCATACTTTTTTTAAAACTCTTTTTGGTGTAATCTAATTTTTTCAAGTGTCAACCGCGCCTGCAACAAAAACTCCTCAATAACAAAACGACCAAACACACTTCTAAAACAATCAGAGCAATTAACGCGATGACCTGGTCTGGCTGTTCCTAACGGCAACGCTAAGATTGGGAATATTTAGCAAGTTTTAAATGGATTCGCTAAGCATTTACAATATATTTATACATATTTTGTTGCTTGGGTAAGTGTAAGTGTATGTTTGTATAGATAAATAAGAAGGCGCTGTTGCGGTTTAAAGTTGCACACCCACACACAGACGATTACAATTGATTATGATTAGTAATCCTGAAGAACCCTCCAGCGAAGAATAAAACATAGTCTAATTGAAGATAGAAACATTTGAGGATCAACTAGGTAAGCTTTAATTGCGAATTAAGAATTTAAAATCAAAGAGTGGGAGAGATACATTAGGGTTATTTTATATAATATAAGAAATTTGCAAGGTCGTTAGCCCCCTTATAGACAGAGACAGAAGTATTAAACACGCTTTCTGCAAAACAACTTACAGAGCAGTACTTGAACCGATATCTCAGACATCTAAAATCAATGCTTTCTGGAAACTGATAAGATTGTAGATAACGCTATCGTTTAGTTTTCACAAATTTTGTTTTTAGATCAAATCGATAAGGTGAGGCAAGGTATCAAAATAAAGAGCTATAGTTTTTTATACTCTGTACTAAGGGTACACAGAGTATATTAAGTTTGTGCAAAAGTATGTAAGTGGGAGAAGGAATCATTTCCGGCCCTATTAAGTAAAAATATTCTTGATCAGGGTCAACACCCGAGTCAATATAGCAATGTCCGCCTGAAGAGATCTCAGAGATGGTAAGAGATAGAGCGCCCTCTGCAGCCCTCGCAATTTGTAAAAAAGAGTGGGTGTCATGGAACGCCCGGCTCGAGTGAAGCAATTCACGACAATAAATATTATTGTGTGAAATGGTACCGAACTGATAAGTCGTTTATGAGTTATTGACTGCCCACCCCGTCGAGGATTATCAATCAATCTAACTGCTTTCACTGTTTCTTCCATATATTTTACCTGCTCTTTAGATTCATTACTTAATAGGCTAATTACACTGAGCACATCTAACATCCCACATCATGAGTCATAAGCATTTGCCGTGTCAAAATTTGTCATCTTTATTGGTTGGTCCTTTTAGACACCAACCTACTTATTATTTTGACAAAACTGAAATAGACAAATGTTGGCATAGCAATTAGCTATTAGCCATTTTAACTCATGATGTGGGTGTAAATTAGATGTTCTCAGTGTAAATAGCCTATAAAACAACAAAACAAAAATAAAAACTCTCTTCATCTGATTGTATAATAGAATGATCCTCGATTTCAAATGGGAATACAATTTTAAAAGCGATTTAATGAAAACCAAATCAAAACCGCACAAAAGCGCAAACCTCCAGCTATAATGCAATATTCAAAGAAAATATTAAGCCATATTGGAAGGTAATCGCGAGAGGTATTTTTGGGCACTCTCAACGCAAAGTCGCCAAATGTATAAAAACCCAACAAAATTAAGATTTTTCCAGTTATTATGTAAACACTTACAAATGGAGACTTCTTTATAGTTACACCCTTGCAAAGGGTATTATAATTTTGCCCAGAAGCTTGCAACGCACACAAATATTAATTTCCGACCCCATAAACTATATATTATATATTCTTGATCAGGGCGACGAGCTGAGTCGATTGAGCTTTGTCCGTCCGTCTGTCTGTCTGTCCGTCTGTTTCTACGCGAACTAGTCTCTCAGAAAAAGTTTTTTATTTTCAATGTTAGCGTCCTGAAACTCGTCCATTATTAATATTATATGCTTTCAAACAGATTTGCAAACTTTGGTCCAAATCGGATAACTATATCTTATAGCTGCCATAGGACCGATCGGTCGGAAAATGGGTCTTAGTGAAAAGAACTATTGTTTTTAAGTAAATCGTTCTTAAAGTCGGTGATTCTTAATATTAAACGCTTTCAAACAAATTTGAAAAAGTTGATCGACATCGGGTGACTATCTCTTATGGTGGTCATAAGACCGATCGGTCGAAAATGGCGTCCTTAACTCACTGATTACTAATTCTATATGCTTTCAAATATATTCGCAAAATATGGTCGAAATCGGATGACTATATATTAAGGCTGTCATAGGACCGATCGGTCGGAAAATGAATCTAAGTGAGAAAAACTTTTTTGTTTTAAATTTTATCTTTCTTAAACTCGGCGATTGTTAATTTGATATGTTTTCAAAAAGATTCGCGAAATTTGGTCGAAATCAGATGTTTATCAGTCGGAAAATGGGTTTTAGTTACAAAAATTTTAGATTTTTATGTAAGCGTTCTTAAACTCACAAACTGACATTTCAATAACAGCATTTGCAAGGGTGTAAAAACTTCGGCACAGACGAAGTTAGCTTGGCCTTCTCGTTTTTATTGATGTCTGGTCCATAATCGAAAATAATAAACCAATCTCCGGTAGCGGTTGCATTCCTAATTTATTAATTTTAAGAAAAATCAACTTTGAACGGCTGCCATCCAAAAACCATTTTGTATAAAGGTTCAAAATTTTGCCATAAAATAGCTACATGGTCATTTCCACAAAAAGGTCCACCAAGACCGAAAACTTATTTATATAATTTATTTATATAATGTTTTTAAATGTTATATAAGTTTTTTTTTAAACTTTACATTTAAAAGAAATTAAATTAAATAATATAAGGCCTGATTACTAAAGATATGCCTTTTTCACTCTTATCGTTTTAATACTCTATACAGAAGGTACATAGAGTATATTTAGTTTGTGCATATTTAGTTTAGTATGTAACAGGGAGAAGGAATCGTTTCCGACCCTATAAAGTATATATATTCTTGATCAGCATCAACAGCCGAGTCGATATAGCCATGTCCGTCTGTCCGTCTGTCTGTCTGTCTGTCTGTCCGTCCGTATGAACGAAGAGATCTCAGAGATGGTAAGAGATAGAGGTCTGACATGTATGGGACATATATTTCTTATACTTGCAGGCAGATCAAGTTTATTCTCAATTTTTGCCACGCCCCCTCCCGCCCCCGCAATTTGGAATCTCCTTTCATATCTCCTACAGTTTTGGAGATAGGTCGTTTGTTCCTTCTAGAGATACCTTGTAAACAAAATTATTTATCGATTTGCTGAAGGAATGATAAAGATCGGATGAACGATACTCAAGTTATGGGCAAAAAACGGCCAGTTAACACCACCCACCCCCCCCCAGGCAGTCTTAGTGCGAGAGAGAAAGAGAAACTTAGAGAGCGCACCGCGTTGTGCGCGGGGTGTTAACTGTCCGTTTGACTCCTGAGCAAATGCGAGTGTAAGGGTACAGAGTATGTTATAGTCGGGCTTGACCGACTTTCTTTCTTGTTTTAATATGTCGCGTGCTAAATGTTGCGTTCTTCGTAATACTAAAGCTTATACAAACTTAACTAATGGAAATAAATAAATGTTATTGCACTCAATGAAAAGCTACATTATTCCCCTTTAGTTAAAAGTTAACTGCTTCAAAATATTTTTATACCATTCGCAGATATAGGAATTTTTTAGATGCAGCCGAAAACGAGTTCCATTTTTGTTCGCGTGATAAAGCCATTCTTTTTTGAAAGTATATTATAAATCGACTGAACCTACCTTTTGCACTAAATATACTGCTACCAAAATGCTACCAAAAAATTGAAACAAGAATACACTTTAAAGGCGTACGAATCTCGCGTTCGCGAATGCGGAATTGACCATATGTATTCCAAATTATTTCCAACAATCGTTTTATCCAGTTTTCCAAACAAAAAATTTGGGACTTTTGACCAAAATGTCGGCCCGCTGGCCTAGTGTGCGGCGGAGGTATGTCGCTTTTTTGACGGTTTTAAAACGACATAACTCCGCCGTTTCACAGACGACATATCTCCGCGCGAGGTTTATCATTTTAAAACTATATAGCTCCGCCCGGAGATATGACGCTTTCAAACCTCATAGCTCCGCCATTGAACGACATAACTACGCTGTATTACAAATGACATATCTTCGCGCGGAGGTTTGTCGTTTTGAAACAATTTGTCGTTTTGAAACGACATATCTCCGCCGATTTCCAATCGAAATATCTCCGCACGAAGGTATGTCATTATAAAACGACATAACTCCGCGCGGAGGAGATATGACGCTTTCAAACGTCATAGCACCGCCATTGATCACAGCGGAGATATGACGTTCTAAAACGACATATCTACGCCGTGTTACAAACGCTTTTAAACGTCATAGCTCCGCCATTGATCACAGCGTAGATATAACGTTCTAATACGACATATCTCCGCCGTGTTGATGATCTTGAACGCCTGTTAACATTCCTTGTTAAAAAGCTGTTTAGATTCACGCAAAACACAGCCAATTGTGCCATATGCATTGAAACCGGACTTCCAACATTATTCACGTACATTCTGAGGCGTCACCTTTTATATATCTCAAAACTTATGCATACGCCGGATTTTAGACTACTCAAAACTATTGCCAAAAACACCCCCTCAATGAAAGGTCTCAGTTTTTTGAGAACTGGATCTTTATCGCAAATGCATCTACCCCATGAACTAAATTTCGACTATAGTGCTTCATGGAGTGACTCGTTTGATCAAATGATAAGTAAAACCTGGGAAACTGAATGGGCGCAGTTAATTCAAAAAGCGTCTCAATCTGCTGGAAGGATAATCTATAAGAACTTGTCTCATAACCTGGCGCAGGCAAACTACTTTGTGGACATGCTATGTAGGTGTCTACAATATAAGTAACATATTTAAAGCCAGAACGGAAACACTAAATCTTCACTATAAACTAGGGATGTCGAAAATATTATCGATATATCGAAATATCGTTATTTTTGCCCAAAAAGACAAATAAACAATAACAAAAAAAATAGAATCGGAAATCGAATATTTTTTGGTGATATTTTTATACCCGTTACTCGTAGAGTCAAAAGGGTATACTAAAGTCGTGCATATGCATGTAACTGGCAGAAGGAATCATTTCCGACCATATAAAGTATATATATATATTGTTGCTCAGCATCAACAGCCGAGTCGATATAACCATGTCCGTCTGTCCGTCCGTCTGTCTGTCTGTGTGAACACCTAGATCTCAGAGACTAGAAGAGCTAGAGCAACCAAATTTGAAATGCGGACTCCTATTGTCTGCACGCAGATCAAGTTTATTTCAAATTTTTGCCCACCCCCGCCCCCACAATAAAAAATGTTGAACAACTCCCACAATTTTTAAGATATCGGTCTCAAATTTAAAACTTACATATATATTCGCAATATCTATAAGCCTTGAAATTTTCAAGATCGGATGATAAATAGCCGAGTTAAAAAATGTTGCATACTTTTTGGCTGTCCCCCCTCAGGCACCCAGGAACTATTAAACATTTTATTCTATGAGTAACGGGTATATCGAAGTCGGTCAGAGCCGACTTTAGCTTACGCTCTTGTTTTTTACCGGTCGGTCACACTGTTGCGCACAACTGTTTCTTGTGCTCTGGACATGTAAAGCACAATGTTTAAAAGTTATTTTATTAAAGGTGATGCACAGAAATAGCAGTGCAAACTGTACAACAAAGTTGTAAAGACCGGTGGCAGCCCAACAAATATTAAGGCACAGTTAAAAGCAAAGCGTAGAGATGCCTTGGCTAAAATTCAGCCCATCTTTAAAAAAGTTAAATGTAAATTTTTTAACGTTGTTTACCCTGGATCGGGACCCCATTATGTTTTGGATGGAAGAGAAAGACGCATTGCCAGTGCTTTCTGACTTGGCATTGTCATATCTTATTACACCAGGAAGCTCCGTGCCATCGGAATGCTTGGCTTCGGCTTTAAAAAGTTTGGTTTCTGACACCTGAAGCCGAATGACAGATGATCACATATCTTAATCTTCCTAACGATTATTGGTAAAATCAGAAATTTTTTCGTTTCGTAGATTTAACTGAATCATTTTTTGTTTTTGCTGTGAAGTTCAAATGCTCTATTTTAAAAGATGATGAATTTAAAAAGTAAACACTTCGTTCGGTCCATAAATTTAAATTCATGAATAAGTTTGCAAAACTTCTTGTGTTATGAATGAAATCAAAAATAAATATCTTTTGTTAATTTAGAAAATATACATTAACTCTATGTTTTTTAAGCGCAGTCAGCCCTCAATTACCTCATTAGACCTGTTGATTGTTAAGATACGGGGTTTTATTGAAAAATATTGAAAATATCGATAATATCGATTTTTTATACACCAAAATATTTATATCAAAATGATTCTTTTTCTATATCGTCAAAAATATCGATATAGATATTTTTGAAATATTCGACAACCCTACAATGTATAAACCGTACTGGAGTCGAAGAATGATGCGGCCTATGCAACATGCGTGAAAAAGAAAATATAAGGCATTTTCTAGGAAATTGCCCCTTTGTAAAGGAGATGCGATTTCTGCCCTTCCAGCATACATTAATCTCAGAGGAAGCCTTTGTCGGTATTCTTACCGTCGGAAAATTGGATGACTTTGGCGTCATACATCTATTATGCTCAACGATATCGGGAGAGGTGTTTAAATTGTGATTTTTATCCCAACTTTAGGACCGGAGTGCCGACTTCTTGATGAAAGATCCACTTTCTCGTGAAGAGCGGAGAAGGTGGGTGATGTAGTCAGAGATTTTAGTAGCTCTTGGCCCTTGGAAAAAAATAAGTAATGAGTTTTTCTTCTTTTTTGGAATTTTCAACAGACGGTTGAGACAAACCATTGTTGAGAACATTCATTTATTTATAGATTATTTTTTTTTTGTAAAGCCAGTTATAACAATTTAAATATGTAAACAACAAAATTTGTATCAATAAGCCTCCCTACTAGTACTACTGCTACTACTAAAAAAATCTTAGACAATAAATAATCATAGTAATTCGTGGTCTCTAATTTACCACACTTTCAGTTTCTAGATGTCTTCTCACATTTAAAAGTTATAGACCAAAAACTATAAAACTTTTTGACAACCTTTACAATTATAAACATTTGGAAAAATTGTTGTTTCGGTATCTTTTTATCTTGGGAAAATTTAATTTACAACTGTTTTATACATTTTTGGCAAATATTTTTAACTTGGTTACAAATGCTTAGGTACAATCAGCTAGGTACAATTTCCCCTTGACTTTCCAGCCCTGGATGGCCACGCCGAACAGCTGATTTTTGGGGGGGTGCGCTGTTTATGTTTATCACAACTTCAAAAACATCAAATTTAATGATGTGTCCAACATTTTGTAATACATGGAATTCGAGTGGTCACGCCTAATTTATAATGTCCATTCGATTTTGTCAGCGTAGTTTTCACATTTACGATTTGCTTTTTCTCAGCGGATTTGTTACGCTTTTCATCTATTTGGCCCTGCCCCATCGCTTTGCCAGCCACTACCCATACATAGATGGATCTCAGATTGAGGAGGAACTCCTGGTTCAAGTCACACCGAATGTGTCACTACAGCAATCCTTTGATTGCATTTACGACGAGGTCATCAGGGACAATCGATTTGTCTATCAGACTTCAGTGTACCATGAAAGCGTCTTGCGAGATGGGGAGATACGACCCGGTGGCGAATATCAGCCGGAGCACTGCCGGGCCAAGTACAGCACCGCCATTATTGTGCCATATCGGCAACGCGAACAGCAACTGCACGCGTTTCTCACCTACATGCATAACTATTTGCGCCTTCAACAGATTCATTATCGCATCTTTCTGGTGGAACAGTACGACCAGAAGGCGTTTAATCGCGCCATGCTGTTCAATATAGGCGCTAAGGTGGCGGCGGAGTATGGATTTCCATGTCTGATACTACACGATGTTGACTTAATGCCACTGAACTCGGGGCAGATTTATGCGTGTGTCAAGGAACCGCGTCACATGTGCTCGGCCTTGGATCACTGGTAATTATATTCCTTTCATTACTAGGAGAGCTAAGAAATGGTTTGAGTTTGAAGTCTAAATTCGATCTAAAAAATCGAATTTTACATAAATCGACTTAAAAATAACGCTTTATCCGTACCACTCCCTCCCCTCTCTCTGTATATTATTAGTTTAAATAATTAAATTCAATTCAATATTTTTTACCATTAATTCCCATTATTCTACTGATTCTTGGTGAATTTTCCGAAATTTGAAAACTATTTTTCTATGGATACAGCTTAAAAACCAAATTTTACATAGATCATCAGAAGAACAAGGCCTAAGCTTAAATTTTCAGTCTGATCGCGTGGAGAATTTGAATCTTAAATTATTTTTTCAGTTTGATTTGGACCATAGAGCTTAAAAACATTATTTCACATAAATCGACATTTTATGACCTTGATGTTAAATTTGTCGTAAATTAAATAGCTTACTAACCGAATTATACTTAGATCGACTGAAGAACAAGTCCTTGCCGACAATTTTCCGACCCTGGAGGTGGACTTTCCAAAAAATATAAACTCATTTTATTAAATTGGGAAGCATAAGGCTTAGTTTCTCAATTTCCAAACTTGCGAGTGGTTTTTACCAAATTGGGCAGACATTTAAATTTATTTCGCGCATAAAGCTTACAAGCCGAGTTTCACAAAGATAGGCTGAAAAATTAGTCTAAAAACTCTTTTGATTCTTAAAATTTAAAAAGGGTTTACTAACAATATTTCACATAGATCGGCTAAAGAATAAGGCTAAAGACACATTTTCCAAACTTCGAGATGTTATTTTGTAAAATTTAAAAATTATATTTCTCCCATTTGTTTTGAACCTTAGAACTTACAAACCGAGTTTCACATATATCGGCTGAAGAATATGTCCTCATTTTCCGTTCTTTGGGATGGAACTTTCAAATTTGAAAATTATTTTCCCACGCCTTTTGGTAAGAAACTAAATAAATCATTTAAATCGTTTGAAAAATAATGTTTCAGCATTGAGAAATAAACTTTTTCGGTAACTTGAATCGGTTTCATTTAAACAGTCGTTCCCCAGAATTACATTTTTTTCCATATTTATTTCTTTCACAGGCGCTTCCATTTACCCTATCGCGGTCTATTTGGTGGAGTGGTGGCCATAAATACGCTTCAGTTTCAACAAATTAATGGCATGTCCAATTGCTATCATGGCTGGGGCGGCGAAGACGATGACCTGTATGAACGTTTGCAGTCCGTGGGCATAGATACATGTCGTTTTGCTCCGGAGTACAGCGAGTATACGATGCTGAAACATAAACCTGAAAGGCCCAACGAGAATCGTGTGGCCTTGCTGAGGGCGGCTGCTGCTAGACGGAAAATCGATGGTCTCGAACAATTGGTCTACAAAGAGGTAGAACGACGCATGCATAGCCTGTTTACGCACTTACTGGTAGAAACTTAGGCACACTCAGCCTCGATTTACTTAGCTTTTAGGCTACACTTTTGTATTAGAATTTAGGATGGATTTGTGAGAAGAGATTAGTTGAATATTAATGAATTGTTTTAGCTTAGCAAATCCATAAATTTACCTCAGTTCAGAAATCGTGGATTTAAGCTTTAGATAACTGATATTAAGACATATGTAATATTGACAATATTTGGCGAATAAAACATTATAGAAAAAATGCTTGAAACTCAATTGAAGTGGTTATTACTTGATGGAAAAGGCTACAAAATGTTTAAGCGATGATGCCAGCCGTTCTTAAAGTACAACATAATGCGGATGCTTCTTAATTCTTGGAAAAGCGACTGCTGCCGCACAAGACCTTAGTTGAAGAGCTTCAATTATATGCAAAACTTTCAGAGAACTCAAAGCATCTGAAATCTAGGTTGCAATTGTTGAAATGGGAAGCTCCCATTTCTTCACTTAGACCATCGAAGGCCCGTTGTGGTACCATATAACCCTGTCTATGGTGTGATCGTAGAGGGAGGGTCTGTCCCCTTATTCCATTTGGAAAGTGGCACAAATTTTAGCAAAAGGGCAACACCTATTTCAGAGTTGTCTGATAAATCGTTTAGGAAAGGACGACCTAAAACTGCGAGTCGCCTTCTGCTGATTGCTGGACAGTGACAGAAGAGGTGCTGTACCCTCTGCTCTTCATCTACTGAATTGCAGCTTTTACAGAAGTCATTGTGTCTGATGCCAAGTCTCGCGGCGTGTCTTTCGATTAAGCAGTATCCAGTAAGGGCCCCTACTATTAGGGAAATGTTCTCTCTCTTTGTTGACAGAGGTAACGTCCTAGATCAGAGCCGGCCAGCCATAGCTACCATGAGCCGAAGTACGTCGTGTTTCTAAGCAAACGCGAGCCGAACTCATGATTGTGTGAATTGGTGAACTGTTGGTGAAAGTGCTCTCTTGCTCACCAACACAAGCACTCTTTTTTGTCCTCTCCATTTGGCCGGCACTGTCCTAGATCTGTTAATATAGAGAGAAGGCCATGTAAGCCTAGATACTTCACACGTGTAAATCGCTTGCCATCGATTTATGGTTATTCGACAAGTTGTTTTCTTTGTTTGTGGCTTAAAGGTCGGATGTGGAACCAATATGTTGCTAAGATTTTTGGAGTTATTAATATTACTATCTTAGCTTGACCATCTGAGAAAATGTATACTTCGCTGCCTCTGGCTACGAGAGTTTCCAGAAGGTTGGTAGTCTCCTGGATGGCTACTACATCTCTCTAGTAAACACTACAATGATCAGGTCGATCAAGTTGAAACGAAGTTTAGATCCCGAACTCTGGAAGACTCCTCCTCCTACCTGTCCTGAAACCATCCCGCGATATTGCATATGGGCGGTGGGCTTGGGTTCGCTTTTAGCACCTTCAAGCTCGGCCTCTACCTATTTCCTTTGATGTATAGGGATTTTACTGTCATTTCTGTTGGCATCAATAACACTCAGGTACTTTTTTTTCCTTTTGCCTACTTCAGCAAAGGAAATCTGAAATCTAATCGGCTGTCCATGCAGTACCAGAGCCAGGAATTGATGCTGTTAGTTTTAGTCTATGTTGTGTTAACTGTGAGGCCAGGCTCAGCCTGTTTGCAAGAAGGCATTTGCCGCAGGCTGCACTCCCTGATTGCGCCGTTCTTATTGTAAAGGCTGGGAAGAGTTGTACGTGTAGGAAGAAAATAAATAAAAGCACGAAGGGTAAATTATATGATATAAAGAAAACTAATCTGCTACCAAGTCAAGGAAGGGAGCCTACTAGACCGGGTGCTTCCTATAGTTCTAGGGGGTGGATACAGTGGGGTTAAGGGGGTGTCATGCGAGCCAAGTCCACATTTGGGTCATTCGTACACAATTTATGCGGTCAAGGTAGTTGCTTAGGAGCGCAGCTGGGGCAAGAAAGGGACTTCTCTGCAGGATCGATGGTTGGTGGTCTACCCCCCAAGTCAACATTGTCTTGTTTTCAACAGTGATGGTGTGGGCAGCTCTTAGACCGCTCTTAAATCGTAGCGCACTGCTTGCGGTCTCCTGGACATGATTGGAGTGGTTTTCGCAGTAGCATCCGATGAGGTATTGCTGTGTGAAGAATTTATGGTTGACGGACAGGGAGTGCCTCAGTTTCCTGGTGGAGGTGGTCGGGGTAGGTCATCAAGTAGCATCCTGTAGCTACTCACAGCGTTTGCGTTTTGAGCTAGCTGGAAGTTTCGCCATTGGGTGACGCTGATGGACCGATACCAGTTGGAAACAGCCGTTGTTCACCATTAAACTGTGGTGGTGGTTTCTTTCGCTTTACCCCCTATATGCTTCCTGCGATTGACTTCAGGACCATTTTTCTACTCCTGACTTTCTTATTGACGCCTTTGGAGTGTTTGGCGAAGGTAGAGTGGATCAAGCGTAACTTCTAGGATCTTCAGGGTGTTGACTCTGGGTATCCTGTGTACCGAGTGTCAGCTTGACCTCTTTAGTCCAGGTTGTCAGAAAAAAAAGCAAGCCAAACTGGGAAAGTAGGCGTTTATCCGCTGCACAAGTGCGCCAACATCTCTGCCGATGGTGATGGTTGAGCAGTCAGCGTCGTATGAGATAAGCTTGTCTTTGGGTGGAGGATGTGAAATACCAGCAACATAGAACATCTATGTTCAATCATCAATAAGCAGGGGAGAGAGAACTTCGCTTTTCTAAAACATGTGAGCTACCAGAAGTCACATTCAGGCAGGTGGTGAGCTCTTTAGTTTCCCATGTCCGGTTTATTACCGTGTAAAGATTATCCGTCGCTTGGCATTTGACGAACTCAGCTGGTATGCCATCAGCAACGGCTGCTTTGTTGTCGGGTAGCGATTATACGGCAGTTACGAATTCCAGCTTAGTGGGCGTTGTAGTCCCAGTGTTGCCTTGAAATCTATGCCAGCTGGGCAGTGTCGGTCGCTGTTTAAGTTTGTTTAATTAATTTATTATATGTGTATAGGTAAATGTATAGTTATGTTTGTATATAACGTGTATAATTTGCATACACACTAAGGAGCAATTGCACATTTAGCACAGGACCAGTACATAATAATGTTAATATTAATAACTAAAGTTTAGTTGGCTGTTTGTCTAGACTACAAAAAATAAATTAAAATTATTTACATACAGATTTGTTTCACATTTGATTTCGTTGGAATGATGCACGTATAAAATAAAATACTTAACCACATTTTAACATACACAGACAGGAAGACATACACTATATTCCACAAGCACACAACAACATTCATACATTGGATATAAGGATATATAGAATTCTGTATTTCAATGGCTGGGAATGTGCTTCAATTCAAAAAATTGAGTATGTCTTGCTGTGAGAGTGCATTGAGATTTTGCTGATCCGTCGACTGTTGCATCACTTGCGTCGTCTGTGGCATAAGCGTGGGTGGTGAAGCCATTTTATTCAGGCTCATGCTCTGTGGCATGTTGTGAGCCGTTGGATAAATATAATTTACTGTGGGCTGTTGCAATGTATACATGTTGGCACCACTTGCATTATTTGGCTTAGCCACTTGACCACCTCCAAAGGGATCCAATTCATCCAGAGATGAAAAGTTGTTGTTGCTTGTCTGTTGCGGCGAAACTAACTGATGATTCATCACCAGAGGATTGGCACTGTGCCAGCCATTGTTAATCGAAGCCGCAGAAGTTGGTACAGCCGCCAGAGTGTTCAGATTACTTTGCATCATGGAGGAAAGTATGTCTGGTTGCTTGGCTGCTCCTGCTGCAGCTGCAGCTGTAGGTGTTATGATATTGTGCGCTATTCTGCAATTATAAAAGTGTTTTCTTGAATATTCACAGCTTCCGCTTGAAATTCTGCCTACTTGAGTTGTTCTCGAGCTTTGACAGGGGCGAGTGTGGGTGTTGGAGTGGTGTTTTTAGGCGGCGCAATGCTAAAGCCGGAAAACATGTCATTGTCCAACTTATTGCCATTGCTGTTAGTTGATCCGCCACCCGAATTGCTGGTGGGCGAAAGAGTGGAGTTTTCTATCTCATTGGCCAATATTTCGGAAGCATCTTTGGGTCTGTAATGTGAAATTAAATAGTTAAAATTAGTTTTAGATGAAATGTATTTAAATTAAAAACAACAAATTTCTGGGTTACCTTACAATCTTTCGAAAGTTTTAAATCAATTAACGTCCAGTATAATGCCGATTCGATACGACTACACTTCAATAAAACCTTTTCTCGGCCTCCGCCTGATGACAGACGAAGCATGCCTAAATGTTAGAAGCTAAGCTCACAATAGCATGGTCGAAAACACCATTGTGACCATGCACAATAATGTCGTTCTCAGCGCTGCTGTTCTAGAAATCTCTACCGAGATCAATGAGAATCACGCTCGCACATCTACATTCAAGAATAAGCAGGCAGCCAAACAGTTATCTGGCCAGTATTAATCCTGATCCTAAACAACTCTTAACAACTATCACACTGGTGACCCATCCTATCTGGACAGCCAACTTTCTCGATTTCGACTTGACTTCTTAAGTCTACTATATTTTCAAATATCTTTCTTAGGGCCGATTTCTCTTCTTCCAGATAGCTGCTATGTGTCGTGTAGATAAACGTACAATTTGCTTTGTTATTTGATACTTTATGCGACAGATAGCTCTATGTAGAAGATGAGAAATCGGCCTTTAGTTCTTTCCATACTACAGTACATTAGGTCGTAACTTTCTTCATACGATTTTCAACATGTGAAGTTCTTTGCAGAACCAGGCTCAAAAAATTCAATATATTTTATAGGGAATTTTACAAAAATCCAAAATCAGATATTTTAAGTTTTAATGGCCCCGCGGAGGTTTTAAAGTTTCCAATTTTCTCACAATTTATAATAAAAATCAAAAATTTTTCTAACTAAAACCCATTTTTCGACAGATACACATCTGATTTCGGCCTAATTTCGCGAATCTTTTTGAAAACATATCAAATTAATAATCGCCGAGTTTAAGATACAAAATAAAAGCAAAAAATTCACTAAGACTCATTTTCCGACCGATCGGTCCTATGGCAGCCTTAAGATATAGTCATCCGATTTCGACCAAATTTTGCGAATGTGTTTGAAAGCATATAAAATTAGTAATCAGTGAGTTTAAGGACGCTTACATTGAAAACAAAATAAATTTCTTACTAAGAACCATTTTCGACCGATTGGTTCTATGGCAACCATGAGATATAGTCACCCGAGTCAAAGCGCTTAATATTAAGAATCACCGACCATAAGAACGATTTACTTGAAAACAAAAAAGTTTTTTT